>PVJH01000003.1:0-365000 GCA_004026705.1 Nesogale talazaci | reverse complement strand
AAACAACAACCAGAAATTATCAGAGTTGCTGTAACAGTGACCTTGCACCATACAGGGCTTTCGTCCAGGGTCCCTCTGGGTTACTTTTAACCCAAGAAGAACTTCCATTTGATTTTACTTGGAGTTTCCAGCATAATTGGGTACAGTGGTCAGGTTCTGCCTACAGCAAGAAAAGTGTCAAGGGTCCCTAAACACTTGTGTCTACATCATTTGATATTTTAAAAGTGGTTATTAATTTCTGTTTATAGCCTTTAAATTAATATTGTTTTGCAAAAAAAAAAAACAAACCCCAAAGTGTTTAATGCATTCAAATGGAAGTATAAAAAACAATAACGCATTCATCAGTACCATTCTGTTTCTGTTTGTATGTTACCATACTAAATAGAGGCAAATTATGTAAGAGCTTTATTTAATTTGATAAATACAATGCTGCTAATAGAAATTCGCAAGTTAAGCCAAATCTTTAAGTATCTCAGCACTCTGGTGTGTATGAGATACCACACCTATTGTTAAAAATTAGAGAGGGCATCCATTTAGTATTTGTATTTATCCCACAAGAGTCTCCTTCACCTTGAGAGGCTAGTCGAATAACACCCAGGGCCCCACATGAACCCTTCCGCCTCCCATCCTGATTTCCTCTCTTTCTGATTTCTTCCTTCAAGACTGACTCAGCTCTGAATCTGAAGGGAGAAAATAAAATAATAATTTCAAAGAAGTCAAAGGTCTTCTGCAAAAACCCTCTGACATGGAGGAAGAAGATGGCCAGTTACGATAGAGACCGTACCAGCTTCTAGCCAAACAGAAAAGTGATTCTACGATCCTCCCTAGCTGTTTTTTTTTTCAAGGAAATAATCTCAGAACTCTCTAGGCCTACAACCACAAAGCAGTGAACAAGCAGCACACTTACCACTTTTCAAAGTCCCCAAGCTCCACCTGGATATCTACCTGAATCTACCACCAGTGTCCCTTCACTGTCCTGGGAGCCAGGATAACTGAACCAAGGGATAAAAGCCTGATCTTTAACTTGTAAAAATATACCAAGATGTCAGGATTGCAGGACTTAATTGTGCGTGTCATTTTCATTAAGCTGAGTTTAACTATGCACTAGTTTCTGTTCTCAAATGAAACCAATGGTACGCAATGTAATCAATGTACCTAATATGTACCTAATGTAATATGATGTAGTGTGACGCGAAGTCGATTGCATATGAAAGCAATTGTGGTCTGGTTCTCCTTCAGATTATAAATAGGTGTTTGGGCAGAAACTCCTCTACCTCTGGACTCCACGCTTCTCCCATCATCTGTTCTATAGATTCTGGGACGCAAGTCTCCAGACTGACCAACAGATTTTGAACTTGCCAGTTCTAACAATAGCAAAAGTCAAATCTCATAAATTTCACATCTATCATCTATCTACATCTCTATCATCTATCTATCTACACACATGAGGACTAGTCTAAATGTATTGTTAAAATCATAAAAATCTTTATTAAATAAAACTGTGAAGCTATTATTTCTTAATATACTTGCAAATGATGTCTAGACACTACTGAATGCAGTGACTCTATTCTCTACTTCTTCCTTTGGTACTTCTGGTGGCATAGTGAGCTACCTGTTGCATTGCATATGTGTCAGAGCTATATACTGCCAGTCACCGGGCAGCACTTCACAAGGTGAGGTTTCCTAATGCAGTAAAGATTTCTATCTCCAAAATCCAGAGGGACAATTCAACTCTGTCCCATAGGATTACTATGAGGCTGAGTCCACTTGATGGCAATAGGATAATTGCAATGGATCATTATAATAAGCAATGTGTTTTTTGTTATTTATTTTTACGTTTCAACCTATCCTCTAACTAAAGTCTGCAACCTTGAACTTACCCCACATCAAAATGATGGTTTTTGTATCCTACTGGAACTCAAACTTGTATTCCTTTCTAGTATTCTTTGTGTTCTAGAAATAAGAAGTTTCAAGGGGTAAGATCAGGGCACCATCGGGATAGGATACATTTTCCCAAAGCAATTCTTATGGGAAAGTATGAGCAGGTACATGTTGCATAAGTGGCATAAGTGCTTGAATGCGGGACTTGGCTGTTCAAATCCAGCGGCGGCTCTCAGGAGCAGCGCTGGGTAGCTCCCACGACCACCAGAGGGCAGTGATCCCCCCCCCCCAAAAAAAAAAAAAGAAAAAGAAAATGGAATTTCTCAGTACAAATTTTCTAGGTCTTTTTCTCACCAAAGCAGTTTTTTTTTCCCTTAAAAGTTCCTCATAAGAAGTCACTCTGCTCATCTGGTGTCCAATAAGAAAAATCTATAACAGTAACCTATTGGCATCTCCAGAAAAGTCACCTTGAGCTCCTGCAATGATATTTATTTCTTACAGTAATTGTCCCATCATATCCGCTTAGAAACACTTGTTTTGATTAGACATCTAAAGAACTTGGGAGGAGAGTTGCTTCTGAACTGGCCTCTGGCTACACTAGGTTGGAGAAGCAGAATGATTGGTGAGAGCCAAGGCTTGGCAGATGCATCTTGCCACAGGTCCAAGGACATACACACATCAACAAGGTAAGGGAGGTAAGGTTAAATGTGGGTAGGTTTAAAGCATGACGTGCTTATCAGACCACAGGACAAATATTGAATGTTTCTCCTACCTGGTAGTGTAAAATAAACTTACAGGTGTGACGGAAACCAATGTGATTTCAGAAAGCATGTAAGGTCACAGTTAGTTTCTACTTGAATGTATATCCTAAGAGGGAAGTTAGGAATTTCCTGAGAGAAACAGACTTTATTTCCTGAAAGAAAACCGAAATCCCATTCAGAATGGCTGAACTTCGATGGCTTCCTCTGGATGGGACTTTGTTTTTGAATGCAGTTGGTTAAAGGACCAACTAGAGTTGAAGATTCTTTATGGCAAGAAACATTCTTGTCTCCTCAGAGTGCTGGCTTGCTAGGGATGGGCAATTAAGAAATTAGATCTCTAAGATGGGTAGAGATAAAGACCTGAAGCAGCTGGCTGACAAGCTTTCATGGATGTGTTCACAATAAAATGATTAGAAGGGGGGACCTAATCTTTTACGTATGAAAAGGACGATGGATAGAAGAGACAATATTCAGTACTTATTGCATTGCCACCTGTACAGTCCCCAGCAAGGAGACCCCCAATAAAAAACTCTGATAAGGTATAAAGGGAAATAATGCTGACAAACAAATGATCAATATTTGGGGATGGATGATGAAATATTTTGTTATTTTATTGAGTTTTCAATGTGTTGCTTCAATCCTTTTATTTCTGTGTGTTGTTTCACTGATATAGCCTGAATTTTTGTGGGCACATAATGCCCACTAAGAGATTTTCTTGTCTTCATTTAAAATCACTTGTACTTTCACTTATTTTGGGTTGAAATAAAAATGTTGCCCAGATTTTTCTAATGGTAAATAATTACTGCCTAAAATCTAACCTAGCATTTTCAAGAAAGAAATATAGATGTATTGATTAGAACTTTCCTAAGTTGTCTTTTAGCTCCACTATCAGTGTAAAGCCTTGGGATTTTGCCTCATAACTTATTTAACCATTATGATTGAAGTGAGGCTGCATTTAGATTATCATGTCCTTATATCATGAGGCCGTGGGAATTCCTTTGACTTTTGTAAATCACATATACCTGATGTAATGAATGAGTTACTAGAAATATTCTACATCAACAATCTACTAGGGGGTGGGGAGGCCATAAAAGTCCAGGAAAAAGTAAAAAAGTAAAATTTTCCTCATTTTCAAACCATCCTCTTTGTCCTTTGTGGTAGTTACATAATCTGGTGTCAAATTGACACTATTAAGAGTGAAAGGATGTAGTCTAGCCTGGAAATCAGGTCACAACCTGATGACCTCATGAGGCCACACCCATATAATTCACTGTGAGGCATTCCTATTGACAAAACATATGGATTTATGCTGATGGCAGAGCCACGTGGAGACACATCACTGGATCCACTAGAGTTTCCACCCACTGGCCTGTGATCTTCCTGCATTCAGTGTCATTGCATGTGTTGAGTAAGTCTGAAGAGAAATTTGTAAATTGGTATTGGATATATGGGCTAATATTGGACTTATGGATTTGATCTTGGCAGAATTGGGATTTTTCTTTTTTTTTAAATATAGATTTTATTGGGGGATCTTATAGCTCATAGTATTCAATATATCATGTGTATTGAGCACACTTGTACACATGTTGCTATATTGATTTCCAAATATTTTCTACTTGAGTACTTGGTATAAGCTCCTCTTTCTCCCTTTCCTCTAGTTCTTTTTTTTTAATTCCACCTCCCCATATTTCCCCTCTCCCCTTCTCCTCCCCCATGAACCCCTAACAATTTGCAAATTGTTATTACCTTTTCATATCATACACTGTCCAATGTGGCCCTTCACCCACCCCCCTGCTTTCTGTACCCCAGAGAGGAGGTCATATGTAGGTCTCTGAAATTAGTTGCCCCTTTCTACTCTACCATCCCTACACCCTCCCAGTATCACCACTCCCTCTGGGATTTTTCTTAATATAAAATTACTCTTTGATATAAACTTCTTTCTTAGACACATATGAGTGTCCGGATTTGTTTCTCTAATCAACCCAGACTAACACAACCTTCATCATATTGAAGTGCAAAGAAGATAGATTGTAGGAAACTGCATTACATGTCTATTTCTTTTCTTTTTAAAAATGAAATGATCGTTGAATAGATAAATGTTGATGTTTTCTATTGCCTTGCAATAGACTCTGACTCCTGGTGAGTGGCTATAATTTGTTTCCTCAAGAACTGTACTGTTTTGTTTTAGCATGGTATTCAAATAAGTAACTTTAGGAAGTTATAAGAATTTTGTTTTTATTTATAGTTCAAATTGTGTATACTATTAACACAGTGTATGAAAGTTGGCCTTGCCTCTGACGTCAAGAGGGACCGAGGTCTTAGGCATCTTTCTCTTCCCCAGTTCAGAAAAAGCACTGATGCTTTCACAGGGGACTGACTGTGGATATGAATAGTGGGAAATGGCTAGGGGAAATGTTGCTTCTGTTTCACTAAACACAATTTCTAAGCCTACCTGAGAATATGATTTTTCCCCCTATTCTTTCCAATTCCTCTTGTTTTCATGGGTTTTATTTAAAACTCAGGTTCAGGAAATTCAGAGCTTTGAAGGAGTACTTTCCCCATCTTCTGAGTACCTTTAGAAAGTTTCTCTTTTTCTGATTTGAAAGTGAAGGCAGCCAATTCCCACACACAGTAAAGGGGTCCTTAGGCTAAGTCGTTCTCCATCCAGTGCCTAGCTTAAAGCCTCATGATACAGAGAAACGTATGAAGAGAAAAGTCAAATTTCCCCATAAGCCCACTGTTAACATCGCAACGAGCCCGCATATTAAGCACGTCGAGATTTTACCCTAGAGAGTGTCGCAGGTACCTTGGCATCAAGATGGTTACTTCTCTGGTCTCAGAAGACAGGCGAGCCGCCTTTTCTTTGGAAATGATGAATGCCGCTGCAGTAAACATTTCTAGAGATACTTTCCCAAGGTGGAGCCTTTGCTTTTTCCCCCTTCCTTTGCCTGCCTGTTCTTTGTGTTTGAAAAACAGAGAACTGACAGGATATTAAGAAATAGTGGACAGAAGATGGACAGAAATTGGAAAGAAGGGAAATGATTAAAGACCTAGAAAACTGTCCTGGAGTCTGAGAAAAAGCTCATTCCACTTGCTCCCAGAAATATTGCTTAACTTGTATATGTCACCTCTACCACATTGTTTGTTTTGCCACCGATTTGAACTATTTTACTTTACCATGAAATATGCATTTAATAATTAAGCATGAGACCCTTCAAAGGATTCACAGAAACACATGTCAAGCTCATTCACTCATTGCCATTGAGTTGCAGCTGACAAATAGTTACCGTGTATGACTGGGCAGAACTGTCCCTATGAATTTCTGAAACTGTAACTCTTTATGGAAATAGAAAACCACCTCGTTCTCTCCTGGAGTGATTTCAAACAGCTGACCTTGTAGATCCTAGCCAAAAGCATACCCACCATGCTACTAGAGATCCAAAAATTAACATATTTTGAAAGAAATAAAGATCTCCTCCCTTCCCCCACCCTCGAGATCTTCAAAGGAAGTGAGAGACTGAGACTAAGAACTTTCATTGCCTTACCTAAGGATATCCTGTGTTCTGGTAAGAAATCAAACATCTTGACTTCAGGTGTTATGTTTTGTCATATAAATTTGCATTTATCTATTCCTATATAGAAGCATATATTGTAGATATTAATATAGATAGATAGGGCATTAAAAAAGATGCCAAAGAGTTATTCCTACTCACAGCAAATCTTTAGGACAGGCTTTCACTGTCTGTTTGGGCTTCCAAGACTGTAGCTCTTTACAGGACCAGAAGTCCCTATCTCTCTTCTGTGGCGTGCTGGTGGGATGGAAAGGCTGGCCTGGCCTGTCACAGTCCAACTGTAACCACCATCCCTCCAAGGCTAAATTGTTCTGTGGATTTTTGAAGGCTTCCCCCAGAAATCAGAATCAACTTGATGGCAACTCACAACATCAATATAGTCACAGACGCATGGATGACCTACAATGCTATAATATGCACCAAGTTTTTAGAGGATGTCATGTTAAGGAGTGGCTACTAAACCCTTCTCCATCTCCATTATTTTCCATTCCTCTTTATGCTTTTTATTGGCTACGTTGATCTCTTGCTTCCAGTTGAACTTAGATTAACTGAACATGGACAGGAGAAGTATGGACAGAAGGTCTTGTGTTGAACTACTTACTTCCACTCCGTTACTTCCTTCATAGCAGACCACGGGGTGATCAGCACCTCAAGGTGCTGTCCAGTAAACATTGAACCACAGGTCAGTGGTTCAAACCTATTAGCTTCTCTGTGACGGAAAGGTGAGATTCCTGTAAAGATTTACAGTCTCCAAAGGTTGATGTAGGGTGGATATGACTTGAAATCAACTCAATTACAGTGTTTCTAGTATTTATCATTTTAATAACTATTTATTGAGGTAGGGGACACAATTATGGACCAACGATAATAATTCTGGTTGTACAGAATTCATTTAACTACATTTTTATTGCTTATTTTAGTTTTAAGTCATGAAACATTAGGAGGATATTTTTATCTGTTTTGTTGAAAATTTAGTGTTTTTTTTTAAATTAGGAAAAAAGATCCCAAAAGCAGCTCTTAAAAGCTTTGGTAGTAATTAAAACCATACCAGGAGAATAGGTAAGTACAAACGCACATGCTGGGAAAGCAGAGATTTCAAATGAGTCTTAGTTACTTCTCAATGGGTATTCAAGTTGCAAAAGGAACAAATGACTTGGAGAATGTTAAAAAGAGGCCTATACATGGGCAGACTGTTTCTCATCTGGCCTGGGCCCCCAACAGAGCAGAAAACACACACATGAAGTTAGGCTGGGTGATGCATTTCACAATAAACGCAGAGAATCTTCGTTTCATACTTTCAGGGTATTTTGATCTAAAGAAGAAATTCATCACTCATAAAGAAACTTATTTGCGTTATGGGTTTGACAACTACGACGGAATACACACAGCGATGAAACATCTGTTCAAGTCTAGCCAAAAGCTCAGTCAAGTTTGTGAAGAAATCCGTTGAGCCTGTTGCAGGGTGGCATGCAGACAAAAGTACCAACTGAGCCACTGAAGTTCCCACTTTTGAAAGGGTTGTTTGGCTCTGAGTCGGCCCAGCCTATGATTATACAGCCATCTGCATTCTCTCTTACATCAGGCTTATTGCAGCCACAACTCGTGCATGCTGTGTTGAGAAGTACTAGTCAATATTTTGGTTCGCCTGGAGCTAGAAGAGCGCCGTCGACAGTCTTGCGTGAACTTGGCTCTGCCTTGCTAATTCGCTGTCAGTCCTGGCAGCTATAGGATTTGAGTTCATGGTGTAGATATTTGGATTCCCCTCAAAATAAAAATAAAATATGTAAAATGAAATCTTAAAATAGGCTGCCTTTCTTTGACAAAAATACCCCAATTCCTGCAAATGGCCCGCCGTAGTCAATATGTATCTGTATCAGAATAACATTTTGATTTAGTAACAATGCAGGCAGAATAGAATATTTTGAAATTAACGATTACTCAAGTACTTTTAGGTTTCAAACTACCTCAGGCAACTGAACAAATTCCATTTTTCCAAATTCTACTCTCCATAAGTGATATTTTAAAATCTATAAACTGTCATGTGAGGGTGCGAGGATTATTCAAATTGCACAACAAAAATTTGCATGTTATTCCTCCTCAATGCCATCTGAACTTCTAATGTTAAAGTCACTTAGAGATGATGATCACTTTTCATTTTTCCAAGCACAGAGTTTATAAAAAAGGGATTTGGGAATTAGGTGGCTGTACAATATTCAAAGAGGTTTTACAGAATGATAAAATTGCTTTCTGGTTTATATACAAGACAAAGCCATGTTGAAACATGTTCCTCTGAAAATCCAACAGAATGAAAATCTCTATTTTTCTTTTAGTTAAGTTTAGGGAAAATGATAGTCAATGGAATCTTTTTTTTTTTTATCCAGTAGAGGACATCTAAGTTTTGCTCTCCCTAAAATGTACATTTTAAAGAACCCAATTACAAATGTAAAATTAAACATAGTTATGAATGTTTATATAAGAGGAGGAAAATGTATCTTTGCAAGGATTGTGTGCAAGACAGGGCCCTAAAACAATGGTTTCATTAGATTAACAATAGACTCAATCATAGACTGCAGAATATTTCTGAATGAAAACACCAATAAAAAAAGACATACCTAGAATTTGAGCACAGAAAAACAATTTGGCTCACATGGCATGATTGATGATATAGCTCACATTTAAAGCAAGTTTGACTACCTACCATCTAGAAATGATGCTTAAATAGAACCTTCTGAGATTCTTTATTTTTCTTAAATAAAATCTGAGTTAATTGCCTCATATTTGATTATCTTAATAAACAGTGGCAAATCAAAGAAATCCTCCAGACATTAGAAGTGGATATGTGACCAGATCATAAGAGGAGATTTAAGGCGATTATGGAGAGTTAAGACGACACCTATGTGGCCTCACATATTAACAACATAATTGTCTCTCGTTGTTGCTATGAGGTACTACTGAGTCAGCTGACCCACGGTGCCCCTATGCACAGCAGAAGGAAACACTGCGTGCTCCGGTGCCATCCCACTCTTGTCCCTTTGCCACAGACCAATGATGCAACCGTAGTGCCAACTTATCTCCTTAGGGGCCTCCCACTCCTTTGTGGCCCTTCCACCTGACCAGGGGTGATTCTCTTCTCCAGGGACTAGTCTCTCCTGACGATATGTCCAAATTATGTCCAATGAAGTCTCACTATCCTTGCCTCTAACCGGCACTTTAGCTTCACTTCTTCCAACACAGACTGGTTTGTCCTCTTCGCTACCCTTTATGCTCTCAATACTCTTCTCCAGCACTACAATTCAAATGCATTGAACCTCCTTCGGTCTTCCTTACTCCATTTCCAACGTACATATCAACATTTTCTCCATTTATCAGGACTTACCTATGGGTCCAGTTCTGAGGATTTTTGTCATCTCAGCATGGAGTTGTATAACCAATATTGAAGGCTATCATCCTTGATATTCATTAGCAAGTTCTCAAGTCCTCACATTTTTAGCAAGCAATGTTGTGTCACCTGTGTATCACAGGTGGTTAATATGTGTCCCTCCAATCCCGGTGCCTCATTCTTTTGCATGTAAGCCAGGTTCTCTGATGAGTTCAACAAGTATGGTAGGAGGACACAGTTCTAACAGACACCCCATAGTTGGACAGTGATAAACTCCCCCAGGGGCATTGACTAATAATGTTTGGTTTAGATAGAAAGCAGTGTATTTTTTAGATATTTGCATGGTAAGAACTCTCAGAGGCCAAACCCTAAGTGACAACAGAAATCAATAAAAATAGAGCAGTGGATTGATTTTTGCTTTTAAAGCACTGATTAAACCTAGGTGAACCTAAGCTTCCATTTTCACATCTCTACTTGTTATAGGGATGGAGGTCAACTGTCCATAATGGAAGGAGCTGGTATATCATACACGACCCTATTCTTAAGGAAACCACACCAAAGAGCCATACCCTTGATGCAAATAGAAATATTACCTTCTCCAACGAGGGCAGAAAGATAAATTGCTTGTGTTGAACATTGTTTAGAGGGAAAGCATTTTTTCTCTGTAGATTCATACCAGGAGAGAGTCAGGGTTTGCAGATCTACATAACTGGGGTGGTCAAATAAAATTCAAGACAGGCATATTATGAAGACAGTGCTCATTTATGAGTGCTCTTAGAAACTTACCATGAACAACCTAGAGTTATCAAACTCACAGTCACAGATATGAAGAATAGAAATCAAATTCAGAAATAACCAAACACCCAAACATGAGGGACACCAGGCAGAAAACATGGACAAAGAGAATTAGAATCTCCAGCATTCATATGTTGAACACACACACAATATAATAAAGATGAGGTAATTTTAATGTGCTTAATTAATTTTTAAAGGAGTGAATATAATTAAGAGACTATGTAAGATAATTTTTATATATAAAATTACTCAAATCTATTAGAAAAAGCAAAATATAATAATTAAAATTAAAAACACATAACTGACTTCTAAAATTAGTATGGAAACACACAATGGAAATATTCATTCATCTGTAAGAGGAAATTTGGAAGACGGGTACCTGGCCAACTAATACTTACTTGGCTAACTGACTAGAAAAGGTCCATATGTGTACTCATTCCAAATAAAGTTTGACCCCAAATCATTATTTTCACATGCAAGTAAAATTTTTGCTGAAGATCATCCAGAAACAGTTGCAGGGGTTCATTCACAGTGAGTTGTCTAAGGTTCAGAAGAGGGTGTGTAATAAAACAATTTTTAAAAGGGTGTGTACCAAGGAATACCAATGTTTACATCAGATGGATCTTGCCTGAAAGTAGATTATCTCAGAAAGATGTTTACTTGTGTCTTATTGATGCGAAAGCATTCATCTCTCTGGACAATAACAAAATATGGAGAGTCTTGAGAAGAATGGAAATTCCAGAACAATATTATTTTGCTCGTGCAGAGCTTGTACATGTGTCAGGAGGAAATTGTGTGAACAGAAAAAAAGGTGTGCTGTACGGTTTAAAATCTGGAAAGGTGTGTGTCAGGGTTTCATCCTCTAACCATGATTTTTCAAACTGTGTGTCGAATACCATCAGAAATTCTGGATTAAATGAAGAAGGATGTAGCATCAGGATTGGAGGTTGGTTTTTTTAACAACCTGAAATATACAGATGGTACAACCTTTCTTTCTGAAAGTGAGGAGAACTTGACTTACTTGCTGATGAAGATCAAGAATTGCAGTCCTCGGTCTGGATTACAGCTCAGTGTAAAGAAAACCAAAATTCTCACAACTGGACCATTCGGTCACATCATGAAAAATGAAGGAAAAAAATTGAAGTTGTCAAGGATTTTGTCTTGGTTGGATCCACAGTCAGTGCTCATTGGAGCAGAAATCAAGAGATCAAAGAATGTACTTCATTGGGTCAAGCTGAGGCACTAGATCTCTTCAAAGTGTTACTTTGAGGACTCAGGGGTGCCTGCCCAAAGCCATGCTATTTTCAATCTTCCCCGTGTAGAAAAACCCTTGATGGAGCAGCTGAATCTTTATACAGAGGGCTGCTAGCCCCCAGATCGGCCCTTTGAAACCACCAGGGACTTGGAGTGAGAAAGATGAGGCTTTCTAGTCCAGTAAAGAGTTCAAGCCTCCGAAACTCACAGGGACATTCCTACCTTGCTCTCCAGGGCTTCTGTGGGGTGGAATTGACTGGGTAGCAGTAAGTAAGCTTGCATGCAAACATTGACCATGAAGTAAGGAAGACTAAGGAAGAATTGATGAATTTGAATAATGGTGATGAAGAAGAATATTGAAAGTACTATGGACTTTTAAAAGACTGAACAACTGTGTCTTTTGGGGCACAGAATGTTCCTTAGAAGCCAGGATGGCAAGATTTCATCTGACTTACTTAGGGCATGTTATTAGGAGAGATCCATCCCTGTAGAAAGACATCATGCTTTGGAACACAGAAGGGCAGGGGAAATGGGGCAGGCCCTCTAAAAGATGGCTTGACACTGGTTATCTCAGGACCTGGTGGTGTTTCATTCTGTCATACATAGGTCATGATTTGGAATGAATTGAACAGCACCTAACAGCAACAGCTCTTGTATATATCAGAATCGAAGTCAGTTTCAGTTTTATTGAAAACTGAGGGGGTTTCAAGTCTATGAGCATTATCTCTCTTATGTTTTCTCTCTCCTTTGTAGAGTTTAACACATGCACAGAAGAACAGACTGTCTATAGTTTTAAAACCTATTGCCTCAGAACAGTGACAGTCACCCAGGAAGCCCCCATGTCTATACGTCTATTCTTTATCTCATTGTTGTTGGATTTTTTCCATGCCCCAGCTCCTTCCTTCCATCTTGACCTCCTTACCCACCCCCTTGCCATATGCTTCAAAGTCTTTTGAGTTTTTTAATTGTTTGGTGTGAAGATAATTTTTATTTTTTCCTTTATGGTGTCATGAGATATAAATCTTTATCAGATTTACTGACTTTGCTAAGCATTAGGTCTTCCTAAATTGTCCATGGCATGAAGTGTCAGACAGTTCCACTAAAGTTGTATGGTGATGCATGATGTTACATTGTGTGTATGTTCCAGAGTTTATTTATCCACTCCACAGACAAGGATTCTTGTTGTTACCATCTTTTTGCTTCCAAAATAAGTTCTGCAATAAATATGGTTCTGAATATCTCTATTCATGTTTGTTCTTTATTTCTTCAGGAGCAAATACTGAGCAGAGACATTACAGGGTTGTATGGTATTTTTATTCATATTTGTTTAAGGAAATGTCATATGGTTTTCTGAGTGACTGTACAATTCTATATTCCCACATCGATGTATAAGTGTTCCAATATATCCACATTCTCACTAATATTTGTTATTTTCTGTTGTTCACCACCAGTGTTGTTTTAGTGCATCAAATCATCTACATCTTATGTACAATTTTGACCGGCTGATTTGTATTTTTCTTATTATGGAGTTGAAGTTTTCTAAAAAATTTTGAGATTAGTTTTTAATCAGATTAACTGATTGTCAAATTTCCCCCAATCCCCAAACTGTGGGATCTTTCTAACCCTTTGGTTGAAGTCTTTTGATAGCCATACGTCTTTTCTTTTTAGAAGGCTCCAGGCCTTTGCTTTGTCTCCTGTAGTATGAATGTTTCTTTGTACACTTGGTAGTGTATCTATGCCTTTTATTAGGGACCTTATGTTTGTCTCTATTGCTTATATTTAGATTTTTAATCCGATGTTGAGTATTCCTTTTTTGTATGAGGCATGAGGTGGAAGCCGTGTTTTATTCTTTTGCAGGTTGGGATCCAATTTTCCCATAATTCTTTACTGATGAGTCTATCTCTTCTCCACTCCATTTAATATGTTTTAGACTTTTATGATAAACTTGGTGTTTGTAGGTGCTTGATTGTAATTCTGGGATTTCTGTTCTAAGGATTTTTTTCTTGAAATCACTTCATGTTATCACAAGGAAGTAGATGGTCACATGAAGAAGCCTGGGTAGCAGTTCTAGAGAATAGCCCAAGTTGAGATCCCCCTTTGATATCCAGCTTCAACATTCACACCTGTGAATAAATGGCCTATGATGTCTCTAGCAGCCACACGCTACCTGACAACAACCATGGAACAAAAACCCAAGAAAGAAGTACCTGACTGGTGCCGATAAACCCAGAGAACTGTGACATATTAAAAAAATAAAATGATCAACCCTTTGCTCATGAAGTTTGATGTAATGCATCTTTAAACTGCAGATAATGAAAAGAGTAGTTATAATTATATTTAAACTTCCTGCAAGATTTTTTTCTAGCATGACAACGTAATCCTAAAATTAGAGATATTCCTGAAGAAGCAAATCAAAGTGAGATTTTCTGTTTTAGACATCCGAAGATATTTTAAAGGATTAAAAGTTAAGATATTCATTGAAATCAATTTGATGGCGATGGATTCAGTTTGTAGCTTGATAGACAAATAGACCAAAGAAAAATGAAGAAAAATGTATGTGTATGTGAGTGTCATGCACAGACAACAAACATTTATAAACAAACATTTATAGCAAAGAAATCTCTTAAATGCAAGACCCACATGTACAAGTGAATTGTATTACAAAGTTGAATTTGAAATTTGTAGAGAAAGAACATATTTATGGGAGTAGTGCTAGGAGAAACTATGTATTATAAGTGAATAGTTTATAAAACTTGGAAGATAATGTCAAATAAAAATTTACTCAAAGATACCCAATGAATGTTTATTGAACTGATAAACATTAGTCTATTTTTTCCTCTTAAATTTATTATATTTTACATGCCCTGTTTTCTTCCTGACCTTGTTTCTTTGAATTTTTTGGAAATATATAATTGTAGCAATATTTTAAACACAAATGTAATTACTTGCTTATACTAAAATATATGGTGACAATTATCTCTTGTCCATCTTTTTTGAGAACAAAGTATATGGTGGTGTGGCAGTCATGTGATTATGTTAATTTTATGAGTGAAGTGTAGGGGTGGAGTCTAGCCTGTTAATCTGGAGATTACCATTGAGTAGCCAATGAGGCCTCTCTGTGGACATGGCTTTCTCCTGAGACTTCTGGAATATCTCATGATATTTCCCTCATGAAGATGAGAAGTTATCTTTCCCGGTTGTTGGGAGCTAGTTCTGAGAGACGATAAATCACGGACAAGACAAGATGGCAGCCTCCAAGAAGCTGGAGGAGCCGGCGGAGAGACCACACAGCTTTGCCCTGATGGAACCAGACCTCTGAAACTGAGGCGGCCTCATGGAGACCTCTGCCAGTGATGAGTCGTTTCTGCTGTTGATGGACCCTGAGCTCTGGAAGCGAGGAGCCATGTGGAGACCCCTGCCAGGGTCAGGATTCTGCACCCACTGACCTGTGACTTCGTGAGTCAGAAGGAGACTTTATAGACTGATTTCGGGTATATAGATTAATTATCTCTTGAACTGGACTGGGCTCAATGTCCTGTTCCTCTTGTATATAAACCTTTTCCTTATATCTATATGCGTGTCTATGAAATGTGTTTCTCCAGTTTACCCGGACTAACTCAGGTGGTTTCATTATAATCACACTACTTTTGTCTAGTAATTTGGCATACTCAAGGTAATAATAATTTGGTTTCTACAATTAGAATATTTGTCTTAAAGATTTTTGCTGGCAAAGAATGCTGATGTTTAGTTGCACACTCTCATATCAGTGCATTTATTCTCATCCTATCTCCATGTGCTCATCTCTTTTTTAGTGTGTGTGCTCATCTCTTAATGTCACAAGGAAACTCAGACCCCGCTGCCCATCTTCTCTGCTCATCCCCTAAGTCATGCATCACAAAGATATCCTAGCGTGCTCTTTCACTGGACAGAAACACAGACCACTGTCCCAGCTGTGTAAAATGCAAAGCCAGAGTACTTTTTGACTTATTTTCATGATCCACTTATACCTACTTTAAATAATGGACCCCACTTTTCATTTTTTCTCAGAATGGGTCCATGCCTTAGACTTCAATTTTACTTAATCTGTATAGACAGAGGCGTAGGCACCCCATACCACCCATAAAAGCATGAAATTTCTCACTGCACAAATGCTGCTAATGCTTTTGATTGGCATGACACAGTCCTTTAAACCATTTAACTACAATGAATTAGTCAAGCAAGACTATCCAAGAGCAGAGTGACTCCTCTGCTTCAGGACATAGAGGCATAGCAAACAACCGCTTGCCTGCTCTCTTCTTCTCACTAGTCTACTGTCTCGTGAAGTCGGTATCATTACACATAATCTAAAGTGAATAAAAAGCAAACACTCGGTCTTCAAGATACACACACATTTGCCAAGTTTTCTGAAAGCATGATTTTTCAAAATAAAATATACAAATATTTATTTGAAAAATGATGTAATTAACAGGGCCTTTCTACAGAGTAGCAGCCATAAAGTGCTGTGAAACCAAAGCATAAGATCAATAAACTGATTTTGCTTACAGACACCTGTTGTCCATAAGTTTAGTTGAACTCAAAAATAGTTCCAAGAAACCTCTTTCATGCTTCAGCTGAGCATAATTTATTGAAGAAATGATGACTGGTTATGTATAATTATCTGATTATTGAAAACAAAAACTTGCCTAAATAACTTTGGTATGTTGTATTATAAGGTTTCATTTGGTCTCTGAATTACTTAATGTTTATGAATTTCGAAGGCAAACTGCACAATTCAAAACCAATTAAGAGATCTGCCCAGATCACCCATAACTTGTAAATTGGCACAACATGGCAGGGTACTTATTAAGTTGGATTTGGGGGTGGTGGTGTGGGGGAGGTTGGAGCGGGTAGAGCAGCAGCGACTTTTAAAAGTAATGAGGTTTTCAAGAAGGAGAATAGTTTATAAATCATCAATCAATGAAAATGATTCATGAAATTATATCAATTTTAATATAAAACAGCATAATTCTTATCTCTCATGTAGGTAGACTTTTAAGATGTATGAGGAAGCGAATTGCTTATACCATGTAAATGAAAATAATCATTCAGTGTCTAGAGCAGTCTTGCAAATCAGGAAAAATATTTAGTTTCATACACAGAGAAGTTTTAGTCATTCTTATTCCTCCAGTTTACTCAGAAGCACAATGAATTAAACTAATATTATTTCCTACTCAACTGTCATCAATTAATTTTACATTCTTGAAACAATTCATTTGAAATACTTGTCCAGTGAGATAAAATGCTAATTTTTTTCTTCCCAGGTGAGATCTCAGTTCATTCTAGGGGCATAACTTAATCTTTCTCATTATCAAGGGGGGGGGGGGTGAAAGACGTGATTATTATATTTAAACTATTATTTCATTATGTGACTTTAAGATACATTTACACATGGTTCAGAACACAGATCCTCTCCTGCTACAATATGGCTATTGGCTGATATTATTGGGGGTGCTGTGGCTACGGTAACATAAAATATCACTAATATGGCTTAAACAAAGAGAGTTTTATTTGTCTTATGTAACTAGGAAGTTGGAGGTTGGGCA
This sequence comes from Nesogale talazaci, assembly GCA_004026705.1. Taxonomy (NCBI): domain Eukaryota; kingdom Metazoa; phylum Chordata; class Mammalia; order Afrosoricida; family Tenrecidae; genus Nesogale; species Nesogale talazaci. Next base: position 347,776 of record PVJH01000003.1, on the reverse strand, counting down.
GGCAGCTGATGGCATTTGGTTCTTGACTCAGTTATGGGGCAGCCGATATGCCTGTACTTTTCTTGCTCTTTTCTCCATGAACCTATAGTGACGATGTTATGATCTGGTGTTGTATGTAGTATGATGTGGTGTTCATACTAAAGAGGAGAGAAAACAAGATGTGAGCATCATTTTCATGAATATATATACATATATAATTTTTTTCAGAAAAATAAAACCTTTCTCATATTCCCTCCAAATCCCATTTAAAAAAATCACTAATCAGCAATATATCTTGTGGATAAAACTAGCTGTCACAGTCATTTGGAAAATAAAAATGGAAAAGGGAGATGAAGGTTGGGTTAGCATGGGAGAACAAAATTTCTGTATATGACTCTTCTACCTAAGTCTTTGTAATTCCCATCCCAATGTTTGAGCTGAACTGATGAAAGAGATGGATTAATTTTCACTACTACCCTTCTGGGGATAAGGACAAGTTATCTTTTAGAGCAGGAGAAGGAGAGAAATTCCAGGGCCATCTGAAGAACATGTTTCAGAGCTCTCTGAAGTATCTGGTTCCAAGGGAAGAGGCACCAGAGACAGTGAGTGGCATGGGGATGATGGGACAGAGCAGGAATCACATGGAGACCGTGGGATTTTGAGGCACAGGCCAAAAGACCTTGCAGTCAAGGGCAGAGAGAGAGAGAGGCTGAGGAGCAGAGCGAGATTAGTTGCTGGTGAAGAGATATACCACTATGGATCAATGGGTACTTCCTTATTATTTACCGATCCTGGTAACCCATTTACTTCCCTACAACCCCTATTGTTGTGAGAGTTTTCTGTGTGGTGAAAGACTGTGACAGTGAAAGACCATTTCAGTGAAAGACTGAAACCATCGTAGAAGTCTAGCACTTTCAGAGGAACAGATGGTTTGCGTCAGAGTGGGTGAAGAAGAATGGTGCATGGAGGCATATCTGAGCCCTGCCTCTTGGAAATAGGGAAGCCAGGGGAAGTCAGATGTGGCCTTTCATTCTGTTTTCTGCAGTTAGCCAGCAAGCAGGTGCCATCACGTAACATTTTCATCATCAATTGACTACTTAAACATGATGATCACATTTCCTTGACTAACCCTTAGAATTGGGGGATAAAATGACATTACATATATAAAGTTTACCTATTATCTATTCAGAACTAAACATTGTTTGCATTGTCAAAGTTGATGTGGGGAGGAGAGCTACTTTAAATACACGATGCTATACTTCCCTCATGTGAGTCACTTTAATTTAGCATGTCCTTTTCTAAGCCAAGGATATGTCTGGTGAGTAGTAGTACTCTCATTCCTGACATAGAGAAATATTAAATTAATCACAATAAAAGCAGAAGGAAAAGACAAATAAATGAGATTAATGAGATATTAGGTGTTCTGTAGGAGCAAGGCAAAGATGATTTAATGTAATTTATAATGGGACTCTTGGAACAGAAAACCAGTCATGCAAATATAGACAGAATCCCACAATGTGAAGCAGAAAATTTTCTTTGAAATTAAGGAGCAACTGCTGTAATTCCATAGATTTCAAGATAGTCTGTTGCAAGAACAATAGAAAGGATACATTTAAATTTAGCTAAAATAATAAGCTTATAGGAAGAAAACTCAAGTAAGTAAACTATTGCATAGTGTTGCATCTGTGCAGGTAATGTATCTAGTTGCTTATTACTCACAATTAATGGAATCTGATGCATTTATTTCAATTGGTATTTTTTGTTATTGAGTGCCTTTGAATTAATTTTGACATGTCTCAACAATACGTAACAGAGTACAGCTGCTCCACAGGGCTTTCTGAGCCCTGATATTTTTAGGAAGGAAGTCTGTTGGGTCTGTTAGGTGAGTGTCAACTTGCAAACCGAAAGTTCAGTGGTTCAAATCCACCCTTTGTTCCACGGAAGAAAGACGAGTCTGTCTACTTCTATAAAGAATTACAGTCCATAAAGAGGATCAGTACGTGTCAGGACCTACTTGATCACAGTTTGTGTGTGGCTTTTGCAAATCTTATGTTTTACAAGAAGATCATGGCATCCCTCTCCCTAGAGATTGCTGGGTAAATTCAAACTTTCAACCTTCCAGTTACTAGTTTAGCTCTTATGTTACCTGGGCTCTTTCATTGTATTTTGGCAGAAGAACCATATGCACAGGTAGGTGTGTGTGTGTGTGTGTGTGTGTGTGTGTGTGTGTGTGTTTCTGAGATCTAGGCTTAGGTTGTTTATTCTTCTAAAGTTATTAGTGACAAAAAATGTCAGGTCTTATTACATCAAGCCAATGATCAGTCTTAATACTAACCATCCAAGTGAAACCTAATAAGAAATCATCCTGGAATTTTGCGGCTAACCAGAAGTTCAATAGTTTGAGCTCAGTAGCATCTCAGAAGGAACAGAACAAAGCGGGCACCTCCCTTCAAGATTTATAGCCTTATAACTAAAAGGAGCCCTTCTGCTCTGTCCTACAGAGTACATGTGAGTCAGAATTGCCGTGACAGTATTGGTTTTGGGAACATGAGCCTGTGTCAACTGTGATTCACTTCTGTGGATACAGGGGAGAACTGGGGGTATCGTGGTTGTACACTGGGCTGCTAGCAGCACGGTCAGCAGTTCAAACACAGCAGCCACTTTGAGGGAGAACAGGGAGACTTTCTCTTCCTGTCATGATATACACTCCGGGAAACCCAAGTGGACAGTTCTGCCCTCGCCTATCCCATTGTTCAGCATTTCAGTCACTCCGATGACAGTGACTTCGATTGGATTGTATTCTGTAGATATTAGCTAAATTTCACCCAACATACAAATGTCAAAGATCATCCCCACTGGAAAGAAGTTCCATCATTTCATGAATTGTCTTTCCTTCCAATTCTCTTGAGGGCTTTTAGAATCTATGCTGCTGTAGAAATAAGCTCAGGCCAGTCCGTTGTGAAAATGGCCCGTATCTAAAAAGACAGTGAGCAGTTTTTCTGGAGATGACGGTGTTGGTGGGAGCTCACTCCATCACCCTGTAGCAGCTGGGTAGGGGTACTGACTGGCATCTTCATTTAAGAAATAAAATCAACGGGGAGTAAAAGTTGGCATAAATTCTGTAGTATCATTAACTTCTCTCTTTGAGAATCCATTTAAAGAGCATAACAAATGTGGGGCCGGGGGGGGAGGGATTTGACAAATACTTTGAGGGGGCTACAAAAATTTCCTGGGAAAAATCCATTATCTCTGCATTCCATTTTACAGGAACATTTTGAAGCCATTCATCTAATAGGCATTGAGGTGGGAGAGAACAATCTAGCACCCGTGAAGCCCTAAAATTGCTTATTTCATAGCACTTGTACCTAAGAAAGGATGGTGCTGCATTGGTTGTCCTTATTCTTTCTTAAATAACTAGGTTTTTATGTGTTAGAGCAGTTTTAGGTTTGCAGACCAAAAGCGTGCAAGATGTATGTAGAGTTTCCATATGACTCATGCCTGTTGCATACTCTTCTTTCTTGACATCAAGCCTTCTTGGAACATTTGGTACAATTAACAAACTAGTATTATATTAATACACTATGATTAGCCAAAGCCAGTAGTTTAAATTAAGGTTCACAATTTATGTTTGACAAGTGCACAGTATTATCTGCCAATCACTATAAAGTCACTGGCAGGAAGGAATGATGGAAGGAATACTCTGTGCCTATTCCATGGACCCTCTCCCATCTGACAGCAGGCCACTGGCCTTTTCACTTTTGAGATAGTTGCAACTTTTCCAGAATGCCATCTAATTGGAATCCTACCCTTTGTAGCGTCTTCAGACAGACAGCTTTTGCTTAGCAATATGTATTTAAGGTTCTTCCATATCATTTTGTGGATTGATAATTCATTTCTTTTAATAGCTAATTATTAACCCCTCTCTCTTATGGATGTACCACAGTGGGTTTGTCCATTCACCCATTAAATGATATTTTTGTTGCTTCCAATTTTGGCAATTGTGAGTAAAGCTATTAGAAACATTTAAAACTGTGTGCAGTTTTAATGTGGCTATCCCTTTTATGTCTCATTTGAGTAAATACATAAGGGTGTGATTATTGAATCAGATGGTAAGTTCTTGCTTAGCTTTGTAGGAAACTGACAGATCCTTCCAAAGGGACATACCCCTTTCACCTGCAATAAATGAGAATTCCTACTAGTCCCCACTCTCCACACCCGTTAGTGTTTCTGATTTCAGTCATTTAATGGACATGCAGTGGTATCTCATTGTTGTTTTGATTTATAATTCCCTAATGGCATATGAGACTGAACACCTATTAATGTGGCTATTCATCATCAACATATCTCCTCTAGATGGTTGTCTATTCCAATATTTACCCATTTTCTAATTGCATTGTTTGATTGTTTTTTTATTTTTAAAGTTCTTTTCAGATTTGGGATGCAAGATTTTTATGAGTTATATTTTTGGAAATTCTTTCTCCAAGCCTAACTCTTATTGTTCATTCTCTCACAGTATCAACAGACTTTAAACATTTTTGAAGATGCACACACACATATGTAAATGTATATATGTGTGCTGCTTTTAGCTTTGTATCAAAAAAGTCATTGGCCAACCCTATCCACTTACATTTTGCATATGTTACTTCTAAAAGTTGTATAGTTTTACATCTTACATGTAGATCTATGATCCATTCTGAGTTATATTACTTTGGGAAAAGATGTAAGTGCTGTGTCTAGGTTCCCTCCAATGCCCCCTTTTTTTGCATGTTGCTATCCACTTATTTTAGCACCATTTGTTGAAAGGGTTCTTTTTTTCTAATGAATTTCCTTTGGCCCTTTATCTAAGTTTAGTTGACAATATGTGAATGCATCTATTTCTGAGATCTGTGTTCTGGTCCCCTGTTCAATTTGTCTATTCTCTTGCCAATACCACATGACAATTGTAGTTATCCAGTATGTCTTGAAATCGAATCCAATTGTCATTTTGTTGGCTATTGCATCTTTTATCCTTCCAAGTAAATTTTAAAGTCATTTTGTGGGAAGAATTGATATCTTATTAAGATTAAATTTCTATTCATTAATTGATTACATTTTGAAGACTTTTGATTGAGTGATTATGAAAAGTTTAGGAGTCAAATGGCCCTTTCCATTTGATGCTACAAACATTGTTTACCTTTGTCCCAGTCTTGAACTTCATTTTCTTTCCATTTTACCTCTCTTATGCATTTTCATTGTAACACATATTGTTGGTGTTTTTATGTTAACTGGAAATGGAACATGGGATATATATATATGGTAAACATTAAAATGTTTTAGTTTAATAATAATAAATGCACATACAAATGTGTTGCCTTACTGCACAGTGCACATTTATCACACTTCTTTGGTGTTTTTTATTTTTGTTGTTGTTGATCTCTGAACGGGCTATTTTCCATTTCAAGCAGTGGCTGGCCTGGCCCCATGAATAGTATTATGTATGTTCTTTTGGCAAAATGGGTGTTTACAGAAGGATTTGCTCTCATTTACCAGGGGTTTTAATGGTACGCTGTGGTGTATTTTACCACCCCACACCTTAAAGTCTAGGGAGATTCACCATCCAGAATGAGGAACATATTTCTAAGGTTGGGGGAAATGTGTAGAAGCTAAAGGCCTTGATTTTCTTGGCTGGCAAAGTATATTTTTTGTAATTCCAGAGTTGAAGTAAAGACAAATGAATGCCCCTATGGTGTACTCATCAGGTTGAAAAATCAGGAGATGTTGTTCTTCAAATTCTCTTATTGCACAGGAAGTTTTTATGTTTTTTTATATCTCAGTTGGTGGATGAGTCTATGTTTGAATGCCCATTCATCATTTTCCATATAAAGGAAAAACCATTACCTGAAACTCATTTTTACAGTTGCAGGCAAACAGAAATAATCATTTCCAAGGACCTAAAGCTGTTTCTTGAAGAATGTCATCATTTTATCCTTATTTTACTTACTATTCACTTTTATCCTTATAGATGAGGCCACTGTCAAGAACTGCACCGTATAAGTTCTGGCTGTAAACCATTTCCACCAATACTTGCTGCAGAAAGTGAGCAGGGGAAATTTGACTTTTCAGAAATCAAAGTAATCTTTCAAAAGACTCAAAGAACCAGACCAAAGGCACAAAACCAGCCAGAAGCAGTCCTTGTTCCCACTGGGCCCAGGCTAGGCCAATTATATGTAGTTACATGGCCATGAAAGTGTCTCATTAGAAAGTCTTTCCATTCACTCTCAGAGTAGTCCAACCCCCCCCCCCCGCCCTGGCCAATATTTTCAAGTACAACAATCCCACATATCTGGGCTTTGTGTATGTAAACCGTTCTGCCTTCTCTATTTATGAAATGAAATAATTAGTTGGAGTGCAGAAGTTGATCATGATGTACAAGGAGAATTGAATCATCATCTACAAGAAAATTTATGAGTTTATCAAAGTTTTTAGGGGTGGTAGCTTAGTGATGAAGAACGAGCAGAAATGCTTTAAGGTCACTCAGACCTGAATTGAGATCCCTCTTCTGCTTTTTATTCTAGGGTACACAATTTGTTGAGCCTCTCCTGTCTTTACTTTTCCGCTGGTCATACAAGAACAAACCAACGCAAACCCAGGGTCATTGAGACCTGATGGCACAGAGCTGGACCGTGTGCTGCTGAGATTGCGACTCTTAACTGGAGGAGGAAGCCCCATCTTTCACTAAGAAATCACTAAGCCACAAGGACTCCTTTTTCTGATGGCTATGGGCATGAAAAATAATAATATCTATCTTCAAAATGAGTTATGAGTGTTAAAAATACAGTATATACAAAATGTCCTATAAATGCTATGCTTAAAAAAAAAACAAAGCAACTCTATGCTTTCCCACAGAAACCAGTAACTGTCAATTCACTCTGGTAAATCTTTGACCTACAGAGTAGTTTCAGAGAAATCTGTCCTACTCTGCTTGCCTTTGGTATACATCTATATGTAACTCAGACCTACATCAAACCAGTAATAATATATATCATAGGCAAAACTTTATCCTTGAACCTTCTCATGTATGTATACTTGTTGGGCATCCCCTATGCATCAGGTACCACACTGCATTCCTCCATATTTCATCTCCTTTAGACAATATCCTTGAAATACTATCTACGCTTTAAAAACACACTACCCTAGAGCCCAGGCCAGCTCATTGTAACCTTACAGGAAAGAATAGAACAGTCCTTGTGGGTTTTCAAGATTGCAACTCTTTATGGGAGTAGAAATCTTCATTTTTCTTTTACAGAGCAGTAGGTGGGTTCAAACTTCAGATCTTGCGTTAATAGCCTAATTCTGGCAGAACAGCAGGAGCAGATACTGCCATCACAAGGAATCCTGAGAAGCTGCTTTCAGTTTTCTGGTTGATAGCATTGTGCTGGGTTAGAAGGCAGAAGAGCCACCACTACTGGTCAGAAGATTCATAGAGAGAAGATAATTAGGAAGCAGGCCCAAGACTAAACTGAAAGCAGGCCAAGCTGCAAAGCTTAGAAATATAAACCAACTCTTGGAGATTTCCATGTTGGCTTTCTTACCAACTTGTTTAGGTTATAAAAGTATACCAAGGAGAGGACACACCTGCAAAATGTCCATCGTTTGCTAAAGTTGCTCCGCTAAATTCTGATCAGCTTACTACCTCCTTCAACAGAGCGAAGGAGTGTAGGGACCTTCAAGAGACTTTACCTTCTTTGCGTACACTGCAGAACATAGCCAAGCCTAAGTGCTGTTCTCTTTTTGAACTCCTTACAAATCCATACGTTGCACTTGAAGAGAAGGTAAAGGAGACGGAGCAGAAGACAGTGCATTTAAATATTTTTAACCTTTTCACTTCTTTTCTCTCAAAATTGATGACCTCAACTCCTATAACAATATTAGCCATCAACAATAGCCCTTCACGGAGGACAGAATCAACATATGATAGATAGATCAGCATCCATGAAAGTTCTTTTACTGCAAAGTACAGAGAATAAAAGCAAAGTGAAATAAAACAATGTAGTTTCTCTTACAGAATGAGGTTCTTAGAAAAATCAAGAGTGAGGCAAAAACAGAGTGTGTTATTGTAATAAGCAATGTGTATTTCAGTAATCAAGAGAAAATCTATGCACATTTGAAAAATAGAGATAGTCAGTCATATATCCTACTCCCGAAATTCACTGTTTAAGTAGTTTAGAAAAATATTGTTCTATCTCAAAAAATATTGTTCTATCTCTTGGGATTTGTGAGCCTCTTCAAGTCACTTTACTCCTGAGGATTGTGAAGGCACCTATAAGAGGGGTCGCATGGAGATGGACAATTTGCTGGGAACATCAGAGTCTGATGATGGGGAGCATGCTTGAAGACAATAGTATCATCCAGAATGAGGATAGATAGAAATGGAATTAATAGATATATGTGAAAATTCATCCTTTAATTTATTCTAATTTCTGCCACCTGTATTTCAGAAGAGAATAGGAGAGATCAAAATCTCAAGTTCTAGGGACCGAGAGATGGAAAGTAAGATGCCATTGTGTGAAGAAGAGGGGGTGAATCTTAGCTATATAGAAATACCATAGTGGCTTCTGGGGAGCTGGAGATTTTTAAGTAGGTAATTAGAAAAATGAGGGGAAGTAAAAGAGTATTGCAATTAGGGTTTCAGTTCATAAATATAAGCATTTATTCCCAACGATATACATTTAAACAGGTCTCTTTGATCAGTGGATAATTGTGGACATGTTCCCTCAATAAGACACCTGCGTCATGCTTGTGTTAGAGTATCTTCAAAGACAAGATCAAGGAGAAGCAGTGGCTTCAGAGGGCATCTGCTTGGCTTATGGAATTCAAGGCTGGGAGGCCAGCTCAGAAGGTTATGGTGATTGTTTATTGGGGACTTCTCAGGATCAAAGCGCAGAGGGCAACCATGGAGACTTATGAAGAAATGCAAAGAAACCTAAAGACTGCATTGTCAAGAAAAGTTCAGCTGAGGGACTTTCTTCCATCTTGACCAGACCTGCTTACTCTTTGAGGCTCTCAAGATCTGTCCTATGAAAACTGCGTTGGGAAGAACCTTACCCCTCCACCTCATAGCTCTAATTTTGCCTCTGCAGCCTCCTTTTTGTTTGCCAAACACAAAGGATGTTGAAAAGGAACATAATTTGCGTGTCTGGAAGATGACCAAACGGTTGCTTTGGTGTGGTGTCCATGGGGGAGCATAGAATTGTTTGGGGGATTTTGCAGAGAGACAGAAACACCACCATGAGGAGAGGATGGACTGGAATGGAGATTGTGCCAAGACATAAGAGTCTCACACTTTTGTTGTTTAATTCAGATTTCTATGACTTCATTAGTAATACTTTTTAAATTTGCCCTTGTTTATGATTGAATTTCACATATCAAGCCTTCAGATAGATTTTAGAGCTATTTTATAGAAGAAGCAATTAAGACTACAAGAAAAATACATTCTGTAGAAGAAAGAATGCAGACCTAGGATAGTTGAAGAGGGACCTAGGGTCTAATAGGGTCAGCTGCATTTTGCTGTACAGAACCAGATGGTCAACACTTGGCCTTGCAGGTCAATGGTTCCTGTAACAACTTAGCTCTACTGAAGTAGCATTCAATCACCCATCAGGCTGTGTTATAATAAAACTCTATTTACAAAAATAGGCAATGACTGGATGTGTGTGGAAGCCCATAGTTTGCTAACCCAAGTGTAGACATTAGGATCCTTGATGACAAGGATGCTGTTTGTCCAGTTCACAAGCGTGTGTCTAACAATATCTCTGTATCTCTGGCACCCAGCACTCGCCAGCCTCCCAGTAATTTCTAAACATTTGCTGATTGATGAACTCTGTAGTGAAGCAACAGTCTAGATTTAGCTTTGTTGGAGCAACAATGAAAGCAAGCAGCCCTTGAAGAGTTAGGAGGATAGTCAAGAGAGCACAGCCTAGACAAAATCCAGTCCAAATGTGTCAAGGAAGAAAGGTTTCACAAATATGATGACTCTGATAAATGATTAGGAAGAATGAGCAGGAATGAAAGGGAACTTTTTGGTGATTAGTGAAACTCAGACATTGAGGTATCATGGAGTGGTGAAGGCACCACTTCTTCCAAGAAAAATGACAAACATAGGAGAAAACTAATTAAAAGATTAACTAGATGCATCATACAAATATTTGATCCCCCTAAAATAAGGTGGATACAAGGAAGGTTGTAGCTTTGTGCACGCACGTTCATAGTTTAAACTAAATACTTACTATCTATGGCATTTAAATTTTTCAGTTAAAAAAGTTATGATTTTTAAGTTTTTCCAAAATCTGTGGATTGCATTCTTACAAATCAATCTAACATTGTGAATTTGTGAACTATTAGAGTGAGAATCAGTCAAACTTGTTTTTGACGTTAAGTAGATAAAAAACACCGGCTTGCCTAATTTTTTTCAAGCAGTCGTGTTGATATTTGTCAAGAATTTTCTGTTAGCTATTTTGCCTAAGTCTATTATGAGTTTAACTTTTTAAAATGATGAGTTTCCAAATTTAATAAATTGATGCTAAGCATGCAATTCAAATACTGCCTTTTCCTCATTGGTTTCCAGGAGTATTTTTCTGCCAGATACCCACACAGACCTGATGGACTCACTCCATGAAAATTAAAAAAATTTAAGTATTTTCCCCTACTCTTATTCCAAGGTAAACGGATGGGTTTCTAATGAATAAATGCTGGAAGGAAAACATCAGTGTTTTTGTATTTCAATTCAGAATAATAATTTAATTCTCTTTAACTGTAACCATTTGTCATTCTAAGTTTATGTAGTCATTTTGAACAAGAGAAAATTATTAAGTCTTTTGTACAATGTTGATCACCATTGTCTCAACTGAGACATAGTATGTTTACTTTGTTATGCTCTTGCACGTGGGAGATAAACAACACCGTAAACATGTCTCATCTTGTCATTGAAGCTTTTCTTGGAGTAATTGGGGATGTGAGGGTGGACCAGGGAGAAAGCTGGGAATGGAAAAGGAGGAAAAGGTTCTCAGCCTGAATTTTCCAAATTGGCTATTTATCTGGTTAATTCTTCATCTTTCCTCATCACCATGTCTGAATCGAGAAAATTTTCCTAATGATAATAAACTATGTCAAGAACAGATGGCTGATTTGAAGTGATGAAAATAGCTGTGTCAATTGAGGGTATTTTTTTTTCTTACCCACTTTGCTTTTCATCACTGTGAGGTTGGTGGCTCATATATTTTTTTCCTTTTCTTTTTCTATAGGATTTGCTAATATAATGCTTTGAGTCTTTCTCTCAAATCACAGTTTGGGGGTATTTTCTCTGAAAGAATGAAGTAGTAGATTTATTTTTTTTAAAATGGAAAGAAAAGGAATTATCACCTTTCTTGCCTTTTCAGCTTTAGTTAAGTTGCTTTTGGAAGGATCAGTTTACAACAAATGTTTAGTGTCAGGGATTTTCAGTTTCATAGGCCCTGACAGCTTGGCACGAAAAGAAGTGGCATTATGTCAATTGTAAATGAGTATGCTATTTACATACTAATTAAACTTTGCACTAGTTGGGTGAAAGAGTGTCATTTGGAGCACCCCAGTTATTCTGTTTATATCGTTGTTGTGTGTTTCAACAGTCTATTGTTTGGTGTGTCAGAGCTCGGTCCCCTAAATGCCATTTTACAACTCTACACCACTTGTACAATATTATCCAACTACAGGACAAATCAATCGTCTAAAAGCAGAGGAAATGCCCGGACTCTCCTGTTTCCTATGAGTGTCCACCTTAACCAGGATGATAGTCCAGATAGTAACCTGGTGTCTTTCTGGGGAATTCTACATAATGCTCCGTTAACCTGATTCAGAAGTCCTAATAGCACCTGTCCATATGTCACATGAAATGGGAGTCATTGTCTGTTGAGTTATTTGGTTCTCCTGCTTCCAGACTAATGCAGGTAGCGTATTGAATTTGGCCAGACATTTTTTCCCCTCATCGTAAAGGAGCAAAAGTCACATGATATCACACCTGTCTGGGAGTTGGCTGGACAAAATTTGCAGTGCTGAAGAGCAAGATGGGCACTTTCCTGGGCTGGGACTGGCAGAAGGAACCCAGCATGCATGTCGCTATTATGTACACACCAGGGCAGAGTTGGCATTTGCTGGCATCACCTCAGAGGTGCTCAGATAGTCTTCTGCTTTCCTTGAAGACAACAGAAAAGGAAGGCCTGGATATTTGGCATTGGAATGATGAGCCTTGAGGGATCAGGGCATTCGCTCTTTTCAGTTTCCCTCTCCCTGTTTTCAGCAATCTTCAAGGTTGAAATAGTTCCATGATAGAGTCAAAGTATCCACGAGAAGAAAAGGGAGAATGGACAGTTACCTCTCCCCAAGTCTATCCACCTTACCTTATTTCATGAAATGTGATACAGCTTTGTTCTATCACCTTGTAAAAGGGGAAGGGGGAAGCAGAATTGTAAGTCAATATCAGAGATAGCAACTTGTGAACAGTCACGATTTTACATTGTGCTGTAGAGCCACCTGACAATGCAGGAACTACCACCACTCTTTACTACCCAACAGGGTCCCCTGCGCCCGCGCTTTGTCAGTCAGTAGCAGCATCCAAGTCTCCCCGTAAAAGTAATTCACACTTTTTTCATAACACTGTTGCTTTAATTACCACTGAACTCTGCTGATGCTCAGACAGGCCTAGCAGGACCAAGGAAGGTCAGAGCCACAAAAGAAGCAAATAGCTTTTTTCTCTCCTTACTTTATGATTAACAAACCATCTTTGATGGAGATGCTCCTAGTTCTGAGGCTTAGACTTAACGATGGGCACCTTTGGTGTATTTCATCATCAAGAGAGACACATAGTTACCATTTTCAGAAAGAGAAAGAGAGATACACACAGGGAATTTACAATCCTAATTAGATATGAGGAATACTAGCAAAGAATGGATTTGATTATTCAAAACTGGGGAAAAATGACTAAATATCTTCCATAACTTCCACCTCTTAAAAATGAACATAGATTTTATATCATACATTCTTGCTAAACAAATGTCAATATATCTATTTATTTATTTGATTTATCTTCCTTTATCTTTTGCTCCTTGATTAACTGACATAATGAATTAGGTAACAAAGGGAAGCAAAATCTGTCAAAGCAGGCATGGGATGGGAAGAACCTATACTTATAAATCGTGTGCTGGTCATATGATAACCAATCAACTTAATATATACAGGTCCCTCTCATTCCATATCATGAAGCATTTTTTCTACAAAACTAGGCTGGTCAAGTCAGCTTTCACCATCATCTGTGTGAGAGATATGAGATTACTTTGTTCATGTTTTTAGGGAAGAACTGAAGAGGTCTATACATGCAAGGTCAGCAGATGGAAACCACCAACTGCTCTGTGGACAAAGAAGAGACTTTGACCCCCATAAAGAGTTACAGTCTTGGAAGACCACGGGGACAGTTCTGCTTTGTGCCACAGAGTCGCCATGCGTCACAGGACAAGGAGACTTGATGGCAGTGAGTTTGGGTTTGGGCTTGACATTAGGCAGATGACTTAAATCATTTTTCAAGCTTTCCCCTGGCTTCATCTTAGGCTGTACAATTCACTGCAGTCAAAAGATGGAGACATTTTAACTGTGATGATGTGGCATATGATTCAGTCACAATGTAGAATGAAATACTGGTACCCACAACAATGTGAATGAACCCTGGAGATGTTATTCTTGAAATGGACACCATACAATATATGTCCTTTTGTGACTTCTGTCATTTCCCAAAGGATACATATTGGGTGGCCTCACTTACGTGAAATACTTAGAGTAGGTAAATGTGTAGAGATAAAAGTGATTGGTGGAGAGCTGAAAGGGAAAGGCAGGGGAAAAGAGGAAGTGTCGTATAGGAAGCATTGAGATTTTGTTTCTAATGATGGGAAGTTGGGATTGGATATTGACAATAGTACAACATAACTGATATCAATGATGTCATTGATGAGATTAAGCCGGTAAATAAGGTATCACATCCTTGTATATACGTATGTATCATATACCAAACCGAAACCTCTGCCATCTTTTTGATTTATAGTCATAGCACCTGTATATAGGGTTTATGATACTGTAAATCACTGTAAGTCTTTATGGGAGCATACATACATCTCTTCTTTCTCCTGTGGCATCTTTGGGTGTTTAAACTACAAACTTTTTGATTAGGAGGGCAATGCCTAATTCACAACCCCACCAGGGCTCAGTTCATTCTTTTCATAAATATATATATGTATTAGATAAAATTATATCTACACAAATTAAAAAATAAAATCCCACGCATGAACACTTAAAGTCACTTAGCAGACTTGTCAATGATTTGCCAAATATTTAATATTACCACTGTTTATTGAAATATAGGATGTTTTGCTTCACTCAGAGTTGCAGGGTTCAGTTAGAAAGTATGGTGCTATGAAGATTTAAAATAAGAACTATAATCATCAGCTCTTACTGCAAGCCATTTCACTCATGTTTAAAGTTACCCAAACTTTCTGATTGGCATTTGACACTAAGTCTATCTGAACTTAATGCCATCAAGTCCATTCTGATTCGTGACGCCTCTCTAGCCTATCTAGGTATATCATAACACAGTGGGTCCAAGATACTATTGATCATCAACATCTCCTCAGGCACCTTTAAAAAGAGATATTGCATAATGCATATGTAATAAATTAGAAAGTCTTGAGTGTGAAGGTTGGAACGTGTAACCGTCAGGCGGTTCTTGGAAGGCCAAGCAATGTGGGGATGGTGGTGGTTGCGGTGGTGCTTTTGAAGTTCCAAATATGTAGGTTCTGGCTCCTCATGTCCAGATGTACAATGGAATGATATACTGGCTGATTTTGTACTAGTTTCACAACTGTGATTAAGCCCATCACTGCCAACACTATGTCACTCCCTCTCATTGAAAGATTCCTCCTTTTTTTTCCTGACCCCTACTAGGGAACCCCACTAATTGTCTGTTAGTTGGAAGTACTGTGGTGGTACCTGTGTGACTGTATGCTGAAGGCTATGTCAGCGGTATTTCAAATATCAGCAGGGTTATCTATAGTGAACAGGTTCCAGCAGAGCTTCCAGAGTAAGAAGGAAGTAGGAAAAAGGAATAGACTGCCAAGTTTAAAGGAATTAGCCATTGACACTCTCTGGATAGCATGGAATTATTGATAGTGATTGATTAGCTGATGAGTGAAGGCAGACATTTGTTAGAGATAGTGCCAGAAGATGCTTCCCGCAGGTCAGAAGACATTCAAAATATGACTGTATTAATGCCAACTTCTCAAAATAGATTTAATCATAGGTACGTGAATGAAGTAATGCCTATGGGAGTGAAGTCTTGGGGTCCTCATGCTGTTGGGGTGTGATTCAATGAGAAGAAACAGCTACAAACATGAATTAATAGTCGGGTCTTGAAATATATAAAGTATAAATCTAGGATTATTATAAGTTGTTAAGAATGAAACAGAACACACAAAGATATGTATTCTAGGTTTTAGTGAGCTAAAGTGGTATGTATTGGTTACTTTGAATCATAAAAACTACAGTTTACCCTACCAGGAATGGCACAAGCAAAAGGTTGGTAGCATATACATATTCAAAAGAGAACATTTCAAGATCTATCATCAAGTATAATGCTGTCTGTGATAGAATTGTACTTACTGGAATATGAGGCTATCCGATTGGTATAACTATGATTAAAATGTATGCAACAACAATAAAAACTTGTGAAGAATTCTACCAGATGCTTCAGTCAGAGATGGATCAAACAGGTGATCAAGATGCGATGATAATACTTTGCTCTTCGAATGTAAAAAGTTGGAAACAAAGAGGAAAGAACAGAAGTTGGAGAGTGATCTTGATGGTAAAAATGATAGAAATGAAGTTGGATATCACACAGCAGAATCTTGCAAAACCAATGACTTCTTTATCTCAAGTACTTCTTTGTGAATAATACAAATGGAACTATAACACAACACAAAAGGTTTTCTCCAGGCTGAAAACACAGAAAGCAAATTAACTACATCTATGGGAAGAGATGATGGAACAGTCTAATGAAAGCGGCTAAAACTAGGCCGAGCGCTATCAATTATTCATCCTTAAATTCAGGTTGAAGCTGAAAAAACAAATGAAAATTAATCCAGAAGAGTTAAAAGACTACCATAAGATTATCCTACCCAAACTTTGAACACATCTGCAGAAGAGATGTGATGCTTTAAACATGAATGTCAGAAGACCTGATGGATTGGGGTGTGGGTGGGGGGAGGGGGCACCAAAAACATCATGCACAAAGAGAACGAAAGATCATTAGAAAGCTAGGAAAGAAACAAAAGATCCAAATGGAGATCAGAAAAGACTCTGAAACTTGCTCTTAATAAAAACAAACAAACAACAACAACTAAAGCAAGCAGAAGAAATGGTAAAATCAAAGAGCTTAATAGAAACTTTCAAAGGACAGCTCGAGAAGAGAAAGTAGAATGTTATAATGAGATGTGCAAAGACCTAAACTTAGAAAACCAAAAAGAAAGAACATACTCATCATATCTTAGACTGAAAGAATTGAAGAAAATCTTCAAGCCAATAAATGGAATACAAGAAGATCCTATGAGAAGAAAACATTTAATGATACAGGAAGCATCCAAAGAAGTTGAAAAGAATACACAGAGTAACTGTAACTGGAAATAACTATTCAACTTGAAGGGATACATTCCAAAGAAATATAGCCTAATGGAATGTTAAAAGTTATTTTTAAGTAGAATTGACATCGTATGCAAGTAAATATTTGATGATCATCCCCCAAGGGCACCCACTGACAGGGATCTGAAATCATTGCTAATGTCCAATGGATGGGGGCTGAGAGCAGAGAATACCAGCACCATGTTTATTTATGTTTCATTGATTATGCACAGGCATTCCGTTTTGTGGAACATAGCAAACCATGTACAGCCTGGAGAAGGACAGGAATTCCAGAACACTTCATTATGCTTATGTGGAACTTGTATGACTTAAGAGGCAGATAGATGTACAGACAGAACAAGGAAATACTGCATGCTCTGAAATCAGGAAAAGTGTGCATTATGGTTATGATCTCTCATCATATCTATCCGATATGTAAACTGAACAAATAACCAGAGAATCTAGGTTTTATGAAGAAGTATGTGCCATCAGGATAGCAGAAAGACTTGGGAACAACTTGTGATACATCCTTGCTTGCCCAAAATGTGAGCACCTGAGATACTTGCTGATGAAGACCACGGATTGCAGCATCATTCTGTTATAATCCCAATTCTACTTTACAAATCCAGCTAGACCAGCGAATGTACTCTGGAGCCAGAAACATGGGGCATTCAGGACCAGTGATGAGAGTGGTGATACTGGGAGGGTGGAGGGAAGGGGGAGGGAATAGAAAGAGGAATCAACTGCAGGGGTCTACATATAACTTCCTCCCTGAGATATGGACAACAGGGAAGTGGGTGAAGGGGCACATCGGATAGTGTGTGATATGACAAAATAATGACAATCTGTAAATTATTAAGGATTCATGGGGGAAGGGGAGTGGGCAGGGAGCGGAAATAAGGAGACCTAATACTGGGTCCTAAGTAGAAGGAGGATGTTTTGAGAGTGATGATGGCAACAAATGTGCACATGTGGCCGGCATACAATTGACATATGTATTGATTGTGATAAGTTTATGAGCCCCCAATAAAATGAGTTAAGTTATCAAGGATTTCATCTTGCGTACATCTACAATCAGTGCAGCAGTCAAGAGATCAATGGATGCATGGAATTGACTCCCTCTGCTGCCCAAGACCTCTTTAAAGTGTTGAAAAGAAAGGGTTACTTTGAGAACGCAGATACACCTAACCTAAGCCATGGTATATCCTGGGAGAAGTACAGCCAGAATGGTCCTTAGAGGCAAGGTCACCATGACTTTTCCTCATGTACTTTGTATGTGGTATCAAGAGAGACCAGTTTCTGAAGGTCAATGATGCTCAACCTTCCCAATGCTGTGACCTTTCATACAGTTCTTCGTGTTGTGGTGACCCCCCCCCCCAATCATAAAATTATTTTTGCTGCTTCTTCCTAACTGTAATTTAATTGCCACTGTTATGAATTAGGCGACCCCTGTGAAAGGGTCATTCAACCCCGAAAGGGATTGGGACCTGCAGGTTGAGAACCACTGCAGTGTAGAAGGGCATCATGCTTGGTGAACTGGAGGGCCAGCAAAACAGAGGAAGGCTCTTGATAGGAGGAATTGACCCAAAGGCTGCAATAATGGGCGCAAAGATGGCCAATGTGAGTGAGGATGGCCCGTGCTGCTTGTTTGCTTCTGTTGTACAGGGGGAGTCAGAACTGACTCAACAAGCACCTAACAACAACAGCTATGGAGCCGGGGTGAAGCCATGGTGACATGTAGCCTGCTAGCCACGAGATCAGCAGATTGAAATGTCCCCTTCTTCTGTGGGACAAACAGGAGGCTTTCGACTCCTTAAAGTTAAGCTCTCTCAAACTCGCAGGGGCAGTTCTACCAATGATCATGACCTACTTGATGAATTTGGTTTGCAGAGGCTTTTTGTTTTTTTGTGGTTACCAAGTCTATTGTCTTTCTGCACAGACCATTCTTTCCTGACAGCCTATCCAAAGAGCGTGTGGCCAAGTCTCATCATGCAGCTTCTAAGGAGCACTCTGCTTGTACCCCGTCAGCATGTGAACATTTCTCCTGGCAGTCCAGGCGCATTTCAAAATTCCTCCCCAGTGTCATGATTGAAAGGCATCACTTCTTCTCAGATCATTCTTGTTCATTGTCATTTTTTCACACACAAATGAGGCACTGGAAGTACGAAGGCTTTGGCCAGGTACACTTTAGTTATTCAAGTGACATCTTCATTGATTAGCACTTGAAAGGGGTCTTTTGCAGCAGATTTGACCAGTAGCAGCTCTATGCACAACAAAGCTAACCATTGTCCAGTCCTGTGCCACTCTATCATTTTAAAATGTCTTCAGTCCATTGCAGCTTCTGTGCCAATTCATCTCATCAAGGACATCCCATTTTTTCTCTACCTACCCCTCTATTTTACCAAGCTTGATATCCTTCTCCAGGAAGTGATCCTTCCTGACAATATGTTCGAATTATGTAAGGTGAGGCCCTTGTCTCCAAGGAGCACTCTGGCCATACTTCTTTTAAGACAGATGGGCTTGTCCTTTGAATAGTCCATGGTGTTTTCAGTATTCTTCTCCAACACCACAATTCAAACGCATCGATTTTTCTTCAGTCTTCCATATGCCATGTACAATTTCCACATGTATAAGAGGAAATTGAAAATAGCATGGCTTTGTTCTGGCACACTTTAGTCCTCAAAGTAACATACCTCCTTGACTTTCAGCACTTTGAAGAGGGCACGTGCAGTGGGTGAAGTCAGTGCAGTGCATCTTTTGATCTCTTGCTTACTGCTTCCATGAGCTGGATTTACCTGCTTCTACGACTGTGTGATCCACTTTCTTGGTACGCACTTATATTACACAAATACAGATGACACGTACGTCATGTCATCTATATCAACCACATGCACCACACTTCAGGGGTCGTGCTTCCCAGTTTAACACATCTGGTTGGTTTTTTCTAATTTGTGTTCAAATTAAATGACCCACAGTTTCAGTAACTTCCCTCCTGAGGAGTAATCTGGATGTCCTTTGGACCCCTTTTATATAACAGCTTCAACTAAAAAGAATGTGATGACAGGGCTCTCCACGTATACTGGAGCTCCTCACAAAAAGGTGATGTTGCTTCCTTTGGAATCACGTTGGGACCCAGATCTTGAGAACCCGAACCTTAGGTGTCAGACCTCTCATTGCTCTGAAACATCTAGACTGGAGGGACAACACAAGGAGATGACATGGTCTTAAGGATGAGCCCCAGGATGTACAGAACCACTGTTTAATGAAGATCTGAGACCTCCTGGAGCAGAAGGTGCCAACTTGCTCCCCTCCCCTGTGTCTGAGTCCCCAGGAGCAGGATCCGTGAGCCTGCCTTGGTTGGTTCAGGCCGTGATCGTTTGGTTTGGCTTGTTACTTGGAAGCCATGGTGAAAACATGTACTTTTTGTTATTAGAGACTCTAAACGAGCAAGCTTACCTGGGATGCCACTCTTAGGAAGTGAAGAGTGGCCCATTTAAAAGTAAATTGGAAGCAAAACCCCCAAATCCCCAAACAAACCAGAAAATTCTGATCTTGAGAATTAAAAATGTGAAAGGGTTTTGTAGCAGCTTTACCAGCAGACAATAATCTACTCTTATTTAAAACATGCAGTCTTGTGTTTTGATATGTGCATGTACTATGAAGTTATCACCAGAGTCAAGACAATAAACATATGCATCACTCTGAAGAATCTTGTGTTTCCCTGGACTCATCCCCTGATATGCTTTCTGTCACAATAGATTTATGGGCCTTCTATAGAAATGTACACATATCTATATTTATATAAATCATGCAGTCTAAAACTTTTTCCCTGACTTGTTTTATTCAGTATAATTATTTCAAGACATCCATTTGTGGAGTATATCAATAATTATTCTCATTATTTCATTATATAAATATACTCTATTATGTTATCTGTCATAAATATAGCTGCTATTATAAACATAATTTTTGTATTGATGCTTTTTTTGTGGAATTAATACATAGGAATGGAGTGGCTAAATCATAGGGGAAGGGTAGTTATAACTTTTTAAAGGGACCATCCAAACTTTTTCCCTTGGAGTTGGTTGTATCATTTTATATTTACACTAGCAGGATATGAGGACCCCATTTCTCTAAATCCTCATCCACATGCAGTATTGTTAGTCATTTTAATTTGTGACGTTCTAATACATATATAGTGATTTCTCATTGTGGTTTTAATTTGCATTTTCCTGATGACTAATGATGCTAAGCATCTTGTCAGGTACTTCTTTGTCATCCATATATCTTCTTTGACAAAGTACCCTTTAAAATCGTCTGGCCATTTTTTAAATTAGGTCATTTGTTTTCTTTTTCTAAAGTTTTTAAATTTCATTATATATTCCCAACAAAAGTTTTTTTTCCCCCCAGATATGGAATTTAAAAATACATTTTTTTTCAAGCTTTGTTTTACCTTTTTCTTGCTTGAATGGTGACTTTCCAAGATCAGAAGTTCTCAATGTTGATGAAGCTCACTATTTTGGAAATGGATATCTAACAGTTCTAAATGTTTTTATGGAGAAACCTACCCTTTCTATTTTGAATTGTCTTTGCACTCTGGTCAATATTCAACCATCCTTTAAGTTTAGAATGACTGAGGGCCTATTTTATGGTTTTGTTGATTCTGTAGATCAATAAGGAGGAAACTGATATCCTAACAATCTGGAATTTTTGGGCTGAGCCCTGGTGGAGTAAGTGGTTGAGTGCGGGACTCCAGCCTGCAGGCTTGGAGGTTCAAATCCAGAGGTGGCTCTCAGGAGCAGCCCTGGGTAGCTCATATGACCACCAGAGGCAGTGATGCCCCAAAAAACAAAACAAAACAAAAAGCAATCTGGAATTTTCTGATATATGACCAGTAGAATATTTTCCATATATTACAGATTCTTTAAATGTCCTCAGACTTTTTTGGTATATTTTGATGTACAGGATTTGTGTATCTTTAGTCACACTCACTCCCAAGTTCAGGCAGTAAAAATGAGAAAGAGTTCTCAACAGGAAAGAATGACACAGTAGCTACAGCTGTGGGCCGAGGCCCCTTGATTGTGAGGATGGTGCAGGGCAGACCGTGCTTCTTTCCATTGTAGAGAGGTTTTCTCTGGGTTGGAATTGACTCCATGGCACCCTGCAACAACCATGACAATGAACACAAGCCCTACATGTGGATTTCAAAAGGACACCATTTGACGTGGTTTTGAAAGCTATGGTTGATCACTGCAAGTGCATAAAAATGCACTAGATTTTATATTACCCTTATATCCGGAAACCTTGTTGATTTTAATATTTTAAAAATGATTTGGATATACATAATCATTGTGGTGAAGCGAGAGTTCTTATTATGGTCTCCTGCCCAAGTCTTAACAAATGATTGGGTGGGACAATGCAAATCAGCTATGTGTGACGCTGAGAGGGAAAAGATCTGTTTTATTATCACCTTCCTGGCACAAAGGATAGCCATCTTTGAAGCAGTAGCCTGAGAAAAACCTTAAGGTCTTTGGAACCTTAAGCACCTCCAAGACTTCTTTCTGAAGTGGTGGAAGGCTGGAGACAAGGAGCAACAGGCATGGTGGCACGCATGGAGTCTCAGATGAGCTGCACTGAACCCACGAGGTTCCAACTCCTCTTCTGACTGGAAACTATGGAAGTATGGGGCAGAGTGACAGGTGGGCTGCCTTCCTGGCCCATGGAGGTGAACAACAAGGGATGCTGGGATTGAGAGACTGAGGACCAGAGAGAGACTTGGTTGCTGGCCAAGAACAATGACTGTGTCTTTACTGTCTTCTGATCTTGACTTGCAGTAGCCAATTGACTTCCGAACAAAACTCTTCAATTGTGAGAGTTGTCTGTGAGTTCTGTGTGACCATTGAAGCACATTGTCGAACCCAGTATCGGCACAGAGGAGCAGTTAGTACCAGAATACGTATTAAAGAATGGTACAGAGAAGCATATTTGATGCTTGCCCGTAAGATACATGGAAGCCAGAAGAGGCCAGATATGTCTATCTTAATGCCATATACCATAATCAGGTTTTCTGAAAATAATGCCATATATCATATGTTCAAAATTTAAAGGTCTCTTATAAGGTAATATACACATACATGCACATACATGTGATGTGGATCTAAAAAGAACATTTATAGGAAAATACCATTGTCTTTTGATTCAGTTTTCCATCAAGTCTTTGAAGCCCCCTCATACACACAGACACACAGATTCGTGGGGCACAGTTCTCCTCTGACACATGTGGAGAGACCACCCTGGGCTTGAGTGACACAGCAGCATGGATGGCACTCCATGTGGGAGGAGCCTACATATGGGATATGTTCCTCCACACTAGTATCATCGCATTAAAAATTACCTCTACGTTATGGAACTATTAGGAGACAGCAGACTATTTGCTCATTATACGAGTATGTAACTTCCAGTTACATGTTTTAAAATTGTAACCAGACACTAGAGGCTGGAAGGACCAGGTATCTAGATTCATAAATTGTAGCTTTGGTTTAGGGTCTGATTTCTATTAGCTGTGTGGCATTGGAAAACCTACTTAGCTCCTTGAAGGCTCAGCTTTCTTATCTTTCTAAGAATACTATCATTAAAAAGCAGAAGCACTAACAATATTAATGCAGAAGGTCAGCATAAGTTTAGAAAAGGATTTACCCAAAGATTCTGTATTGTAATATGGAAGATTGTGATCTCAGTAAGCACTACTAATTAGTGTTGATACAGTTTTAGGAATAGCCACCAATGAGATATTATTCCAAACCTTGGCTAAGAGAAGCACAGAAAATAGTTAGAGCTCATTTGTGCAAAACTTAGTAAGAGAGGTGGCTCCTCACACACTCTGAATAAATGACCTACCCTTCAGTCTTTTCTCTAAATCTGATCTCTAGAGAATCGACATTCTGCAAACTTTACACACAAAAGCTTGAAGAAATTCATTCAAATCATGTTAGGGGTCTAGGAAAAGTTTGGTCAACAAAAATGATTCTCTCACAGAAACCTCTTCTATTCACTAGGACTGGTGGAAGCTGGATGTACTGGGTAACCTACTGCCATTGATGAATGAATTTGCAGAGGTAAAGTATTCTAAAATGATTTGGAATGTATTAATAGAGCAAGGTCTCTACCTAGAGGACTATGCTGAACCAGAAACTAAGTTTGAGGGTTCAATTTACTAGTGAATTAAACTTTTAAATCAGACATTATTGAAAAGTTGAACTGCGTGTGATGTGATGTGCGAGTGGTGCGGGTGTGCATGCACATGTGTGTTTGTATGTGCACAAACAATGGAGAAATTCAGTGGAGTTTCATAACCGTTATAGTTGGTTTACACAATTTGAATCCTCACTAACAGTAGACTCCTAAGACATTGCAATAATTTTACCTTCTTAATTGTCTTTAACTTCTTATTTTCATTGAATGCCACGGTCCCTTTTTAAAGGCTTGTGGGGATTCTGTTCTAACAAACCCAAAAAATCCTCAGTGGGAGAAAGGGGAGCCTGTCTGCTCCCATACAGAGTTACTGTCTGTGGACGAGGGGATAGTATTAGAGCCTCAACGCCGATCACCTGGTTTGCAGAAGGCTACAGAGGACAGTGAAAACTCAAAATGCATGCCGAGAGTCCCCATCTGGATTAAACCCCCAGCGAATGCCTCTAACTATAGAACAGGGATGTGAATAGCCTTCCATCAGAGTGCCGTGGGCAGTAGGCAAATACATACTCATATGTAGGTAGGTTGAAATACAACATCTTTTTATTTGATCTTCCTTTTGATCCATTTAAAATTTGTTGTAACCCTAGCCCTGCTTTTATTTTGATTGACACTTTTCTCTGTTTGATTTTTGTTATAGGTATTGCGGTTTTGGTTTTGCATCCTCTTCTCTGTATGAAATCCAGAATAGGTACATTATGAATGACAGAAAATGGACAAATGGTTTCTTAGGGCTTGGACAGGGTGGGTTGGGTGGGTGGGTAAAGAGCCAATAATAATGAGGACAAGAAAGAAGAAGATGTTTGAAATTGATTGTGGTGATGATCGCACAACTCTTTGGAATATGATTGAACAATTGGATCATATGGTATGTGAACTATATGTCAATAAAACTGGTAAGCAAAGAGATTTACAATCTCAGAAGCCTGATATAGGGTCTCTTTTGGGTCTGATTCAACTGCAGGGAATGGTTTTTGTAACTGTAAATGCACCTGATGCAGGAGGTCATCCCCAGGGCTGTCTGAAGGTGGGAAATGCGATGACCTAGGGAAGTATCAAAGAGAAACAGCAGTGCCCAGACCAGATGTGCAGCTTATAGATGGCATCACTTCTAAGATTCTGTGCACTTTTGTTTTGAAAAGCTGGAAAAACTGTCCCCACTCTCTGTCTTTTGCTTTGCTAGGTCATATTTCTCCTCAAGTGGTTAGTAGCCCAAAGCATCAAGGCAAATTCCACACTGCATCCGTCCTCTTTCATGGCATGCTCTGGAGATTTCAGATCTCCCAATGCCTGGCAAAATCCTCCCCAAACCCTCATGCAGGGTCTCTGTAGACCTCCTCCCAGGCCCATCCACCTTTCAATGGATCTCACTAATAGTGTGTGCTTCTGTCAGCTCTGTTGTGGGGGCACAGGGGCCCATACTTTTGTGGGAGGTCGCTCACATTGCAGACATGGGGAGGACGAGAGGTGAATTGGTGGCTGTGATAAACTCCAGAATAAAACTCCAGGGAACCCAGAGTTTCTAACATGAAACCTGACCATAAGTGATATGATTCATGTATGGTGTGTTTTCCCAAGATACTAGGAGAAAACACAGGAGAAACCTTGAAAAGTTCTTGGAAATGGAGTTTTTAAGATAATGGAGTTTTCCCACCCATTTTTGATAATGGAGTTTTTCCACCCATTTTTGAAAATTCCCCCAATTTTGGCCAGTGGCTGGTTATATTTACCTGTAATTTTTAAATATGTTTTGTAGGTCTCTGTGCTCTTCCTTTAAACCCTTCAAACAGTTGTGGTAATTTTTACTTTGTAACTTTATCCATTTTTCCCTTCCCTTTATTGCTTTCCTGCTTCATGTATCACGACAGATAAAAGAAGGGTTGAAGGGGAAAGCAGTGACAAATTAGCCAAATCCTCTGACTTTGCATGCAATTTTTACTTCTGTGGTCCTCACAGAGATGGTAGCTACAGCAAGATGCTTTCGTCTTTGGTGTATTTGAAGGAGATACGTAAATGAATGAGCTTTAAGTCCAATATCATCCTGATTCCTAATACGGTAAGTGTTCTTGCCTTCCTTTCTTGCAAGGAGCAACTCTCCTATTTCTGTATGGGAATTAGTTTTGCCTGGTACCACAATGGCTTCAGGTTGTCCCAATTACTTCTATCACCTTATTCTCCTGGTTCTCTCATTCACTGCCTTTAACATTGACTGCTTACCCCAAGGTCAGCAATTCGAAACCAATACCCACTCTGAAGGAGAAAAATGAGACTTTCTGATCCTTTAAAAAGTTCCAATCTCAGAAACGCACCAGGGCAGTTCTATCCTATTCTATTGGGTCACTCTGGGTGGGAACAATTAACTGATAAGCCAGGGAAGGGTCTTCTCCAGATATGTAGTTTATTTTTTCTTCCTTGTGGGTACTCATATCTCCTTAAGGTTACTTCTCAAGAATGATCTCTTCTTAAAGGACTTCCCTCTGATGTAGTAGAAATATCAAGTTGGAAGCCCATAGAACTGGTTTTCAATAAATAGTTTTGATACTTTCTGATTATGTGACCTTTCTGAATCCCAGATGGTTAAGTCTATAGACAGAAGGTGGTATTCCCCAAATAAGTCTGTTAGGATGCTTGAAGGGTGCAATTTATGTAAACCACCTGGCATGTTTCTTAATTGCCTCTAGTGTTGACTTCTAAGGTAAAAACACAAACACTTCTTGCTATGTGTGTCCCTCATTCCTGAAACAAATGCAAGACAGCAGAGGCAACAACATCGAGAGAAGAGGAATACAAAAGCTGATGCCCTTGAAATGAGCTAAACGTTTACCTTCCAGGTTTTCATTGTTGTTGGGGAGACCTGAAAGCCATATGGGTTAGGCATCTGGGTTAGGCATTCAGCTGCTCCCTTCAAGGTCAGTGGTTCAAATTCACCAGGTTCTCTAAGGAGACAAGATAGACAATTTACACATGTCATAGAGTGGACTCTGTGTTTGGGGTCTTCAAAGCTGTCTAATGGCTGCCTGATTTTTTTCCAATCTCCTTTATGGGGGGCTTTGCAGGCGTGGAAGGGACAATCCCCGGTGCCCCTAAACCTGGCAACCTAGCAACTCCAGAAGAATGGCCACTCTTTATCTTTTTCCAGCTTCTAGTTGCTGCCGGCCGTCCTGGGCATTCCTAGTATGGTCACATGTCTGCCATGTGTGTCTTCGCCCGTGTGCGCTTCTGTGCTGATGGTGCTCTTGTTTTAAAACCATCCATCCTGCATCCCCACCACTGTCTTCACATGACAAAAGAAAGACGCCTGTTCCCAACAGCTTCCTGTTTACAGGTACAGGTGTTTGTATTTCAACAGATATATTTGAGGACATTATTATTGATAAAATATTGGCAGTAAAAGACTTAGATTTTGCTGTCTCGGAGTATGCTAGAACTCAGTTTCCAAAGGGTGTTTGCTATCACATGGGTGCTAGGTCCTGGCCAAAAGAAAAAAAAAGAATAATGACTAAATTTGCTTAACCGTGTTCTGGGGCAATTGAGAGTATCGCTTCTTAATTCTCATTTTCCCGCCAATGAGCCAAGGTATTTAATCGGGAGTTTTTCTAAGTAGTTATGTTTCAAAATAAATTCCTATGGCCTTGTATTACGCATGATGCCACCACATAACTAGTTGAAAATTTCCAGTCTGCCTGCGCACCATCTGAGAACGAAGCAGGCAAGCTGCCAATCAAAAGATTTGCTGCAGGTTGCAGAGATAGGGTTGGTGAAAGTGCTGGCGTGGTGCCCTGTCACCGAGACGCTCAGAACATACTAATGGGCCCAGTCAAGCCTTTCATATTCCAACTGTGGGTCTTCTCTGGAAGACAGAGATTTGTTCAAACTGGAGCTGGAAGGATGGCAGCAGTGTGGACAGTCTCCAATTAGCGAGAAGATTTTAATCTACTTTGCAGAACTAATCGAACGGTTGTGCTTCCCCAGCGTTCACGTGAATTGCACCCTAGCTGGAGGTTAACAGACTAAACAATAGCAGGAGCAATTAAGTGGATGTAAATGAATGTGATAGGCTAATTCTCACAAGGAGAGCCTCCATGGGTAGGTGTCAGTGTACTGGTGCCTCGAAGAAAGGAGGAACGGCCTGAGAGGAAGGAGGGAACATGCAGCAGATCTTGGGAGGCTCTGTATTCCTCAACTAGACTGCTTTGGGAATTCTCTGGCCCTAGCAGGAGGAATAAAAATAAGTCACGGCAGCAGCAGTTCTCCTCCGCAGACCCTCTTGTGGGAGAATAAGAGAAGAAAAAAACAGTTTGCCCCCATAAATACATTTCAGGTATTGTACCTCACGGTGTACCTTAAGTCGGAAATAGCTTTTGGGGCACGGAATAAAGTATAACACAAATCTGCTTAGAACAAGGACAAGGACGGTTTCATGACCTGAGAGCTGAGAAATCAAATGCAGACCAACTCCCTTATTCTCTTTCCGATTTCAAAATGGGCACTGATCGGTGGCAGTGAGACCTGGCCATGGGAGTTTATCGCTGCTGTGGTTCAACAGTCTAGAGACAGAAGGAAAGAGTGGAGCAATAAGGAAATGAGGGTTTCCATCCAGCCTGATCCACAGCACCTTAGGACCTTGGCAGGAATCCACATCTGTAAAATAGGAATATAAGACCTGAAGAGAAGTGGACTCTCCAAAGGTTATTCTATCTGCTGCCCACAGCTTGTTTTCTAGTTAAAATTTCTATGAGTCCTATCAGAAGGCAATCTGAACTGCTTAAAAGAACATGGGCACCATCCACTTTCTTTGCCACGTTTGCTTATGCACCCATTTTGTCTTCAATGAATGTGCCGGGAGGGAGAGCATTCCAAGGAATGCCAGGTTGTTAGAACAAAGTGTTCTTGCATTGAGGGAGGGTATGAGCAGAGACCTAAAGTCCGTCCACTACCTCAGTGTATTGCTATATAAATATATCAACAGGTATAATGTCTAGGGTCTTAAAGGATTAAGTTAAATACGTGGCTATCCAGCAGACAAGCAACAAGCCCACCTCGAGGAAGCACACCAGCTCATTTATCATGAGATGTCATCTGGACTGGGTTAGACGCATCAGAAGACCCATAAAAAACAATCAAACAAACATATTGTTGAGAATGAGAGAGGTCCGAGTTGATATCTAAAGCCCATCTGTAGACAATGAGACTTCCCCTCACAGTGGGGTCACAGAGAAAGGATGAGTCCACCAGGGTGCAGCAAAGCACAGATGAAACCCACAATATTTCTCTAATTCCTTGAGGTTTCCTCACCCCCCTGCTATCATGACCCCAGTCCTGTCTTTCACTGTGGGTTAGACTGGAGAATGTTCAGAGGTACAGATGAGATAAAAGCACACAGGACATTTGGAATTCAGGAACAAGAATGGGAAGAGCAATACCAGAAGGATAGGGAGAAAGTGGACAGAGGAAGGGAGGAAGGGGGAACTGAACATTGACACAGAACCACATCCCCCCTGCCTCCACGGGGATGAACAACAGAAACCACGGGGAAAGGAGAGAGAAGTTGATTTAAGATACGAAAATAATAATTTATCAAGGGGTCATGAGGGTGGGGGACAGGGAGGGGAAAAAGAAGAGCTGATACCAAGGGCTGAATATAAAATAAATATCTAGAAAAGAATGATGGCAATATATGTACAAATAAACCTGATACAGTTGACATATGGATTATTATAAGAGTTGTAAGAGTCCCCAATAAAATGATCTTTTTTTAAAAAAAGAACATGAGTCTATAAATGCAACATCTTCAGCTTAATCCCTTGAACTTCAGGGCATCCCAAAGTGTCCTCTAGAGATTACCGATTGCAAATGAAAGTCCTCTGTCAATTGAAGCACAGGTGAACCAATTTTTCTCCCTCTTCCCAGACTCTCAGAGGACATGTCTGGGGGGGGGGGGGGAGGGGAGGGTTGTAGGAACCCATTTTTTATAAATGAGACCAGTTGACATCATCATGTCAGAGTTGCCATAGATCCAACTGTAAGTCATAGCGACCCCGTGTATGTCAGGGTAGTATTGTGCTCTATAGGTCATTCAAAGGCAGATTGTGTCTCCCCCAGAAGTAATTCACTAGGCTTTTCTTTCAAGGCATCTCTGTGAGAACTTGCACCTCCAACTTTTGGATATTTAGCTGACCTGGCTAGGTGTTGTACCACCCCAAACTTTAATCACAATACAGCCTTGTCATCATCGGGTGCTGACAAGTAAGTTCCGCCCCACAATGACCCTAGATACAATAGAACTAAACCCTGCCTGATCTTGGACCATCCTCCCAAAGGTTGCTTTGGTTGAGCCTCGTTTAGTAGCCACCATCAATTCGTCTCCTGGAAGCTCTTCCTCTTTGCCAATGTCCCTCTACTTCACCAAGCAGGAAGCACTTTTCTACAGACTGGTCTCTCCTGAGAACATGCCCAGAGGACATAAGATGGAGTCTAGCCGTTCTCACTTCTAAGGCACACTCTGACTGTATTTCTTCTAAGACAGAGTGGTTTGTCCCTTTGGCAATGATAATTTCAATATTTTTGCCATCAGCCTAATTCAAACGCACTGATTCTCTTTTAGTTTTCTTTACTCAACATCCAACTTTCACATGCACATGAGGCCATTGAAAATACCATGGCTTGGGTCAGGTGTACCTTAGTCTTTATTATAGTGCATAGTTTGTGAAAAATGCAAGGATGAAACATGAAGGTAAGCCAGATATATAATCCTGTTGTGACTGAGATACTTAAGGTTTATTGTGCCAATCTGGCTGATAAACACATGTGGGATTAATTGAAGGGCATGGAGATGAAATGACTTGGTGAGCCTCGCCTGTCTAGTTCTCAGGTCTCTTTCTTTCTGATGGTCGGACCAGCATGCAGCTGTCTTAACTAGTTTCCTGCTTCAGCTGGCAAGGCTCACTTTCTGTGAGATATCCCTTTGGAGAAGCCACATGGACCGACCTTGATGCAGCCATGGGTGCTGGAAAAGCGGTGTGGAGGCCTCTGTCTGTGCTGAATCCTTACACGTTCACTGATTTGACTTTTTTCTGCAGTCAGCATCGTTGTGTGTCTTTTGTAAGAATAAGGAGGACATTTTATTTTGGTATCAGACATATGGACTACTATTGGACTTATGAGCTTGAACAGCATGAGGTTGGGATGTTTTCTGAATGTACACTTACCCTATATAAATTTTCTCTTATACATATATGAGTATCTCTGTATTTGCTTCCCTAGTTTACTCAGACTAGCACATGACCCTTTACACACACACACACACACACACACACACACATATATATATATATATATATATATATACAGTCACCTATATTTTATGGCTCTCAGGTTTACTGGGAAACTTGTATCTCATCTTATTGATTACATTCTTTCATCTGGTAGAGACCTATATGACTATTTGAATCCTAAGAAACTGATATTAACGCACTGGTTCTAGCACCAGAGACTTCCTGAAACACATATGCTTCACTAGTTGTTTCAAAATAACTATCAGGAATCCTTCGATAGCTCAGTTGGTAGAGGAGAGGACTGTAGGGCTGTTCACTGGAAAATAAGTCTTATCTCAAAAATCCCCACATGTCTTTCATAGCTCCTTTCACTAATAAAAACACACAGTTGAAAAGAAAAAAAATGCAAAGCACAAACTAATTCATTCTTGAGTCTAAGGAAGAAAGACAATTGCCAAAATGAAAAGCAAAGAAAAATCTATGGAAAAATAATTTCTCAAGGACAACTCAAGCTTTAAAGCAAAGGAAACAGATGAAGAATTGTTGATGGATTAAGAGAATAAAATAGGATGCATCCATAGCCTAGAGAAGATGGATACATATATTCAGAGTCTGTTTTAGAATGTTTTCAAAGATCAAAAGTAATCACTGAAGACTGAGTTGGGAGAGAAAAGGAAGATCAGTGAGGATACAAATAACTTATCATTAGTGAAACATGTCAAATAAACAATGACGCTAAAATAAAACTATCCATAAATAAATGGATTGCATGGCCTTGTTTCCTAACCTTTCTAATGTGTTTACAAATCCATGTAGAATGACAGAAATCTATAATTCTTAATTTCTGCCATGATCCAATCCATGACTCTGATTATGTAAATGGACATTATCGGGGACAGGATTGATGTAAAGAATTGAACAATGAGGAGGCAATGCAAATTCAAGTCCAGCAAAATTTGTGTTCCCAGCCTGCCTGTTCCACCTTATTGTGCACTGAGGATAAAGAGGCATGAAAGCAATATTAATGACAACTTACTTAGTAGGTGTAGATGGAAATGTTTTGAATGTTAACAACTAGAAATTCCTCAACAAGAACACAAGAACGGAAACACTTGCTGATCATCAGATGTTGAGCTTTCATTGCATCAATGATATGAATGGAGTCAGGAATCATTTGAGGCATGAAAAATCTTTGAGGTCGTGATATAAAAAGCTAATTGACTTTCTGAACTGCACCTCTATTTGAAGACTAATGTTACATTTGTGTATGGCTGGCAGGAAGGAAGAAAGTAAATGTAAAGTAGGGAGTTACAGCTGTTTTAGAAATTATTTGCCAATAAGCTTACCACAGCAATACCCTATAAAATACTCAAACCACTGTTAGGAGAAGAACATGAAGAAACAACTAAGCATGGGCAACAAGGCTCTGTACGACAAACACTATGCACGTAAAGTGAAAGCAAAGATCATGGCATACTTGAGTCCACGAGATTGATTCCTGGCTTCATTTGAAAGGGGAAGACAATGCCTTAGACATTTGTTGTGTTATTATTTATAGAAGGATATTGTCATAAAAAGTGTATTATTTTCTTTGAAACTAAGTAGAAATACATTTATGCTTGTGTTAGTGTGGATTTAGATGGTGAATTAGAAACAAGACACTGCATGATTCTTTATTGTTTTCTTTTTTACTTTTTAAATTAATTTTGTTAATATAGTTTATATATAATAAAACACCTACTTTTAAGTATATAGCTCATGAATATTGACATGTGTATGGGAGGGCTTAAAAAAGTACATGGGAAAACCCTACTCTCCTTTTAGAAATCACTTCATTGGCACATACTTCACATATCATATAATTTATCCTTTGGTCATGTTAAGAAGATTGGTGTAATCATCACCACAATCAATGTCAGAATCTTTCTTCTAGTTCTCATTGCTGTTACCTTCTCCCCCTCCTCCCCTGCATTTTTCTAGGCAATTATGAATCCAGTTACTGTCTCTAGAGAGCTCTCATCCTGGATTTCCTATACAGAAAATCATACAAAAGACAACCAGGAAAAAAACAAACAAAAAAAACCCAAAAGCAAGGACTCATCAAAAATAGAAAAAAAAATCAACCAAAAAAAGTCAGAAAATAGTAAAAATGGAAACAACTTTAAAATGAGTCAAAGGGAGATCAAACGATAAGGTATTATATCTAACTGGCTAGATATGTTACAATCAATTCTGCAATGTTCTCTATCACATCACAAGGCTATATACATCCCTGGACCATTGTGAGAGAGCATTCTCTAGAGATTTATCCATATGGAGAATCTACCTTGGTTTTCCACTATTCTCTATGACTTCAGCAAACTGGGTGTTCATAATTTAAACTCTGATATTGTTTCCTCATTAGGATTTGGATTTCATTATTTACAATCCATGGATCACATAGACTGTGCCAATAAAGTTATGAATTTTATTCATAACAACCTAGGAGTTTGATAGGGGATTTCAAAGAATATCAACTTAAATGATCAAAAAGTAACTATGGTTCCTGATGAAATTGTAAGAATTGCTGGTTCTTGAAAAGTGATAAAATATATAGTCTCTCTGTGCTTTGATGTACCTCCCTTAAATTCTGAATTTTAGTAAATTTTCCTGGAGCAAATGGGAGCAGTAGGGGAAATTAAAGATGTTTATATACATTTTTCTGGAGGAGAAAAGATGTTTCACTCACCTTAATTTATACAGCCTGATTATGAAAATTGTGCTACATAGCATCTAATTTGAATCTTATATAGTTATTAGCACTCTTATTTTTTTGATAAACATCTAGGTATAACATCCTGAGTAGTACATTGACCCTGTGTGAACTGTTAAGTTTTCTTAAAAAAATGATTCTAGGTACTTGATTTCCACCATGTTATTTCAAACTCATATTAAATCAATATATTAAGTACTAGTCCCATTTTAGAAATGAACAATGTATTCCTTAAAGAGAACAAGTGGCTTATCAATGTTCTACTGGTCATGAAAGAGATAAGGCCAGGATTTAAGTCCCACAGCAGGTGAACTGCCTGCTAACTGGACTGTAGGTGGTCAACAATGACATAATCTTAGGAGGGAATACATTGGATTAAAGAACATAATGTTATCTTCAGGACATTTCTAATTTTAAAATCCATTAACCCACAGATGGATTTGTCACAAGGTTCATGCTATTTGAAATATTTAAGGTATGACAGGAAGCAACTTTATAATGGTCTTAAAAAAATGGATCAAGGCCAAGTCAGTCAAGTCAATTCCATCTGATAGTGACCCTATAACACAGAAGAGAACTGCCCCAATGGGCTGCTATAATCTTTTATTTAGCATTGGCTTTATTGGGGCCTCTTAGAGATCTTGTAACATCCCATACATATTTGCATCAAACATATTTGTACATATGTTGTCATCTTCATTTCCAAAATATTTTCTACTTGAGCCTTGGTATAAGCTACTCTTTCCCCCTCCTTTTTAAAAAATAAATCATTTTATTGGGGGCTAATACAACTCCCATCATGATCAATACATGCGTCAATTGTGTACAGAACACATTTGCACATTTGTTGCCATCATCACTCTCAAAGCATCCTCCCTCCACTTAGGTCCCCTGTACAAGCTCTCCATATTTCCCTTCCCTCCCCACTCCCCCTCCCATGAACCCTTAATAATTTACACCTCATTGTTACCTTTTCATATTGTACACTGTCCAATGTGTCCCTTCACCCACTTCCCTGTTGTCCATACCCCAGAGAGGAGGTTATATGTAGATCCCTGCAATTAGTTCTCCCCTTCTACTCCACCCTCCATCCACCCTCCCAGTATCACCACTCCTACTGAGGTCTTGAAGGGATTATCTCTCCTGAATCCTCCATGTTTCTGGCTCCATTGTACATCCCCTGGTCTAGGTGGATTTTTAAGGTAGAATTGGAATCATGATAGTGGGTGAGAGGAAGCATTTGAGAACAAGAAGAAAATTGTATGTTTCATTGTTACTATACTGTACCTTGACTGGCTCTTCACCTCTCTGCAACCCCTCTGTAAGGGGTTGTCACGTCACCTATTGATGGGCTTTGGGGCCTCAATCTGTACTCTGCCTCAATTATAATGATATAAATTTTGTTCTTTGATGCCTGATACTGGATCCTTTCAACACCTCTTGATCACCCAGGCTGGTGTGCTTCTTCCATGTTAACCTTGTTTTTTCTGTGATAGATACCCATTTGCTTCCTTTCATGCCTTTAAGACCCCAGACACGATATTTTTTAATGGCTGGACACCATCAGCTTACTTCACCACATTTGCTTATGTACACATTTGTCATCAGCGATCGTATCAGGAAGGTGAGCATAAAATGGTATTATTTTTAGTTCTGGAAGTCTGATAATTGATCCCTTTGGCACCTCATGATTCCAAAAGCTGGTGTGCCTTTTCCATGTGGGCTTTGTTGCTTCTGAGCCAATTGGCCACTTGTTTACTTTCAAGCCTTTAAGACATCTTTTGATAGCCAGGCACCATCAGCTTTCTTCACCACATTTGCATATGCATACATTTGTCTCCAGTGATCATGTTAGGAAGGTGAGCATCATGGAATGCCAATTTAATAGAACAAAAGGTGCTTGCATTGAGGAAGTACTTGAGTGGAGGTCCAGTAGGGCTGTAATCTTTACAGCAGCCAACTCTCGCATCTTTCCCCCTTCGGGAAACTGGCAAATTCAAGACTAGCAACTATTTCTGTAACCACTGCCACTACCAAAGGGAGTCAAACCAAATCAATCCCACTTTTACCTAGTTGATTCTGACTCTAAACAATTCTCTAGGGTTTCCTACACTGGAAGCCTTTCTGGGAGTAGACACCTTCTTCTTTTAATCCCCAAGAGTCTGGTGGGTTCAAACTGCCAACCTGAGGTTAGCAGCACAATCCTTAACCCACAGTGCCACCAGGAAGAGGGTCCCAATGACAATTCCTTTCACAATGTAAGTTAAAAAAGAACAAAGATAAGATAAGGAACTCGTGTAAGGCTTATGACAATTGTAAGTATTTTAAGACTGTTTCTAACACTGGAAGAAATTTGATAGCTTTTCCTAAGTCCTGTATTTAACCTAACTAACCCTGTTAGAGGAAGTTGTGTGAACAGTCACACACTGTCATTGTATGCTGAATGCTGTACAATCTTTACCGTCGATACTAGTAAAATGGAAATAGTGGCTCTTCTGAGATCCACTTATCATGCCTTGGCTCATTCCAGATGTGCACATAAAGTGTTCTTTTAATAAAGTACTCCAGTTGGTTTGGTGTAAATTCAAACTATCTCGCAGATCTCATGTTCCATTCATCTTTTCTTTCTTTTTTTTTTTGTGGGCATCATTGCCTCTGGTGGTCATGGGCACTACTCAGTGCCGCTCCTGAGATCCGCTGCTGGATTTGAACCCTCTAGCCCGCGGGCTGCAGTTCAGCCCTTAATCACTTACGCCACCGGAGCTCAGTCCTCCATTCATCTTTTCATTGGTTGTATGGGAGTGATTTTTTATTCAGGTTCGAAAATAGCCGAGATATGTCATCCAGAACATGATCCTGCACATGACCTCGATCTTCTGGATTGTAGACAGGTCATTGGAGCATGTTCCAGAAGACACATCCAATTCCCTGGTGGTTGGATGGACTTGGCAGGGGACAGGCACCGTTTTGTGCCTTTTTTGATGAAGTAAAATGCTTTCACTTTTTTCTTATTATCAGGATTCTGTCTCAATTGCTATGCACCAACCAGTGACGGCCCTGCATTGAACTGGAGGTTAATAAGAAACAATGGTTCTTTGTCCTGCATTATTTTAGTCCTCAGTGTATATAGAAGCCTCCATGCCTGCTTATCCAGACTACCATTATCTTAAGCCTGAGTATTGCCATATGGATCTTATTTCAACCTACAACTACATGCGTCCATGTTTGCAGTGAGGTCTCTGCTTTATATCCCATGGACAGAGCACTTGGTACACATTCCTCATGGAATTGGATTCATCAAACATTAAGCCTGCATCCACAAAGCCATGGCTTTGAATTAAACTAAAAATAGAAGCTATCTGACGGATCCATGAAACATCTAAGAATCATGAGTGGCTTTTCAGCAAGTTGGTATGAAAGAAAAACAAAAAAAAAAGATGGAGGTAATATTGAAGGGCATGCTGGAGTGAGAGAATGAGTACCATCCTTCCCGGGGGCCCCTAGCCACCGTAGGGACTAGGGACTGTGTCTTGAGTGGGCCTTGCTGAGCTCTCCCCAGATCCACCTTGGAAAACCCACAAACCCAGCCAAAGTTCATGTGCAGCCTTTTTTTGAGTCTTGGGATCCCTTCAAGCTTATGGGTCGGGTTTTTCTCTGTGTGGACATGACAACTATGGAAAAACTGTAATTTAGGACATATTCTCTTTATCCTTTTATGTAGAATTTTGCTTTAATGTGATGCAAATGACAGTAGGAAACACATTCAGTGAATGTTAAAGGCTCCCCATTAAAAATTCTGTAGGCATCTTGCATTCTAATTCATATACAGTCAAAAACCCTGATAAAATCACAGCGCTGATTTGACTGCTGCACTTACCGTATTAATGAGGATACTTTATGCCTTTTGAAAATTGGGATATGGCCCATTAAGTGATTGTAAATGATGTGATTGTATCACATAAATGTGTTATTCAATCCCACCCCTCCCTTCAGTCAGCTTTGTATATAAGGAGATTCATTGGTGAGCCAGAGCTGAGGCAGAGAAACAGAACTCCAAATAAGAAGGAAAAAAATACTTTTAGGTCTTTATTTCTGTTTGTAGGAAACAGATATAATAAACACGCAGATGTACACGTGTGTGGATACAAACATTATATATAATATATTTCCCTAATAGTGTTTTGTTTTGTTTTTACATTTCATTCAATTCCCCCTGAAATTCACAGGGAACCACCTCACCTGGGAAATCCCCCTGAATAAAAGGCTGGCAGAGCCTGCTCACCAAGGTCTGTATGCTTTCCCGAACTCTGACCCACCTGAGCCACTGCTCTTTCTCATTTTGTGTTCATCTTAGCACCTTCTAGTACTTGGAAATCTCCCTTTCTCTCCTCACTTCCCAACAAGAAAGATTTGAGGGCTTTATGTTGGCCAAAGTTTCCTGGACTTGGTTGGAATTTGCATTTCTGCACACCACCTTCTCTTTCTTTGAGCTGTTTGTGTCTGCTGTCCCTAACGAGCTCCCATTTCCTCCCAGGGGAGCCCAGTAGGGAGGATCTATGGACATCTGTGTCAGTTCTTTGACTTCTTCATGTCCTCAGACCCTCTGCACTCTATTGGTGGGTAAAGGGCAGAGGATGATTATTTCCCCTCTTGAGCCAGCCCCACTCTTTGCTGGAGACACAATCACCTCAGCTGACATCAAGTTCTCCAATCTCCCCACAGAGCAAACCAGGGTCCTGTAACAGAAGTGGTTTCAGAGCTCCAAGACCCACGCAATGGAAAGGACTAACAGCCCCTGGCTGAGTAGCTCAGGAAGCCTCCCAGGGCTACACACTTAATTGCCTCTCTAGTAATGGTCTCCAGTCTTGACCTGTGATAATAAAAGAAAAGCCCAAGCACCATGCCCCCCTTCCCCTGCCCAGGGCATAGTAATTAGCTATCGTCTACTGTCACTTAAAGGGCTGTGCTTCTTAAACATAATCTTTTGATTTGGATCCTTGATCACTAACTAGTAGGCTGGACTGCACTCCCCTGGCTCCCACGGTCCTGCCT
Source organism: Nesogale talazaci (assembly GCA_004026705.1). Taxonomy (NCBI): domain Eukaryota; kingdom Metazoa; phylum Chordata; class Mammalia; order Afrosoricida; family Tenrecidae; genus Nesogale; species Nesogale talazaci. The sequence goes on along the minus strand of PVJH01000003.1, from coordinate 308,743 downwards.
CCTTCTCTTCTTTGCTTCAAAAAATTATCTTCTGTTTGCTTGAGACCTGTAGGAAGTAGTGTTGTTCCTCACAGTAGAACCATCTGTGATAAAGGGATTTTAAATGCTGGAAATGCAAATGCCTGTGTTCCTGACATCTCCCCGTGGATCTCACGTTTCTGGGTCTTGCCCCCGTTCACCCAGGAACCTGACCCGCAGGCTTTCTCCAGCTCTGAGCTCAGACATCCTGGATGAAATGACCTCCTCCCCGCTCCTCTTAGACGTCTCCCTCTCTTCGACTTGGGCATCATAGATGGTGGCCAGTGCACTCTCTCTGCCCGGTCTCATCCAAACAGGAGGAACGCTACAAGGAAGGGATGACCTATGAGGACACACACCGAACATTGAACGTGTTATATTTTTAGTGAGCGGGGAGACCAAATAAGTTACTTGGTCAAGGTGGACCAGCCAATCGTAGGAGTTCTTTATGGGGGCAGGCAGGTGTTAACTGATTACAGATTCAAGGCCCATCAGAATGTTAGACAGTCTCTGGCAGAGCTTGCTACATTCTAATCTCTGCAAATCCACGCTGTTCTGTTCACAGCTTTTCTTCTTGTGGCGTTCTACAGTGCTGCGCCCTTCTCAGGACTGCTACACACGCTGCAACTATGTGATTCTTTTTCGGAGAGTCTTTATCTGTATTGTTGCTTTTTTCTTGCATTCAATTACCTACGGTCCAGCCTGTCGAATATGATGCCATCCGTGCTTACTTTTCGGCAGGAGCACATTCTATCATCTTGCTTCCGATATTTTACTTCTCTCTCTTTTTGGAGGAAGCTCTTTTGAGACATCTTGGCTGTGCCTTTGGGGAGGACTCATTTGCCTTCTTTCATTCAGGCTGAAATTTGTCTCCTCGCTCCCTTTGTTCAAAAAAGGGGGTGGGTAGGGAGGAACCTATTTACATCTTCTTGGATCTTATTAGTTAGCTCAATTGCCTAATTGTTGCAGTTTGAAGAAAGACCAAGTCATTTTCTCTCTTTCCATCACTGTCGGTCTATTTTTTTGGCTCTACAATGCCACATTCACAAGTGGGCTTACTTCCTTTGGGGAGGTTTTTCTGATTTAGCTCTGATGTGCAGTCTCGGGTGTGTGGCTCATTTCCCTCTTGTGCTTAGAAAACAGGCCTTTATTAAAGAAGAGGGAGGGAGATGTGAGCCCTGGCAGTAAATAAAGTGCTGCCCATCACCTCAGGGTCTCCAGCGGAGGACAGGGGCAGCCTGGGATACTGGGTTCTACATTTCATTTGCCTTCCCTCTTGTCTTTGCCAGTGTCTTCATAGTTCCTTAGAATACATTTCCCTACCTGAGATGGATCTCCTCTTTTTCTCTCTTGACAGTGCCGAGTAAATCAGTGTGGAATATTACCCCTGCAACCCACTTTCTGATAGGAAGCACGCGCTGGCTGCAGCCATGCTGCTCATCTGCCATTCCACACCCAACTGTGGATAATAACAGAATTGATTTTACACGAGAAAAGACAAAGGAATCCCAGGGGTGCTCCCCGCCTTATTTTGCTCTCAGTCTCTGAATGGTAAGGTTTCTCCCTGGAATATTGGGTCACATTTAACTCCATTCATGACCAATCTCTTGTGGAAGAACTTCCGGTATTGGATGGTCCAGTTGAGCTCTCTGAGGGGTGTGTATGTGTATGTGTGTGTGTGTGCGTGCACACGCGCGCATGTGTGTGTTTCTATGTTGCTAAATTGTCATATTTTTGTTTAAGTTTGTGTTTTCAAGTCCCAGAGCATACTTTTTCCCCCACAAGTACTTTAAAAAACAACAATGTGATTTTAATAGTCTATACATACATACATATACGTGTGCATCTTAATATGGAAACTGAAATTAGGTTTTCAGATTGAGTGAAAGTTGAGTCTAAAAAGTCTATTGCTTAGTAATTTGTAATATGACCATGAATTAGTCAACTTACATAAATTGTAAGGGTAGTAATAAAACAACAGCCACAACAAACACTGTTCAGTGTATCTCATGCCTATTCTAGTTGCCTCATGATTATTAATTGAAGTTCTTATAGCTAGGCTATTATTATCCTTGTTTTATAGCTGTGGGGAATGAGGTGCACAGAATTGAAGTTCAGATACAGATCTGGATCTGGACCAGGCTTTATGGTTCCTAGAGCTCTTCACTGCTGCTCTTCTCCAATGGAATGAAAATCTACAACTTCACCTATAAGAGTGTTTCTCAAACTTCCAAATGCCACAACCCTTTAATACAGTTCCTCATGTCATGGTGACCCGAAACCATAACATTATTTTTGTTGTTGCTTCATAATTGTAATTCTGCTACTGTTATGAATTGGGTTACTCCCGTGAAAGGGTCCTTTAACCCCCCAAAGGCGTCATGACCCGCAAGTTGAGTACCACTGTCTTATAACAAAGACCTTCTCAGAAGGATCTTTGATCACTGTCATGGATACTCACCATGCCCCACAAAACAAAACAAAAACGAGACAAAAAAATCTTTTAATATGAATTGGGTTGAAGTTTTCCAATAGTCCAACAATCTGTTGACTATAATCTTCACAGTATAATATCCTCCCTGTGTTCTTTCCTTATATCCCCCTCTCCTTGCTGATTGTCCTGAACTTTCTCTTTGGATCAGTGCTGCCCTTTAGCTACCAGTCGTTCACTAGTGATTCTAGGGAGTGCCTACTTCTCTAGCATTAGTGCCCCCCTTATTGACCACTCTAATGTTCAGCTAAAAATGAACACCTGGTGATGAGCTTACTCTCATATTTTGGGGCTTCCGCCAGTCTCTAGCTACCGGTGAAATATTCAATCACAACTGATTGTGATTCATTCAACTCTATTATCTATTCTTGTTAAAAGAACAACCAGTAAGCCCTATTAAATAAGGTGGAGAAAATAAGAAATTACCTTTTCAAAAATTATGACTTTGCCATATTTGTTATATGGTTCTGGCATTTTGTTGTTATTGTTTACATGTACTGGTACTTGTAGTAAAAAAAAGAAGTTACACATCATTGAACCTGTCTCTGAAAAAAGGCAAAGAGAATCAGCATTAAGTTCCAATTTTTGCCAGTACTTAACACATGCACTACCAGGCTCCCATGCCTGGGATAATTTTCACAATTAGGTGCCTGCCAAGAAAGGTACTTGCCTGTGCAAGGTCCCAGGCTCCAAGATCCTTCTGAACTGTGCTCATCTGGAGTCAGATTCTTTTGTTCTGCCCAAGAATTGTCAAGAATGTTCTTAAGAGTCCCATGTACACAGGAGCAGCAGACATATGGAAGTTTAAAGAGTGTCAAGTTCTATTTTTTTATATATTGTGTGCCATTTGCTGTCATGAGTCTTAGGGAAGGAACCCAATGACAGCTAAGAACATGAACAGCCCCAAGCTGAAGAGAACTCCTTTTTCCCTTTTCTAGAAGAAAGGATAGTAAGTGGATGTATTCAGGTATCTTGAATAAATATTACTGAACTGTGCTAGTGAACTTCAACATGGTGGCGAAGAAGTGTACATATCACCCCAAAAGAATGTTTTACATCTAGAGTTTGCTCAACCTACATCTTTGATATCAGACCCATAAATGGGACCTCCTTCCCAAGTTTCACCCTCCTATCAAAATGATCATGTTTAGTTAATATGATTATTGATCATATAGGTAGAATTCACTGACTAGATGATATCTGACTTTTATTATTTCATGGGAATGCTTTTCAACTTAATTGTATTTGGGAGATTATAACAAAATTCAATTTATTTTTCTCGTGTTTCATCAATCATGATGCAAATGGAAGGGATATCAGAATTTCATATCTATGTCAATTCTTGCAGAATTTAGACAAGTCATTTAGGTGGTACAGAAATGATTAGAAGAAGATAGGGGTTGTCCCTGACATCTTTTGCAATGCTAGTGCCACATTTGGCTACAGTTATGGGATGTGGACGAGCTGCCCTGACAAACCAACGCTGGTGGGCTCAGGTCTCCATAGCAAATCCACTCTCAGCCTGGGAGAGTGTCCTTTTAAGATAGGTGAGGGCAGTAGTCTTCTTTGGTCTTTGGTTTGCTTCTCCAAGGAAGCAAGGGGTAAGTGCTTGTATAGCCCAAGGCTCTAACTTTACTTATGATTTAGCTCTTCTGTTGTGGACAATTGTGCACCCCTAACTTGGAAATTATCTTGGGGATCCTGCTAAAATGTGAATTTTGTTCCAGTAAGTAGATTAGAGAAACAAATACATTGATACTCAAATGCACATAAGAAAGCGGTTTCTAGACAAGAGTAATTGAAAAATGAGAAAACATTGCAGCCCATCCCGATCAGGAGGGCAGGGCTGGGACCTAGAGGTCTGCATTTCCAAGACTCTCCCAGGTGATGCTGCAGTGACTGTTTTGTGGACCCAGCTCCAAGGCAATAATCTCATTGATCCACAGACATAAGGGGGAAGAAAGGTCTTTCATCCTGTGTGGGAGTACATTCTCTTGTCTTTTTCTTGACTCTCTGATGGGGAGCCTCGCAGCCCAGCTCCCATTTCCTACCTCTGGCCACACTGGCCCTGAGCTGCGAGAAACCAGGGTGGGCTCATAGGGAGTGCAAATGCCTCTTTTAAGAAGGAGACCACTCAGCTTGTCAGTCAAGATGTGTGCCTCTATTGTCAGGCGAGTCGCAGCCCTTGCTGAAGTATGAAAATAAATGAGGTGAAGTTTAATTTTAGGGTCTACAAACATGTGATGTATTCATCATGCCTGTTGCCATTGCCGCGTGGCAGACTGACGTTGTCAAACATGTTCTGCGAGCGGAGCCCTGCTGGAGTTCTGGTTTATGGAGGCCCTCCTCTCACCTGCAATGGCAGCCAGAGATGCCGTCCTGGCTTGCAGCTTGCAATGGGCTAGCTGTGCCCTGCAGCCCCTGGGCCGGTGCTGGGAGCTTCTCCCCGCGGGACTGCAGGTGAACATCCCAGCAGAGGGCGCACTGACCCAGGGCCATGGCCCCAGAGCAGTTCTCTCCTCTTTCTGGACTCTCCCTTCCATGAGGCTGCATGTTGAAGCACACAGGACAGAGAGGAAGATGAGTTTTAGGCAGGAAAAAGAAACCAAATCACTTTGGATCTGAATCAGTGACTTTTCAAATAGGAGATCTCCTTGACTCCCGTGAAGGGGTCGTTTTTCATATTCCCTAGTTATTGCAAGACTGGCTTCCCTCTCTGGAAGCTTCTCTAAAAGTTGCACTGTCCAGCATGTGCAGTGCACTTTGACAGGTGCTGTGTGCGCATTATATAAATAATTTAAAGAATCCTCACTGGACAGTTCATTCAGTGCTGAGAAATCTTCAGAACTGTTGCCCTTCTGCCTTTTCCAGACAGGTGCTTCCTTGGGTTCCAGAGAGATGGGTCATACCTGGAAGGATGTGTGGGTTACGAATTATTTTCTCAGGAACAAAAGATCTCCCTAAGAAGCTGACTCATGAAATAAGACCCCAGCTTGCTGCAGCCCATTTTCCCTGAAATTGCCTCTCTGGTTTCCTTAAACTTCTTTGCATCAGAAAGGAGTTCTCCCCAGCTTTGCAAAAGAAGGACTGGATGACAGTCTAGGTATGTGTGTGTGTGTGTGTGTGTGTGTGTGTGTGTGTGTTGGAGGTGGGGTGGGGGAGTGGTTGGATAGGGTGACATGAAGTTCCCCCAATTTTTGTTCCGTAAATCATACGGGCATGACCCAGCCCGTATGATTTACATTCTTCTCTTGCTTTTCTTAAAAAGCAGCTTCTGTTTTTCCTCATCTTTGAGAGATCCTACCACAAACTTCAGCCAGAGTGAGTGCAGAGGACCATAACAGGGCTCTCACATAGAGGGTATTTGATTAAGTCCAGCAGTTGAAAATGTACAAAGTTCCTTGTAATAATCCATTCATTCTGTTCTCGCCTGATTCGTGGAGTAAGCCTGCACAATTATTCAAATCCCAGCTTTTAGCTCCAGCATACACCTCGCCATGGGGCTATGCCTCTGTAATCTTGCTTTGGTCTTGCATGTCAAATGGAATTAACTCCCATAAGAAATGTCTACGAAGACAACCTAAAGTGTCTAATCCTACTGCTGTCTTAAATTTCTGAAACTCTGAGCTGTCATCTTTTCCGATTGCTTTGTAGAAGTCCTTGCTTAGGCTTCAGTCTGGCCGATGCTGAAGTTGAGGGAAATTTGCATGTGTACGTATGTATTTTTGCAGTTACGTGTTCCCTTGGTCTTTTCACATGTTCTCTTTGTAAAGGAAATTTTTTTTTCCTTCCGCCGAATTTCAAGACCAAGTATCCGCAGTGGCGTTTCCCCCGGAGGCGGAGTCTCGTATGTGTGGTGCTGCTTATCCCGACAGAGCCCGCAGTTGGATCCTTGAAGAGTCACCGGCCCGGCCCATACGTGTGTGTGTGTGTGTGTGAACATGCTGCAGAATGCCGGATGAGAGGGAGCATGAGAAAGGAGGAGACATAATGATAGCGCTATTACGATACCTTAACCACTCAACCTAGCTAATCACAAAAACTAATTCCATCTCGATTGCATGTCAGACGGCATCATCTCCCTCATGAATAAAATGCTTGGTGAAATGAACTCGGTTCCTCTACTTGTAGCTTGTCTTCAGGAGATTGGCTCGAAGAGTCATGGTATCCTTTGTTTCTTCTCCAGGGGGCAATACTGTTTGAAAACTTGGATGCGGGGCCTCCTCGGCTTGTCTTCTTTCCTCAACTGCACGGAACACTTCCTGCCCTTCCTGGATATGAGGGGAGGCATCTTTTGGACACAGAGCAAGCACTTCTGACACCTTGCATGGACCCCCAATGAACGGAGCGAGAGCAACGCGTGCCCCTCTTTTGTGTACCCTTCCCTGCAGCTTCCTCCAACAAAGACTAGTCTTCCCTTTGGAGGTGAGAGTGTGCCAGGCTTCAGGGCACATGCCTTAGGGCCTGGGTGTCGCCTGATAATTGCACACGGAGCTATTTTTAAAGAGCCAGTTATTCAGAATTGCGGGTGCCTTGACTCAAGTGAGGTGTGGAAGGGTAAAACTGGAACTTGCTGTGGTAGATATTTAATAAGTGGTAAACCACAGCATTCTCCATTTGAAAGTTAATTAAGGCCACTCGCTGACTGGGTTTGTGCAGAAAACATGTTCATGGTTTAGCCATGGAAACAGTCACAACAACGCTCAGCTGAAAATAATGGTCTTAAGAGACATTTTCACTGATAATTCCTGAGTCCTTATTATTTTTTTAATAAAGGGGTTGTCACATTTTTGAGAAAATACCCAGTCCCACCAGTTCCTTTTGAGACTTGAAAATTTTACTTAGGTCTGGACAGTCTATATTAAAATAATGAGTGACGCCAGGGGACAGACCCAGGATCAAGTGGTATTTTTAATATTATATACAAGAGTGTCTATCCTCCAGTTCTCCCGCATCTGTGCCTGGCTAATAATGGCTTTTAAAATGCACATGCCACTTGTTTTTGGTACAAGATCAGTAAACTCTCTAGCATCTAATAGAGGGTTTCATCCAAATTGGGTTGGAAGTTGTTGAAGAGCTCTCCTGTAGTGACAGATAATATAATATGAATGATGTTTTCGGGCCCTCATTGTTTCTTCATGATGAGAGCACTGTGATAAGACAATATATTTTAGTGTGCAATGTATTACTTAGTCTAATAGGATTGGAAAGCACATGAAATGTGGATGTCCTTTCAGCACCCGGATGGTGAAGTTAGATGGTCTTATCAAATACCTTCATGCTATTCCAGGATCTAGCAATATTTAGTGTTGCAGGAGCAGGTGGCAGAAAAGTATCCGGTGCATGCACTCGGGGCCTAACCGGAGGCCAATTGGCACCAAGCTCCAGGTCTGCACTTAAGAAGTTGATTTCAAGCTGCTTTCGATGGAACAATAAGAATTCTACTTGAAATCACTCGGCTAATGGGGCCTACTCTAATCTTGATCCAGGAACCCTTCCATTTCATTTTTTGTTTTAATGATGGTGGGAATATACGTGGCAAACCGTCTGCCAAGTCGACAATCTCTGCATGCATCGATTGTGCTCTTTATGTGGGTCACCCATATGATGACTCTTTTCCACATCACCCTTGCACCTTCACTCAAACTCGGCACCCCTTTAGCCCAAACCCTCCTTTCTCTTTCTCTCTTCCCACCACCCCCCTGCTAAGGACCTTGGTTTCTACACGGTTGCTTATGTTAGATAAGTGAGATCATACAATAGTTGCCTTTTTTGGAGTGATTTAACTTGGTTCCTGAGACATGGCGCTGCATTGGGCAGCGAACCCCAAGAAGAGCCATTGGAATGTACCAGCACCCTTGCTGGGAAGAGACCAGGCTAGCTGCTCCCGTCCAGAGACAGGGAAACCCACAGGGACAGCTCTCCCTTGTCCTCTCACAAGCCATGAGTCAAAATTGACTTGATGGCAGCACTTGAAATATTTTCTTTCTTTGGGTCAGTTGTGGCATGCATAAGGATTTCATTCCTCTGTAGTATGGAGTAATATCTAGTGGTTCCTTTCATTTTAAGCCACCCTCCAAGATGGAGAGCAAGTATTCTGACCTCCTACCATCCACACTTCAAGGGGTCTCTAGGTACGTGTCTGGTGGAAATTCTGAGCTCTTTGACACATGTCCTTGGCATCGCTTGGCCGTAGACATTGGTGCAACGGGACACATATGTTTGCCAACTTTCCGGCCTTGCATCCACTGTCACTCAAACACATGTAGATGCTTTCTCTCCAGGAGGATTATAAAAATGGCAGTCCAGATTTAGAACACCTTCCTGGGTACCCTGTCCACATCTGCCTCCCATTATCCCAGACACCCCTGGCCAGGCGCCATCCACCCTCCACATTCTCGCACATGGCTCTTTGTCACCTCAGACGAGATGACACACATCAATGTCTGCCAGTCCTAGTTGAGTTCTCCAGGCATCCTTTCCCTCATTGGCCACTGTCAATGAATGCCATTTTTTGCTAGTCTGTTCTCTCTCCATTCCTGTTTGCTATTTGTTCTAGTTTAATTTGAAATGCCCAGCCTCTGACTGTAATCAGGTGAGAGGACTCGGGAGACTTGCAGCAACAGCACGTCTCCTGAAAAGGGTCTTTTGGACACCACCGAATGGGCCTTTATGTATTATCTCTGGGATAACAAAACAGGGGGAGAGCAGGACGGAGCGGCGGCCGTCCTTTCACGCAGCGGCTAACTCGGCAAAACACCCTCTTCCCTTGGGTGTGAACAGACCGCCCCTTGGCTCAAAGTCACCCGCTGTCCCTGGCTGCTGGCTCTCCAGGCCGACAAAAATTAGGTGTAACAAAACATGCAGAGAAAGTGTCAGCAGAAACCCCTTCTCTCAGAAGCCTTCCTTTAGAAAAGCATTGGATTCACAGCCCCCTACAAAGGCTTCCTTTAAGCAGTGCTTCATCGGCCAAGGCCACATCCCTAGCTGTGAATTCGGTCCATGTGACTTACTCAGCATGTGCAGTGACTATCTTCCATGATTCCCCAAGGAGGTGCCTCAGTTTCCCGGGCTACCAAATGAAGTCTTCTGGATAGCATAGAACATCTGACTGGTCTCTAACTTTGGTTTTACAACCTGCCTCAATGTGAACCTCATTTCCTCTTTGCTTCATAGTTTTGGATTATTTCCTCATTAGTAAATTGTGGGTAATGATATTGCCCTTCTGATTACAAGGATCAAATGAAATACCATAAGTGTGATATCAATGAAATTTGTGCCTTTTTTAAGTATGTCGATGTGAAGTTTGTTGTGAGGATCAAAAGAAACCACAGATGCAGAAGTGCTCCAGGAAAGGAAAAAGACATAGGGAAAGTCTAAGTTCTCCTTATTTTCATTTTAATTATTCCTTGTTCTCAGTCTGCAAGTTGCTGTGTGACTTGACTGACTGCTAACCAAACATTTTTTAGGTCAGGTACCTTGGAAGAAAGATGTGGCAACTTACTCCTGAAACATTAGACGTTGGAAAGCTTACAGAACATAGTTCTTCTTTGGCATGTTGTATTAGTCCCAGCAGACTAGAGAAATGAATTCATAAATATGCATATGAATATAAGAAAGAGGCTTAAATGCAAGAGCAACTGAATATTGAAGAAACATCCCAGCCCAATGTCATAAGTCTGATATGAACCCATATGTCTGATACCAATCTATAAGTCCTCGTCAGACTCACGAAGCACATGCAATGACATCAGGACAATCACAGGCCAGTGGGTGCATAATCTTGTGTATGCAGTGGTGGTAGAAGCATCTCAGCACTGGCAGGGGACTCTCTGTGGCTTCTCAGGCATCTCAGCACTGGAAGGAGTCTCTACATGGTTTTTCCAGGTCAGAGGTCTGGTTCCATGAGGGCAAGCCTATGTGGCTTCTCCTCCAGGATATCTTACAGGGAGTTAACCTTGTGTTTTGTCAATAGAGCATCTCCAGGGGATTGAGCTGTAAGTCACTCACCTCCAAGGGGGAAAAATGACCATATTTTCCAGAATTCTCAGGAGAAAGCTATGCCTACACAAATGTATCATTGACTATCTTCAGATTGACAGGATAGACTCCACCCCTATACTCCCAATCCTGAAACTGACACAAGATTACATGACTGCCACACATGTACAGAGTTGACTCCAGGACTCTTGTTTATTGTGGGTTTGTTTGTTTTTGATCACTGATCTCTTGTCTCTGAGATGTTAGGCTGACTTTCTCAACCATGCTAAAGTAGTTGTTGGTCCTTGCTTTAAAAAATAGAAAAGGATAAATAAAGCCTGGATCTACCACATTAGGAGTTTCTTCTGTTCCCTTCTGGAGGGGAGACAGCTCACCTCTGTCTGCCCCCTCTCGTGGCATAGAAAGATTGTCAGACAAATCATTTATGGGCTAGGTAAGGAAGCAACCCTGGCGTCCTTGGTGCTTTGGATCAACATGTGTCATCGGTGATTTATGTCCACATGTGGCACATTTTCAAGGATAGTTCAGAAGAAGTCACCAGTTCATGGTACCGCCTGGTACAGCTTCTGCAGTAGAGAAGCAAGGTGCAGTGGGGAGCTTATTCCTCTATCCTATCAGACCTCTGTGGGCAGTTAAGGCTTTATTTTCAGTGGATGCCAAGATTCACGTTTAGTATTTAAGTAGTAACCTAGTGGAGTTTTGGTCAATGTAGGAGCCACAATCTACCTACTGACATGTTTAGAATGAGACTTCTTCAGAATCCTCATGGTGCTATGTGTTAGGCTTCAGTTAGTTAGTCAAACCTGGGATGGTAGGATAACCGTAACATCAGTAGTTAAAACCTAACAGCCACTGAGAGGGAGAAAGATGAGGCCACGGACTTTGGTACAGATTTATAGCCTTAGAACCCCAATGAAGCAGTTCAACTCTGTCCTTTCTGCCACTGTGAGTTAGAGCTGACTTCATGGCAATGAGGTAGAAGCAGAGACAGAATGAGAAGGAATAATATACTCTATGACACTGACATATTTATTCTCCTGTTTATCCCTAATTCTTAACCTAGGACCTGGCTAACTGCTGGTTGAAAATAATTTTGTAAGATTCTGACAATATATAATTTATGATTTCATTGTTTTAATTTAATGATCTCCACTGTCTTAAATCAAAGTGAACATGCAATACCTTGTGATAGCCAAGGCAATTCCCAGAATATGTCAGTTCCATCCTGAAAGTGGAAGCGTCTGGAAGTTCTGGCAGTGTCTAGATGGTGTTCGGAACGCAAAGGGTACTTGATAAAAGAATTGGGTCATTGTATATCTTCTGGAAGAAATAAAAGACTTTCTCATCCCATAAAGAGGAGCAGTCTCAGAAACCCACAGGGGTGGACTCGATGACTGTGGATTGGGTTGGGTTTGGTATACCTTGTGAATATGAGACGAGTGGCAGCCTTCTGAGGTTTCATGGTCAATCAGAGTTGCCTGATACCTTGTGGGATTGCCCAGGTGCTTATACAGTACATGTCCAAAAATAGAGCATGGGGAGAGGCAGTATGGAGAAATGTCTTAAAGTCTATAAGCTTCTAGGTCCTCATCTGTGAAATGGGTTAGTGCCAACTGAGGCCCAGGTTTAGCGGGAATGAATTCAATACCAGAGGTTAAGCAGAATTCCTATGTCTGTTCAGTGGAAGCACTCAAAACGAAACACAAATAATTTTTACTAGGAAGCACATAACTCTTGCCTTGGAAAGAGCCCCTTTTCTCTCCTTGCTTCCTTCCGGAAAGCCTTTGAGGCATCGCTGTAGTAATTGGCTGTCATGGCTTGGCATCTGTCTGTACAGAAATACATTTTTGTGAAAGGGCTCCGAGGTTGTGGTGTGAGGCATTTTTTAGTGATCTAAGGCAACATAACTTGCCTCTGGTGTTTATTGACTGTTTCTAGCTGGAGGCATAGGAATGCACAGACACTAAAGGGTGAATTACTGCCGGTCACTACTCTGTGAACCAGCAGGGATTTGGTGAGTTCTTGGAGGACAGAGAGGCTTGCATCAATCAACAGAGGCCCCTCTGGCTGAATATGTACAGGCACAAAGAGTCCCCTAAATTAGCCTTTGTTTTCTATAGCTGGATGGGAGGAGATGAAATGCAGTCCTGGATGGGAGACAATGGGCCTGTGGTTGGACAGTGGCATCCAGGCTGACCCCTCATGCCCAAAGTAATTCAGAAAGAGTTTTGTAGGGTCTATCAATGTGTATAGACAATACACTGGCATTGCAGGGGGCGAGGAAACAAGTGGAAGATACAGGAGGGAAGAGGAAATGCAAGGAAGAGTAACCCCTGGATCTACTTGCTTGATGAATGGGTTATAATGAAATGGGGCTTGATGGAGAGGGGACAAGGGCTTAACAGGAAGTCAGGTTCAGTCCAAGTCTAGCTGATTTTTAATACCCTTTAGGAGTGTTTGTGTTTTCATTAAAAATTACATTGAACATTAATTCATGAAAAATCATCAAGATCTGACTAGGTAGCAAGAGAGACGGGTGCCTTCAAAAGGAGTGGAGTTACAGAACGAAATGTCACCTTGTCCTACACCATCACCAGAAGCACCGGCAAGTCCCAGTCCACTGTTAAAGTTATTGGGTCAATCCATCATAGCAAATGTCTCCCTCCTTCACTAAACATGATGTCCTCTTCTAGGAATTAATCCTTCTGTAAGACACAACTAAAGTAAGCAAGGCAGACAGTTTCCTTCTGTGACCCATAAGATTTTTCATCGAGGAAATCTCATTGACTACGTTTTTATTGACTAAGAATCTCGTGGGGCCTTTTGCCCCCACCTGTAGAAACCTGGGTACCTCTGCAGGGTTTTGAAATATGGGTGGCATTTCTTTCAGCCTCACAGCAGCTGGCAAGTCACCACAGTGCAATCAAAGACAAATGGATGCTGGCCCATCTTACCAGACCAAACCCAACCAAAACAAACTTAAGCAAACCAAACCAAACCTAGCCAAAGCAAACTTAGCCAAAACAAACCTAACCAAAATAAACCTAAGCAAAACAAGCTTAAGCAAACCTAACCTAACCTAAGCTAACCAAACCACACTAAATCAAACCAAACCAAACTCACTGCCATTGAGTTGATTACAGCTATAGCAAGCCTAGTGGACAGAGTGGAACTGCCCCTTTGGGTTTCCAAGACTTTTAAAATCTTTGCAGGAGTGGATGGCCTCATGTCTCCTGAGGAGTCACTGGTGGGTTTGGGCTGGTGACTGACTGTGTGGTAAGCAACTGAATTAACAGTCCTCTATGCCACAAAAATTAGGGCTGCAAAAATTAGGAGTCACACATATTGTGCCCTGCTAGAGTCTTATGAGGGCACTCTAGAAGATATACTTCTGCATTGACACCTGTAGCTATCACTCCACCGATTTCCCTTTGTTCTTCCCTCCCCCGTCCCTTCCCCCTTCCTTCACATTCTCTCTCCTTTCTTCTCTCCTCTTCTCTTCTTCCTAGCTAGGCATCCTTTGTCAATTAAAAAGAAGGGAAGAGAGAGCCTGTCCATACACAGATTGCCAAATTTCTTTATTCCCCCCCACCCCCATCTTCTAGTCAGAAGAAAAAAAATTACCTCTTGTCTCCTGACATTTAAAAACTTTGCTACAGTAGGGCACAAACGCAGAGAACATAGCTAAGTGATTTTACAGATTCCCTGGATTGTCCCAGCCACTTCCCACCCCCAGTGGGAGGCACTGTCCACTTGAGGAAACCTGGAGTTCCCAGGAAAAAGCACATCTTTGTGCTGCTTACCATCTTCTACCATTTCCATTCTGGTCTAAGGATAATCTCAGTCATACCTAACTGAGATCCATCAGAATTCAAAACCACAAGCAAGAAGATAGTCCATGTATGAAGTCAGCATCATTTCTTCCATCCAGGCTTCTTGGTTACTCATTTAGCATGTGACATTGAACCCATTTGGTGATGCAGTGCTGACACGTTCAGTCACTTAACCAAAGGGGTATCAGTTTGAGTCCACCCAGCTGATCCGAGCGAGAGACGCCGGGTGTTTCGTTTCGATGAAGATCACAGTCAGAAAACCTGTCTTGAGAGTGCTGCCTTACCACACAGTGTTCGTATGTAATCAGAACACACTTGATGAAACATCCGGGATGAAACTTGATGAAATTTACCCATGGGATGGGTGAGTCCTGGGGTCATGGTAGAGCAGGTTGGCCTAGACCTTGTGAATCACAAAACACAAATTCCATCCTGACACAAGTCTAGAATGCTTGGTAGACTCTGCCCAGGCAATAGGTCAGCATTCCACAGCTTGGCTGTGCAGAGCGTTGTAAACTTGTTCACGTTACATGCCACACCCGGCCAAAAGGGACAACAAGCCCACTGCCAGCTAGTGAATCCCATCACATGGCAATCAGGCAAGACAGAACTGCTCCCTGGGGTTTCCCAGGCTGTAATCTTTCCAGTACAAAAGCCTTACCTCTCTCTCAGTGGAGTGGATGCTGACTTTGAACTGCCAAGCTTGGGGATGGTACCCAACACGTCACAGGCTACATCTCCAGATTTATCAGACGCTCCCATTTCCCTCAGGCTGACTGGGTGTGCATCCCACAGGCTTGTTGGAGTCTGGTTATCCCTAAAGATTCTCTTCTTCATAATAATTTAAATAAGCATTTATGGGACACTTAAGCTGTTCGACACATGTCACATATACTAACTCTTTTAAATCTCTCTCTCAAAAGAATTCAAATCACCCCCCTCCCCTGGAGTTGATCTCAACAGGGTGACTCTTTAGAATAGAGCAGAGTTCTTCCTGTGTGCTTCCAAGGAGCTATACATCTTTCCCCCCCCCCTTCTTTCTTTCAAACCAGTTTATGAGGACTTAATCCAGACATTATACCATTTCATAGTTCACACAGAGCAGTGTTGTATAATTGTGACCACAATCGGTATGAAAACATTTTCTTCCTTCTTCTACTCCCCAGTACCAGCTCCCAATTACCTTCCCCCCTGCCTCCTGCTGTAACCTCCAAGAACCCTTACTGTAGCTTCGTACAGCCTGGATTTCAGATACTGACAAACGTAGATAACATATATGGCCAGAGTCAAGAAAGCTACCAGTAATGGCAAAATACAATAGAGATCCATCTCTATATGAAAAAAAAAATCATAGGATTAGGGAAAAAATGGGAAAAAATCACAGCAAATATTAAAAACCAGATCAATTACAAAGTGTATCAAAGCAGAGGCCAGATGATAAAGTTTTCACCTTTCCAGTCAGATTATCATCTTAATCTATCACAGACATCTCTCCAATGATCACTGTCTGACCAATGGGCTCTTCCCATCCCGGATTATGGTCAGAGGGAAGTCACAGGAGGCTTGTTTCCTCTGTCAATCCTGCAAGTGTAGTTTGGCATTCCACTGTATCTGTAGCCTTCCAGAGCACACCAGAACCTCACAATGTAAGCTTTGATAGTCTTTGCACTACATATTACTTTGGACTACCTACTACAGGGACTATTTGGGTTTGGATTACATTGTTTGCAAGCGAGAAGATAAAGCTTCAGGTTCCCAACCAGCAGCTGATGGGTTTGAAGGGCTGACTTTGAGGTTAACAGTCCAACGTATAACCCATGATAAGGCGAACTCACTGCCATCTAGTCACCTCTGTGTCATGGTGTGAGCCCTCTAGGACTGGGTAGAATGGTTCATGTGGGTTTCCCGACTCACTTTTTAAGGAAGTAGAAAGCCTAGTCTTTCTGCTACAGGATAGCTGGGGTTTTCAAACGGCTAAACGTGCACTTGTAATGCTCTTAGGAACTCTGTGAAATAGGTATTCTTATCATTTCCATTCTATGACAAATACTTTTAATGGAAAGAGAGATCAAGTGGCATAGCCAGCATTGGGGAATCTCACAAGGGCTAGATGTGAACTTTGAACCTATGTACTCCAATGATGATAGGCTTTCACCCCCTGTAAGGTCCCGATTCTGATCTAGATTTACACTAGAGAGCCAGGGATGTGAGACTGACCTTCCCCAGACACAGACAGACTCATTTCACCGCCTGATGCTTTACGGTGCATCACAGCTACTGCATTGTTTTCTACACACTGAAGTTTGGGGGCAAACCTGCATCCAGCAAGTCTGTCTGCACCATTTTCCCCACAGACCATTTTGTGTCTGCGTGTCGAATTGCTGAATGCTCACAATATGCTAGTGCACACGTAATCTATGGAATAGTGTCAACTAATGCTCTGGGCAGGCACAGGATCCATGAGACACATATTTGCGAGAATGACTTCGTGCTGATGCTCTAGAAAGAATTGACCATGGTTCAGAGGTATTCCTGATTTACAGATCTTTAAACCTGGGGAGTCCTTTCAAGATGAGGCAAATCTGGAAAGCATTCTTAGGATTTCTTGCTCTTCTGGATCCCTGGCCCCTACCCTTATTCAAAAAAAGAAAACAATCAGAGAACAGCAGCAACAGAAGCTCTTTAGGCAGTTTCTGGGTGTAAAGGGTTCTTGTCCACTTGGACAACTATGAACAAAGTCTGTTCGGAAGATGGCCCTAGGCGCTACAGCATGGAGACCAACAGCTCGGAGGGACTTCTCCATCAATTGAAGGAGACCCATCGCCCTGAGCAATAGCAAAGGACACAGACAAATGTCAACCTGAGAAGTGCCACCTGGCTGTCCCATGCAAGGCCTTACTTCTAGAAAGCTCTGAGTTTTTATTATTCTCATGTCATAGCTTCTATTTGCAAATTAAACCGGGAAGGACATTTGAAATATATGTTATGAGAAGAAACAGCATAGTTCCTTCTCTTTCTCTTCTCCTCCCCCCCTTCCTCTGTCTGCCACCAATACCATCAGGCATTTTTTTAAAAGTCCTTTAAAGTTTTCAAAGTGCTTTTATAGACATACTTTTTTCTTTATGTCAGGTCAGGTCAAAAATCTTATTGCATTTGGCCACAGGCCATTCTGAAACTTTAATAGAAAAAGGGAGATGTGAGGTGATCTTTGAAATAGAGGGATTAAATCGGAGCAAAATTAGAAAGGAGTTTTGAATGAAAAATATAGATAATATTTTATAGTTCAAGCAAGAAGGAACCAGTAGTCCGGACTCTTTTATGCATCCTGGGAAATGAGGCAGAAACAACCATAAAATAAAGACTTTAAAAAAACAAAACAAAAAAAATTTTAAATGACACTTAGCTCTCTTTGATTTAAAAAACAAATATTTGCACACCATGGAAAACTGATGATACAAAGTGAAAAACACAAGCCACCAGCTAGAATGCTCCCCTTAGAAGCCAGGATGACAACATTTCCTCTCCTGTCCCTGGAAAAGAACCTTGTGCCAGGTGAAGTCGAGGGGCAGAGAAAAAGAGGAAGGCTCCCGACGAGGAACCGACACCATGGCTGCACAAGCAGGCTCAGACATGAGCATGGTGAAGATGGCAGGACACGGATTAGTTCTATTGTACAGAGGGTGGCGAGGAGTCAGTACTGAACAAGAACAAGGACCAAAAAGTAAATAAATGTTTACCTCTCTGTGCAGGTAAACAATGCTGATTGGGAACACGCCTCTGGTTGTATGTCACATAAGCAGTATTGTATGCTATGTTACCTTGAATGTATGTATTCACCCTACGCTCAGACAAGCAGACCGTCCCTGCTGCCCTCTAATTTCTAGAAACTCTCCTCAGGTCTGTGGGTTTCTGCGTTGCTAACTGTTGAGGACAATTTTGTGCCCATTAGTGCTAGGTCAGGCTCTTCTGGCGTGAGCATCTCCTCCTTTGCAGTGGAAGCACGGAGCCTATTCAAAGTCACGATGGCTTTATTGAGGTACCTTTCAATGACACACTTTCTGTAGGGAAATGTTTCATTGTCCAAGTTGCCTCTTCCATCACAATTCCTCAAAACCCTTGAATCTGAGAAATCAGCCTTTGCTGACAAATATGGGAACTTAGAAGTTGTTAGCTATGTTGACAGGATCCCACTGCCTGACTGCCCCAGGTTTCCCAGAGCAGAACTTCCCTATTGGCTTTTCTTGCCCATACGGTGTCAAGGTTATCTCTCTGACTGCTTCCTCAATGTCTTTAGACAAGTGTGATTAATAATTTTTCTGTATATCAGTATCCTCAGGTAGAAAAAACAAAAGAGTGTCTTTGTAAATAGAATCCTACATGAAAGCCAAAGCAAACCCATGCCATTCTGACCTCTGGAGGCCCAGTGTGCTTAGAGTAGGACTCTCCTCCAGAGACTTTCCTGGACTGTCCTCTTTCTGGAAGCAGATCACCAAGACTTTCTTTGCCTCAACCTGCTTCTTCATGGGCTCACGTCACTTAGTTTTCAATGACTGATCAGGTACACACCAGTACCACCACCCAGGACCTTAATGCTAATAACAGCCTGTGGCTATTGATTTTTGATCCATTGATTTAGTCTGATATTCCCACATCTTTTTATTACCTCATCTAATCCCCACAATCCACTTGTGGGGTGGAGTTTATCATGCCCATTTTAAAAGTGAGGGAAATTTATCTCTACCTTCTGTGACATTTTGACCCAGACACTTATGACTCAAAGGCTAATCATGTATCTGTTCTTGTGGGCTACCTCCATCCTGGACCTTACCAACTTCACTATGGAGACACAGGGTTTTGTAAACATAAAGGCTATTTTCCACTAGAAAATCCCTTTCCCTTTCTCTTCATTTTTATTACATGTTGTTTCGTTATACTGCCAGCAAAACAATTTAAGAAAGTCAAAAGAAAACTGGCAATTATGATATGTGCTGATGATCATTAAAAAATAAACATAAAAAGGGAATATAATCAAGACATCTGCCTATTTCTACCTTTCTTTAATTTGTCTTTGATTTCTGTCAGAAGAATCATGAAGTTATTTATAAATGAGTTCTGTATTGGTATTTGTGGTTGGGAGAGTTTGTTTTTTTAAAGATTTGTATGATAGTTAAAAAAGAACCTTGCGAGAATTCCTGTTAATGTATTCCTTGAAAGAAAAGCTATCTGTGAGATTACATGCTCGCTACTAAAATCACCTTTATAAGAAAACCAGAGATAACATACACATGGAAGAGAAACGCGTTCTTTTCAGGAAATATCTGAACAATCTCAGAACATTCAAAACCTGCATCTGCATCGCCATCCAGGGCCATGGTGCAGTCAGCTGTGCAGGAGTGAAAAAGAGGCCAGGGGAGGTGAATGTGATCAAAAATGACTGTAAATAAATGTATCATGGGAGCAGTTCAGCTCCAACACGTACACATGATGAAAGATAAAATGTGGATATAACATTGAGCACTTTGTGGTACAGACGTATTACCTCACAAATTTAATTAACCAGACATCACCAAGCTACCTCAAAAATGTTTCAATATTTTGTCTAACTTACTTTAAAAAAAATTTAAGCCCGTTTTCTTGGCACTTCATCCACATGCCATGCAGCTCAGTAGCTCAACCACAGGAAGGCTTGCTGTAGGAGCGCAACCAGAGTCAGTCTTGGGACATTTTCTTTTTCGCTGTTCACCTTGTTATCCATGTAATGCTTTTTCAATTTGACAAAAATATACACAACAAAGCATCCTCCAATTCAACAATGTCTTCACAAATAATTCAATCGTTGATTAGACTCTAGGGCAGAAGTTTCTTTTAATGGAACACAAATCTCGAGCCCACTATGTATGTATCTATGCATATTCATATTTGTACATATATTGATATATACAGGTTCTCATATTTTAGCTGTGAGCCTATAAGATCACAGACAACTTTTCTTTTTGACTGCACCTACCATCAATTTTATCCATCTATATCTATACATACACATTTTTTTCATGTGTGCACACGCACTTTCACACACATACACCTTTATGTGTCTGATGTTAGGCGCTGTCTAGTTGAGGATGAAGCCTGGAGTCCCTGCTCAGAAGAGAAGAATGCGCTGACGGGTTCTTAGTGCCCCTCGCAGTTACCAGGTTTGAATGTGTGGTCGCAACCACTGTGCCAATCCATCAACTGGAGGGTTTTTCTCTTTTTCACAGACCTTCTACTCTAGCAATCAGGATGTCCTTTTCCAAGTACTGCTCTCTCTCATTCACCGTTTCAAAATAGAGGAGATGAAGTCTGATTTTTCTCCCTGCTAAGGAGCATTCTGTTTGTCCTTCTTCCAAGGCGTATTTGTTTATTCTTCTAAAGTCCATGGCACCTTCCATATCTTTCACCAACGCCCCCATTCAAATGCATCCATTCCTCCCCCTTCTTCCATGCTCATTTTGACCTCTCACGTGCCTATCAGGTGACAGACATGACCATGTTGTCATTATACCGCTAAGGGACCTTCTTTGCAACTTTCCCAAGCATGATGTCTTTCTCCAGGGACTGATGTCTCCAGGGAACATGTCCAAAGCCTGTGAGACTAAGTCTTACCATCCTCTATCCTCCTCAATAAGGAGCACTCTGGCTGTACTTCTGCTGAGACTCCGAAAGGAACGCAAAACCCAAAGTCACTGCCAGCCAATCAGTTCCTGCTGAGAGCAAGGCTACAGGACAGAGGAGAAGAGTCCCTTTGAGATTCCGAGACCATCCATCTGGTCCAGGTGCACTCTGCCTCATCTTTCTCCTGAGGAGGAGGGTGCCGGAGTTGCTCCTGTGGCCCCCTGACCTGTCCCCAGGACAGATGGATAGCTTCTTCTGTCAGCTACACCCTTTTTGAGCAGAACAAATCCCATCTGTTTCCTACTGTATTATACCAATGGACCTTATAATTTATCCCTATATAATAACACCCCCAACACACATACAACGCCTACTCCTCCCAGAGCCCTGGTGGCTTAGCAGGTTGCTTCTTGTGCTCTCCATCTCAAAGCCAGTAGGTCTACACCACCACCTGCTCCCCCAGAGGAGATGGATGGTGCCAGAAGCCCACAGGGCACACTTCTCATCTCTACGCAGAGTGGCTAGGAGTTGGAGATGCCTTCAGAGCAGCAGCGGTTTCAAAAGTATTGTCTTTACTCGCTCTTTCATCTCCTTACTTTACCCACTCTCTTGGTCGTGGGTGAGAGGGAAGGTCTTTGTACAAATTGACAAGGTCTGGCAGGTGGTCTGGCAGGTTGCTCATCTGGCCAGCTAGCTGCAAGGTCTGCAGTGGGAAGCTATTAGCTGCTCCGAAGGAGAACGCTTTGGCTTTCTGTTCTGATAGACATTTAGATTCTTAGGAAGCCAGAGTGACACGTAGACTCTGTCCCACAGTGTCACTATGAGCTGGCATCTACTCAAGCCCAGTATGTTTGGTTTGATTTTTAAAATAACCTGACCCCAAACTAAATGACATTTCTTTAAGGTTGCTTTTTTGTTTTGTTTTGTTTCAAGAGTGAAACCCACTTCTGATTTAATTTTTAAAAACCAATCAACAACAAGAACAACAACATATCACAGCTATTGAGTAGAGTCTGTCTGACTCACAGTGACCTGGGAGAACAGAGAAGAACCTCCCCTGTACGTTTCAGAAGCAGTATCTGCTTGTGGGAGCTAGAGAACCCTATTGTTGCCCTTGGAGCAGCTAGTAGTTTGGAACTGCCGACCTTGTGGTTGGTAGCTCAATGTGTAAACTGCTGTGCCACAATTGCAATGTTATTACAAGCCTGACACCCAGCCCCCGAATGCAATGACCTACCCAACATGCATTTATGTTCCTGCCCGAAGCATCCCTGCTTTAGGTCATGGGTAACGGTTTTAGGGCTCTGATTTGCTCTCTCTTCATTCTTCCTGGAATAACAGCTACCAGAGGTTTATTTTTCTTAAAGTCTGTGCCCTCACTACACCTGCCAATATTGAATGATACAACCCAAGTCACCAGATAGGAAGGAGGTGGGGAACATGCTCTACTCCCACTCACATGCAGAGCACCACAGGGAGGAAGTCAGGAACAGAGAACAATTTTTTCTGGCTTTTATGCAAAGAAGAAAAATCAACTGGCAGAAATACTCTGAAGACAATCAACTAGGGCGATGTTTAGGGAATGCCTGGAGAGTTAGCAGGAATCATGTCTTTGAGGCAAAGACACTGAGGAAGAAGCTGGCTGTGCCCAGGTGGAGAGAGGGAGACACAGCCAAGATCCTCGTGCAGGGAACAGCTTCCGGCAAGGGAGGAACTGGAATTTACCCACAAGAAGGTGAGCTGGACTTGTATTATTATCCTCTGTGCCATATGCATTATCATCTAGCTAAAGAGTTCAGAGTTATTTACCAGAATGTGAGAAAAATGCATATATATTTTTAGCCTGGCCTACTGGTTGTCATCATAGCCTATGAACCCAAACAACACAAAACAGGCAAAAAAAACCAGTTACCATTGAGTCAGCTGGGACCCCTGGTGACCACATGTGTGTTAAGAACCTAACTGTGCTCCCAAGCGTTTACAGGACTGTTTGAGAGGATCACCAGGCCTTGCTTTAGACCTGCTTCTGGGCTGTTTGCATTCAACCGCCAACCTCTCAGTTAGCAGCGACACCCGCAACCATACGCCCAGGAGCAGAGCAGCCGACGTCAATCCTTGTGGAAACATTTACACAAGTCAAGTTGTATAACGGGTTTTAATTATTCACTTTGTGCATGTTTCTTTTTGGAGTGTTGGCTGATTAAGTTGTTATAATGGGAACATCTAGAAATACTAAGATTTCTGGAATACTGAAGAGAGAGAGAAAACAACAGAAGCCATGGAAGCTGCTTAGTTTCCTAACTATTCCAGGTATCTCCTCCCTGCTGGGTTTCTTCCAGCTAAATGGAAAGTTAAAAGAGTAGGAGTCTCCTTTTTTCTCTCTTAAGCTCACTCTTGGGAAACACTCTTATTTTTTTGGGCTACCTGGAGTGTTGAAGGTCTCAAAAAGCCACTGTGCTCTCTTGGGGAAGCCCAGGTTCTGATCCTTGGGACAAGGAAGCCACTCTGAGTGTAAAGCCCTGAAGTAGAGGCTGTGCCTTTGGGAAGTTCCCGGTGAGGAGGGTGATGAGGGAACAAAACAAACCTCCCAGTGGGAACTTGTGACCACCAATAGTGCCGTCAGATGCAGAGTACGTGAAAAAGGTTTCATAGTCTCACTGAATTAGAAACCAAAGATGATAAAGTGTGCCGTCTTTAATGTTCTCTAAAATTAAGGTTCAAGTTGAGCAACATGCCCACAAAAAGTTTTGTTAAAAATTGGTGTTGACCTAGCCAAGTGTTCTTGTCCTCATCTTCCTGGAGAATTACGCAAACTAAAATATTTCCCATCCCATGGTGGGAGTGGGGGTGGGGACAAAGAGGAAGAAGTAAATCCAAACCAGCAACAGGAAGATGTGGTTCTCCTGGGTTCACTGGCCCCTGCCCCAGGTATGCCTTCCACTTCTTGAGAGAATCCGTGGCTGAGCAGGTGAAACACAGGGCCATCGATCTTTCCTGCAGCATCTTGTATCCAGAAAGCAACGGTGTCTATGTGAATCAGAATCAAATAGCTGGGGGTGGGGTGCGGGGGCTTATACACAATAACCTGGATTTTCAGGGAAAAAAAATAATGCTACTGTGTGTTTTTTTGAAGCACTTGTGTCTGTCAGAGAACTTCTAGGTAGTTAGCAGAGACCAATTAAAGCCTGGCTACCAGTCCCATGGCCAGCATCTCTTCTTTCCAGGTGGGGCTGTGGG
The DNA here is from genome assembly GCA_004026705.1 of Nesogale talazaci. NCBI lineage: Eukaryota > Metazoa > Chordata > Mammalia > Afrosoricida > Tenrecidae > Nesogale > Nesogale talazaci. The sequence goes on along the minus strand of PVJH01000003.1, from coordinate 284,512 downwards.
TCTCTGGTCTTGGGGAGGCTCAACCTCTGGTCACCTCAGTGACTACCTCACAGGACAGGAGTCCGGCTGGATGAAGACCCAGTACCTGGTTCTGCCACACCCCTGTTGGACCCCAGCTGCCAGCACCTCTCAGAGAAGGGAGTGTGCTTCCCCACTTGAAGCAGGCCCGCGAGCCAGGAGTGGGGCCCGTGAACCCCTATAGGCCGGCTCCATCCAAGGTGTGGCCTCGCTCCATCCTGAGCTGCGATTGTATGCCGCAACTCACGCTGCCAGGAGACAAAGAGGACATGCGTTTATTTTCCAGCGTGGGACTTTGGAATCACTTGGGAAGAATATTCTTGATTGAAAACCAAAACATTCCATGATGCTTAACAAACCTGCAAATTGAAAAATCAGCATTGGCCTGTGCAGCAGAGAGGCAGGAGAAGGACCTATAGCCTGAAAGAAAGAAAAGAACTCTCTCTCTCTCTCTCTCTCTCTCTCTGTCTCTCTCTCTCTCTCTCTCTCACACACACACACACACACAGACACACACGCACACACACACACACACACTTCCTCAAATGATATTTGTGTGTGTTGGCAAATAACCCCTTTCTGAATCGAAGTCTCTTGCTGTTTTCATCTGAGCACATACGTTGGGCGGTGAGACCATCTCTCGGCGCGCTGCCGTCCGTGGCAAACCCTGCCGTCCTGCCTAATGGACAGTCCCTTGCAGAAGGCGCTGCAGCTCAGCTGATGCCCCTGTAATAATATTTTAAAATAAATGATATGCATCATTAAATCACTGAGGATGACTAACTCAATTTTAGAAAACCCACAACTGCAGCAATCATAGTTCCAGCTCTGATTTGAATATTTGTTCCCATTCACCTGAACAGCCTGAGGGAGCCGGTGCTGTGTCCAGGTAGAGAAGGCAGCGCTCTCGCTCTGCCCAGAGCAGGGAGGAGCCCTGCTAATGGAGTGACAGCGTCCTTGTTGCTGGATGCTTGGCATAGGCTGGGTGTTTTAGGGGTGGCTTCCTCCTTTCTTGCCTTCTTATTTACATATCACAGGCATCCTCTCTGTAAAGCTCTTCTAAATAATTTATTAGATTGATCTTTTAAAAATTCTACCCCAGCTAAATGTCAAAGGGAAAAATGAAAAAAGGGGGGGGGGAGACGGATAAAAATCCCCAACTCTCCTAAACTTATTTAAAGGCCTCTACTGGAGTCGGCCAGTTACCTGCTTCAATGCAGATATTCTAAAAATACCTCCACGTCCATACTATTATCCATTCTTCACGTCCAATTGCTCTGTTATGGTAATAGTCAGAAGCACACCATGCAGTAATTACTTACAGCTGACTGAAGAAAAGAATATTCAACTCCCCCACTGTTCCACTAGAAGGTCTTTATGCACTATTAACTCATTCCTGTTTATTAATACTCTACTGGTAATTCAGACTGCTGCCTCTTAGGTTTGTAATAGGAGGTCTATTAAACAGCAATTATTGACCATATGGGTTGGCGAATATTTGTTGTTGTCTTTTTTTTTTGGTGGACTCATTTTTCCCCTCCCCTCCTTCCAACTTATTCCTAAGAAGCCATAGTATAACATAGTAAACGTAACATCCCATGTTCATAAGGGGAATAAGCTTAATAGAGCTTTTCCCTTAGAAAATGTGAATTTATTCCTTGATTAAATTCAGTACTAGTTTAGCTGAAAAGAGCCTGTGGGGCAGACCAGGGAAATGGAGAGGATTATTCACAGGTGGTACAGATTCTACCAGGGATGGACTGTATATATTTGAGTAAGAGCTGGCCCGAATATCAGCCGAGGCACCTAATTTTACCACAAAAACTGCATTTAAAAATGTGCTGCAAAACTCAGCTTATACAGGAGTATATACAGTGTTTGACCCCTCTTCCCTGCATCACTGAAGTGGGCTGTTTTTCTCTATTTCCCCCAACCATCTTTTTCTTCTGGAAAAATGAGAATATTAGTTGAGGAATGCAGATATACTGCCACGTTCCCTCTCAAAACCCCCTATGGAATTTGGAAAGTGGTCACTTTAAAATGTCAGTCTTCTGCAGAGCAGGTATACTGACCCTGTGGAGGGTGCAGGGCCTCCACAGAAGAAAGAAGGCAGGAGCCCTGGGTTCAAGTGTGGCACGCAGGTGGCAGGTGATGATGAGGGAAATACTAATGTAAGCCTCGCTCACAAGCAGTGAGCACTAAGCACCTTACAAACACTGCATTCCTTTAAAGGGAGATACACCTTCGAGATAAATTGGAGCCCATTTTTCCCCCTACTGGGAAATGATGGCTTGAGACTCAGAACATATATTTAGGTCCCTTAGCCTGCGCCTCTACTGAGCATGTGTCTGAGGTCGGGTGTCAGTGAGTGATCTCAGAGAGAGAATATAAGTCCATTCTATCTGGCTTTCTCACACCCCCTCGGAACTTCGCACTTTTCTCTTTGTGTCCAACATGTCTAGCCTTTCTGTTCTCAAGTGAAATTTCTGAAAACCTTACCTTGTAACCAATGATATCTCCCTTTTCTGCCTAGGGACCAAACTTAGGGACTATGCCATACATTTGGCAGATGGTTCCAGCAAATTTGGTACCCTTTGATTTTTACACACTGGAACTGTATGTGGAAGATGCTTTCGCTTTCTTAGTTTCACTAAATCCAAGAAGAGAGTGTCTGTACATTTTTAAACATTTTTATATGTCTTTGCATGTAACTCAGTATGGTCATTCACAAGGTATTAAATAGTGCTTATAAGTATTATATATGTATGTATATATATATGACAGAGAGGGTCAAAGAGACAGAGAATCCAACTGAGTTTTCTTCCTTGGAAGTGGTATAGAAGTTGTCTCTTTGGGGTTAAATATGAAAAGCAAATAAAAAGGCAAGTCAAACAACAAAAACAATGACAATTCTTGACTAGGAAGCCTATGGAGTGCCTAGTATGGGATTGGTGCTCAAAGACAATCCACTGGATGAAATTGAACTCTTTAATCCACACTCTTAGGATGTCACATCATAGTTCTAGTCATAGCAAAAAGTGGCACTGAATTAATCCTGCCTGTACTTTTGAGAATGTCTCCAAGACCTTGCATTGTCTATGGCATTAAGACCCCTCTGTGGGGTGTGGGTGGATGGGAGGATGCTTTTAACAAAACAGACTGATCTGACACAATTTAAAATACACCATAAGGCTCAATCTGTCTGCAATATCTCATATGTTGAAAGAACTGGCAGGCACCTTAGAAAATAGCTACTCCAGAAGATTTCCAACATTGTTTGTTTATTCACATTGCTATTTTTTAAAACACTGAATTATTTTTCCTAGTGAAGTGTTACACAGGATCCTAGTGTACAAGAGTCTAAAACAGAGCCGTTCTGATTGAAGTCAGGCTGAGAGACAAGAATACCTAACAGGCTCATTCCATTTATCAAGCTGTAGAGGTGTGCGTGGGACATCACAGTGTTCCAGAGAATGGTATGTGGAAAGTATTTTTCTAGCCCAAGCCCTTTTCTAAGCATATGTACATTGAATGCAAAATTTCAAATCCATAGTTAGTAGCATATTTGTTTATGCAATCCAAGCTTTTCCCATATATGCTTTGGGAAATTCTATAAACTTTTCCCATATATGTTATGTTGGGTAATAGATTGCATCCTTGTCTTCAGAAGGCCACTGTTCATGTATATGTTACATTATATTACACTCGGGGTTGCAGGAAGGCATAAGTGGTTTGTTGCCAGATACACTTCTGAAATAACCTGCTTCAGAAATGTCTTATCCGTAAAAAAATCTGTGGACTATGGGTCTACAATGAAACTGCTGGCCCCTCACGAACCGGCATGAGCTTGACACTAGTTGTACAACTCTGCAGTGCTGGTGGGACCGCCCTGTAGGCCTCCTTGTCACACACACGGTAGTGGTTCTCACCCTTCCTCATGCCGAAACCCTTCAACACAGTTCTTCATGTTGTGGTAGCCCCCAACCATAAAAGTATATCTCCTGCTACTTCATAACTTAATGTTGCTACTGCTATGTATTGGGTGACCCTTGTGAAAGGGTCATTCGACTCCCAAAGGAGTCGAAACCCACAGGCCGAGAGCTGCTGCTAGAGGAACGTATCAGATGAGTGTGGCTCAAAGCCATGGTGAGTGGAATGGAGTGAGTCAAACTCTGTGATTGAGAGGAGCAGCTACTTGAAGGTACAAAGACAAGGTGACCTTGGGGTAGTTATGGTGCGTTTCCAATCCTACCTAGTACAGTTGAAGTCCAGCACTGGTTTCAGCTCATCGCGAGTATCTTATGTTTGCTGGGTTCTGTAACCTATGCTTGCACCAATTTCTATCCAACAGGACTTGCTCAAGGTAGCATAATCAAGTAGTGACTCTGAATATTGGGGGTGAGAAATGTCCAGATTGCAGATTGTCCTTTCATTATTTTACCCATAAAGGCAGCGGGGTGTAGAAAAGACTATCTGGATTCTAGGCCAGATCTTGTCTCTAATTTGCTGTGTGTCTTGGGGGCATATCATTTAAACTCTCTAGCTCTCCATGTCCCCACAGAAAAAGTAAACCCTCTGGAGACGCAGACTTGGTTCTGAAATATAATTGCCTTAACTGGGCCATCAGACAAATCTAATGGGTCTAAGTTAAATCGGACTGAAACAAAACAAAAGATTATAAATAGCCATGCTATGATGAAAATGCTCCTAGATGCCAAGAATTATAAATTAGGCTGCGTGACAAAAGCATTTATTTCTGACATCAGTGAAAACTTGAGATAAGTCAGTAAAGATGGTATTAAGCCTTGTAAATATCATCCAACTGTGACTTGGCATGACAGCCCTTTCCCCATGGGTGAGAACATCTGGGCCGGCGGCTGGCTTGATTTCAGGCACTCACTTATTCAATAAATAGTTGCTTTTTTCCCTTCCATATCTCATTATTCAATTAATAAACATATATTGAGTTGAAGCAAGCAGTACATGGAATAAATAGCTTATTCCATGCATTTTTTTAAGGAGGAATCTACCATGTACATAACACGGTCTTCATGGTTAATAGTACAAATGAAAAGATAGGCCCCAGACTGTGAAGAGCTACTAGTCTCATCGGGGTGGGGAAGGTGTGTTTTAACAGATCAATACCTATGCTTGATAATGTATGCTTAAGGTAAGAGAGGGAGAAAGGCTAGTGGTGCTGAGGTGCATATAGTATCATGTGAACTGGGTGGACAGTGAGGGGTTGGACAGGACATGGGTGTTCCTCTACACAGGAGCATATTAGCACAGGTGGTGAGGACAACAGAGATCATTTTCAGCAGGGGAACAGCATGAGAGAGAGGAGTGCATTGTGAAAGAGGAAGCAGTGTATGGAGAAGTTTAGCAAAGATTCCATCTGAGCAGGAGAGCAAGGCCTCCTGGGAGCAGCAGCGAGGTAGGATGTTCTACTTTGGGGAGGTATTGGAGTCTAGGGAAGAATTTGGTCTTTGTCTCGCAGGCACATGCACAGACATGGGTATTTTGCTTAGTGGAACTATTTTTAATAGAACAATTACAGAGGAGCCTTAGGAATCAATACAAAACAACAACAACAAAAGAGGCTGCAGGGGAACTATAAGCTGTTTGAAAAGCAGAACAAGACTAGTAAAGGTCAGAGTGTATGATTGGGCATGGGTGGGGTTTGTCAAAGACCAGGTCATCACAATGAGAGCCAAGACCAAGCCCTGAAATCAGGACTTAGTTCGTTTGCTATATATCGAGGGCTAGAAGGTGGTGTGTGAGTACAAGCAAAAAGCCTGGTAAAGGCTATAAAACCAGTTGTGTACACTGCTATCGACTCCATACAGATTCATAGAGACCATATATCAAATAAGACAGAAGGATGAAAATGACCAATCAGATAGGAGCGAGAGATGGGAAGAACAAAGACAGCTTAGTCAATGAGCTAGAAGACAGGGAAATGTAATCAAGATTATGACTTGGTGGGTTTGAACTTTAACCCATAAATTCTAGTATGCAAGTGTGCATAACTGTTCTCCTACAATTTCTTTTCCTCTTTCAAAACACATTTGTCAGGGGGAAGAAATATAACCCCAGTCACTTAGTAACTCTCCCATCAAATTCCTGAGGTTGTCTCTCATCTCTGCAATAGTACCCACGTGATGAAGGTAGCTGGGATCTCACCTAGCTTGTGATCTGTCAATACAGTCTCAGTCACCAATAGACACCCCCCCCCCACTAAGGCACCCTGTGCTCTTCTCTGTGAGACACATTACCCTTCCTTTCATCCTCTACGCTCCTCTTCATGACTGGTGAATGGTGGTGTCTCTGTGAGAGTTGGTCCCTGAGCCCATTTGTCTACATGGTCTGGACTGTCTTCCCAACAGATCTACCTTCTCCCTGGAATTCTCCTGGGAAAGAGCTCTGAGACTTCCTTTCAGAAATAGAATAATCCAGGGAGGCTGTCTCCCTGCCCTCCTTTCCTGGAGACCCACTTCCAGAGTAGATTCTGCTTTTTTCTAGAGTCCTTTCCCTTTTCCATCTTTTTATCCCACTCCCCACCCAACACACACACACAAGTACTAGGATAATCTCTATTCTTGAAGGCTGGAGAGAGATGTACCCATGTACTGCACCTGATCTCCATTCATCTATTATTTCCTAGTCATATGGAACAGAAATGTCTTATACTTCAGGGACATGGAACAGAGAGGTTACATGGCTAAATCAATGTCACACAGCTAAATGGGTAAAAGTCCAAATTCGTTAGCCTGAGTGACATGCCTTACTTCCTCCCTCTCTCCCACTCCCTCTCCTTCCCCTTTGCTCTTCCTTTCTATTTCTGTCATTCAACAACTAATCATTGATGGCTTAGTAACTGTCAGGAATTATATGGGTCTTAGCTATGCAAGACTAAACAAAATAAACATAATCTCTGTACTCATGAATTACAGGCTAGTAGGGAAGATGGGCCAGTGCACTCACTGACTCATATTTTAAATCTTGACTAATACTATCCAGTGCTATGAATGTTAGGGAGGACCTAATTTTGACTAGGCTAAGAATGGAGGACCAAAACACAGGCAGAAAATGTTAGCGATTCCAGGTCGAAGCAATGGTTTATGGTAAGACTTGGAACTTAGAGGACTGAAAGACTGAAAAAATGGGGGAGGTGAAATAAAATAAGATTTGGTTGGAGAATGGAGCAGGGTCAGAGTCCATTTGGCCTGTGGGGCCAGTGTGAGAAATTCAGATCTTATCCTAGGCTTATTTGGAAACCAGAGAAAAATGGAAGCAGTGGAATGATATGATCTGATATACATTTTAAAACAGTTTATTCTGGTTACAGTATAGAAAATTAATTGAAGTGAGGTATTATGCAAAGGAAGGGACCAGGTTGTGGCTCTTCAAGTAGTTCTGATGAGGTCTGAAGGGAGGTTGGAGCACAAAGGTGGCCTTGGTGATGGAAATTCATAATAGAAGGAGAGCTGACAGTATCTGTGGATTTGTAAATTTAAAGAACTAGACGGAGTATACACTCTCAATGTCACATATATGCTACTGGTTGAATGTGGTTCTATTTACTGATGGAATGGACTGTAGCAGGAACATATTTGGAGAGAAAGATTAAGGTAGAATATTTGCTCTGTGGTCATTGCAAAGATGATGCTATGAATTACCTTGATGTTTCCAATTTCCAAGTATAAAGGATGGGGGGGGGGGGAGTTCCATAGCCTCCCTTGTAGGGAGATGAGACCAAGTGACCAAGTTCTCAAAAACAAGTTGAGCAGAAATAAGGTACTGTTTTCTGTTCAAGTGACCTAAATGTCCAATTTCTTGCTTTACCTCTGCAGCAACTTAGAAGACAGCCAGAAGGCAGCAGCTACAGGTCGGTGGAACCTCTTCCTCTGGTTCTTTCTTGGAGTGACCACTGCAAGAAGTGTTTCTACCCACCCCCTGTGTACTCCTCCATTGTGTGTTGCTGAAGCCCACTTGGATTGGATTCTGAGAATGGGTGGTAAAATCTTCAGGAATTTTGTGAGCCTGGGTGGTAGGTACATTACACCTTAAATGAGGTAACCTTAGAAATAAATAAATCAGAAGGCTAATAACGTACACTTTATCATGTATAGGTATGCTGACTGTACTCAGCATGTTCCCTTCTTGGTTATTTTGCTACATTCATCCACATTCGTGAGTTATCCAGGCCTGTTGCAGCTAGGTGTCCCTCCTCTGCCCTGTTGTTCCATGATGTCTCATTGACAGATCAAAGCTAGCCATAGTAGGAGTGTTTATAGCATTTAAAACAGCACATGCTATAAATCAGAGCTTGGTTAATTGCTTTGATTGTCTACATTTAAGACAGTGATGGATATGATGTTAATAATATGAATTAAAAGTTTGTTGGTGCTGCAGCTGTTACACCATGTATCATAAACACTTGAGAAATCACTCTTCTAATAGTTGAAAACCATGGTCTATTCATCGAAGAAGTAGTCCAGATCATTGGTCAAAGATGAAGTTCTGACATACATATTTATTGTTTCAGGTTTTTAATGAGCCAATGTAAATCAATTGTATCATGAGACATGTATATACAGTTTTATTTGTTTCTTCCCCAAACAGCAAGCGTGACTGGTTCATCATTATCTATAAGCAATCTTTATCATTGTGGCTTAAAAAATATGAAGGAAAACCCATCACACTCTTGCAAAATACTATACTGAAACACTGATAAGTTATTTGAAAGATGGGAAGAAAAACCTCAATTTCTTTCAGAATATGGAGGGAATTATATCTCACCATAACTTGTTAATTATTTATCCTGTGACTTATAAGTTTGACTTCCATTCTGTGTCTCTTCTGGCAGAGTTCTTGTTGGGCTTTTCCTCATAGTTTACTGGACTCAAAATAGTTCCAATAAGCTATACTATCTTCCATGGCCTCACATGCATGTGAAATTGGACCTTGAAAAAAGAAGGCCAAAGAAGAATCAATGCATTTGAACTATGGCATTGGAGAAGACTATTTGAAGTACCATGGACTACTAATAGGACAAATGATCTGTCCTTTGTAGAGCCACAGTGTCCCTTAGAGAGGCAAGGGTGGCACAACTTCATCTTACATATTTTGTTGTAGGGAGAGAGCCGTCCCTGGAGAAGAACATCCTGTTTGGTAAAGAGGAAAGCCCTCAAGGAGATGGACGGAGATGGTGGCTGCAACAATGGGCTTAAGCTTAGGAACAATTATTTGTGCATTCTGTGTCTGATGGCACCCCAAAACAACAACAACAACAACAACAACAACAACAACAACAACAACAACAACATGTCCCTCTGGTTCTTCTTCCACATTACTAGCTAACGCCACTGCTCTCCATCAGTTCGTTATACGAGGTGGCTTTTGCGTGGCTGGGAATGCTACCCATATTTGACATGTCAAGAGTGTCACTCTGGGTGATCAGATTGCAGTGGAGCTTCCAAGATAAGAATAGACAAAAAGTAGGCTGTTCACTCTTGGGGGATTAGTTCCTGAAAATCTTCTGAATGGCAGTGGAACACTGTCCAAAAAGAATTCTGGGATTTGAGTCTGTCAGGTTAGCAGGCACTCAAGTACAGCTGGGAAAGAGCTGCTTCTTCAAAGTTGAGTCGACCTTAATAACGTGAATGGAGTAAAGCTTTGGAGATCTTTATTTCCTGATGGGGAACAACATAAAACTTATAGAAGAAATAACAATAAGCTTCCATTGATGATTGGACCCAGGCCCAAAGAACTATGAATCTAGGAACATTAGAGGTCATCAAAAATTAAATGGAAGGGAGTGAATATTAACAAATCCAGGGACAAGTGAGCAACAAGTGATCTCAAATCAATGGTGAGGAGGGTGTAGGTTAGGGCTTGATCAAGGGCAATATAACCAAGAAGAATTACTGAAACCCAGAGGAAGGCTGAACATGATAGTGGGACAAGAAGAAAATAAAAGGAAATAGAGGAAAACACTAGGAGGCAAAGGGCATTTATAGAGGTCTACATACAAGCATGTACACATGTAAATATATTTATATATGATGATGGGGAAATATATCTATTTACATATAGCTATAGGTTTAGTATTAAGGTAGCAAATGGTTATTGGGTCTCTACTCAAGTACTCTCTCAACACAAGAACACTTTGTTCTGTTAACCTGGCATTCCATAATGCTCATCTTCCCAACATGATTGCTGAAGACAAAGAGGGTGTATAAGCAAATGTGGTGAAGAAAGCTGATGGTGCCCAGCTATCAAAAGATATAGCACCTGTGGTCTTAAAAGCTTGAAGATAAATAGGCGGCCATCTAGCTGAGAAGAAACAAAGTCTACATGGAAGAAACACACCAGCCTGTGTGATCACAAGGTGTTTATAGGGTAAGTTATCAGGCATCAGATAACATAAAATCATATCATTGTGAATGAGGAGGAGTGTGGAATGGAAACCCCAAACTCACCTGAAGGCAATTGGATGTTCCCTTACAGAAGGTTCATGGGGAGGAGATGTGCCAGTCAGTGTGCAGAATAGCACTGATGAAATATACAACTTTCCTCTAGTTCTTCAATGCTTCTCTCCCCCCATTTCCTACCCCCATTATCATGATCTGAGTTCCACCTTACTAATCTGGCTAGACCAGTGGATGTACACTGGTACAGATAATAGCTATAAATGCAGGGAATCCAGGACAGATAAATCCCTCAGGATCCATAATGAGCGTAGCAATACCAGGAGGGTAAGGGAAAGGTAGGAGGTAGGAAGGGGGTACTGTTCACAATTATCTACATATAACACCCTACCTGGAGGATGGGCAACTAAGAAGTGGGTGAAAGAAGACATCAGTCACTGTAAGATGTGAAAAGACAATAAGAATTTTTAAATTACCAAGGGTTCATGTGGAAGGGAGAGTGGGGAAGCAATGGGTAAAAAAAATGAGAAGCTGATACCAAGCAGAAAGAAAATATATTGAATATGATCACAAGCAAATGTACACATGCACTTGACAAAATGGGTGGATGAATGAAAAGTGATAAAAGTTGTAAGAGCCCCCAATAAAATGATTTAAAAAATTAAACAGAAAAAGGGACATCATGCTAGAAAAGGACATCATTGGTCAGTGAACAAAAAGTAACGCCTTCAAAGAAATGGAATCACACAGTGACTGCCACAAGGGGCATATTAATGACTGCATAGGTGTGCACAACCCAGTCGTGTTTTGATCTGCTATACATGGTTGTCCAGAGTTGGAACGAACTCACCAGGAGCAGCTAACAACAATATATGTGCCCCTTGTGCACGAGCTTTGAAGAAAGGCACCTTCAGAATATAGTCCAGTGTTCGGCACTAAGTCGACACGAATATACTTCTTGGTTACTTAGATATTCCAAATTGTTTGGGTATACTCCAGTCCCTCATGAATATTAACTACATTGCAGAAATGAAATAATAGTTACCTGGAAGCCTGGACCTAAAGTTGGAATGCTGTACAAGGGCTTGCTTGAGGTGACTACACACATAGCAACTTTTTCAAGATGCCTAACCCACATAGGCCAGTGGACCTTTTATGCTTGCTCTTCCAATGGTATTTCTTGGTAGACACTTGAAGATTTATATCTTTACAGGAGATTCAGCACTATGCAGATATAGTTGGATTTAATGGACAGTCACATGTGCATTTTTCTAGGTAATCACCTGAAGAAAATTAGCCAAGAAATGATTTGCAATTCAGACAGCTTACTTCAAAGCCCTGTGTGTTGCTGCTTTATGGTTAACCAAAGTGGCAGGTCGAGAATGATCTCTCTGAATCAGAATGCAATGGCCCGAGGTTGCTGAAAAGTAAATGACACTGCAGATTCAGATTATACTCGTTGAAACATGTTCCTCGCTGTTTACCCACAGGCCTCGGGTTCTAGGCATGAAGAATTGGGTAGCTCAACCACATGAACATTGACCTTTATAAAATTATGACTTATAGGACCTAACCCATCATGATTAACCTAAGATTGAGACTTAAATGAAACACACCAAGTAGATTTTGTTTCCCTGTACTGACTGGGTGACTTGTATATCATTTCCTCTAGAGTTTTGGGATGGTCACACATTAAATGGGAGGAAGAACTTAAGTTTACAGAATCAGTTAGCTATTGCCATACTAATGATAGACATTCCCAGATAGAAACCATGTTAAATTAAGTGGCATACACAAAGGGTTTATTTTTCAGCAAAATTACAGTAATCAGGGGTCTGCTGGAATGATTTTGCTTCAGATTATGGGTGGCTGGCATATGTTGATTTATATTGGATCTTAGACTAAAGGGAGAATGACAGAGACCTACTTTCCTTATAACAATTGAAGAAGTGCAAAATAGCAAGCCCAGCCCAGAAGCATAGTTCAAGTTTTGCATTCATATATGTCTAGAAATATCCCATTAACCCAAATCCATGGCCAAACTGAATGTCAGTGTCTAAAGACTTATATTTTGACTTTCATGTGGCCATGGGGAGTAATTCAGTTTGTAGATAAGTAAGAATGTTTTGCTAATAGTGTTTCAGTTCACACGTACATGATATTATTTATAAAACAAATCTTATGATCAGTAGTGTACTACAAAGAAGTCCTCTCATTGATATGTTTGACTTGGTTCCGTAAGTATGTCCTCCCCAAACAAGTCTAATCAAGCATGTGACGTCTAAGGAAATCTGCTGACAACTTTAATCCAAGGCAGAAAGGTTAACTCAGAAAATTATGGCAACATTTTTGCCCTCAGATTCCGAAGGTGCCATTTCTCCAAGGATACAGGATGATCACTGGGCTTATTTGGAAGATTTTAAAAATTTTTGTTATTTTTTAAAAAGAAATACTTGTATTGGGGGCTCATATAATCTATCACAATCCACACATTCATCCATTGTTTCAAGCACATTTGTACATATGCTGCCATCACCATTTTCTTTCTACTTGAGTCCTTGACATCAGCTCTTCATTTCCCCCCTTTCTCCCCCAACCCTCCCAACCTCATGAGCCCTTGATCAGTTATAGATTATTATTTCCATACCTTTCAACATCTCTTGTTGCCTTTTACCCATTTTTCTGGTGTTCTTCCTGGGTGGGGGTTATGTAGTGATCCTTTTGATGGATTCCCCATCTCTCCCCCAACTTTCCCTCATCTTTCTGGTATCTCTCTTCTCATTGTTGGTCCTGAGGGGTTTATCTATCTTGGATTCCCTGTGTTTCTGACTCTTATCTGTAGCAGTGTGCATGTTCTGCTCTAATCCTATTGGTAAGTTAGAATTGAGGTAATGATAGTGGGGGGAAGGCAGCATTAAGGAACTAGAGCAAAGTTGTGTGTTTCATTGGTGCTATATTGTACCCTGGCTGGAAGATGTTTTAAGAATATTGAAGTTGCATAGGTGAGAACAAGGCCAAGAAAAAATGTATATATATATACACATATACACACACACACACACACACACATATATATATATATATATATATATATATATATATATATATATATCCTGTGTCACCAATGTGCCTGCTCATTTTTCTAGGGCGGTAAAGATTTTCCTACAAAAATTTCACTGGGGAATCTTTCCTCATCCATCCCAAAGACCAAATCTTGCTCTCATCAGAGTGTTTTTGTTTGTTTGCTTGAAAAATTCAAATGATTTTTAATAGGAGAATGATTTGAGGTCCTGAAGGATGCCCTAACAGTCATTTTGATGTGGAGTGAATTGAAGAGTGAAGAGCTCTTTGGGGAAGGGTCATGAATGAAAACAACACCTTCAGTAGTATGTTGACCTAGATGGAAGATGTGCAGAAGCAATAGCTTTACATTTCAACATTTTTCTTTAATACTGTTTTCTATGCTCTTGCATAGTAATACTTTTTGGCTTAAACTCCTACATAAAAATAGATATGAAGAGTGGGAACAATGAATACAATATTTCATAATTATTATGTGGTATTGTAAAGGTTATTCTTCTCTAAACTGCATGGATCTATGAACTTACTACCAGTCTAAGGTGATTTGAGAGCTCACTATGAATGAAGGACTCTTGGTGCTGCTGGGAGTTGTGTTGGAATGCTAACTCCAAGGTCAATGCTTCAAACCCACCTGCTGTTCCAACGAAGAACAATGAGGCTGTTGACATCCAAAAGCATTCAGTCTTGGAACCTTCAGGAGCACTTTCCTGTGTCTGATAGGTCATATGATTGGGAATTGGCTCAATGACAGGGGGTTTCTTTTTCTTTCTTTCCTGTGTTAAAAACTAGACCCAGATCCTAATCCAAGTACTTTGTAATAGTTACCTATGTAAACCACACCAATTCCTAGCTTCTTCTGTCAATGTCCTGTCTGACATGATCAAGCATGTGACTGAACAAGGGTGACATGGCAGAAACCTGGTTGCCAAACATCAGGTATTGATTAATCATTCAGAAGCACTCAACAGAGAATGAAGCAATATAGGCTCTCCATGATTGGCAAAGCACCACAGACCATGCTGATTCACTGGAAACAAGCAAACAAACAAACTTTTCTTAACTCAAACTACTAGACACAAAATGAAAACACAATCAGTTCCTGCCTTCAAGTGGATACTTGCCTGACCCATCAAGATGAATTAGTTTGAAGTTTCAGAAGATGTTTTCACCATTTGGGCTATAAACAACCTACCATTTTTTGACTCCAAATCAGTGTCCCAGCTGATGGGAAGAAAGAGGAGATTGAAATGGATTCAACTACCTACTTTCTTTTTAAAACACACATCCTCTTAGGAATGCTGTGTAAGCATTCCTAGATCTTAACTGTAACAATAGGGAGAAATGAAAACAGGTGTCATTCCTCCCCTCTGAGAAATTCGACATAGCCCATTCTTTAAAAACTCATTACCATTTAGTCAATTTCGACTTATCGTGGTTTCCATAAGATAGACTAGAACTGGCTCTGTGTATATCCAAGACTGGAATTCTTTGTGGGATCAGAAAGCCTCATCTCTCTCCTGCAGGATGGTGATTGAGCCTAAACTGGTGATCCTTCCATTATCAGGGCAGTATGGCACAAGACTCCATGTCATGCTCATTAGAAAACAGAAATCTGGGTATTATAATAGAGACATATTCAGAAGGGCTGTTTGCTTTTAGAATACCAGATGCCAATGCTTCAAGGATGTATGGAACCAAGATAGCTATGAATGCTTATGGCATGAAAGTTAAGTCACAAATGGATTTTTCAGAAATTTTTCAGAAATTCCAACATACAATATGTATTTATAGCTTCCAGTCCTTACATAATTAGTAATACTTAACTTTATTTATATACCAACCAATAACTATATGTATCAAGTCATGAATATTTATTAATACCAATCAATATCCACAGGTAACTTTTCAATCACACTAAGATAATTTGCTTACATTTCATTCCTACGATAAAGGGAAAATTTTTCATATGTGATAGAGGTACTTAGGTTCCAGAAACCAATAACATTTGCAATAGGTCTAGGGACAATACAGAGCAGGAAAAATGGTGGGAGCCTTCATATTTATATCAATTTCAAAGAAGCAGTATATTGAAAGGAACTGCTTAACAGCCCTTTATACCTTCTCCACTTCCAGTTGTTCCCTATAACATTGAGGAACACAATTCATATAATGGCCACCAGGTCTTGTTGAGACTATATCAAATGCAGTGTAAGCCCCTTGTTAGGAGCAAGAACAATTTAGAATGTGAATATCACAGTATGTCTGTGATCATTATATAATCCCTTGTCAATTAGGATTGGGAGTGAAGGGGTAGAATCTGACCTGCCAATTAGGTCACAGCCAATGAGACCTCGATGTGGACATGGCCTTCTCCTGGGGATTCTGGGAACTCCTGTATTCCTCCTTGGGGGCTGGAGACACATTTTCTCTCAACTCAGCCTCTGTGAGACTCCCTAAAGACAAGGCTCACTCCCTGCAAGGAGTGAGGAGACAGGCTGATAGCTGTCAGAGCCTCAGAACTGAAGGAGCCACGGGAAGACCATGGCCAGCTCTGAAATGTTTACATAAGATTTCGCATCCACTGGCCTGTGATCCTCCTGAATTTGGCATTATTTCATATGGTTCATGAGTCTGAAGGGAAATTTAAAGACTGGTATCAGACATATGGGTTAATTCTGGACTTATGGACTTGATCTGGACTGTACTGGGATGTTTTCTAAATACTCAATTGTTCTTGCATATGAAGCTCTTTCTTATGGACATATGTGTGTTTATGAATTTTTTTCTCCAGTCAACCCTGGCTAAAACAATGTGCTTAGTACCATGGTCAGAAAAGTCAGGATCTTGTCTGGTCTTCCAAGTTGGGGCAGTTTGACACCCTAACAGATGTGGTTCAGCCCCCATGGTAACTGACTTTTGGTAGGTTACTCAGCGAGTAACCTTTGGCTTTGCCAAATAAAGAAAATGACTTGAATAAAAGCAATACTAGATAAAGGGTTCTATTTTTTTAAAAAAAACCATTAGAGTGATTTTACTCAATCACTATGTTTCTATTGTGAATAATTGCCTTTTTCAGTGTATTGTGTATCATTTTTAATAAATGTAACATACAGCATTTATTTCTTCATATTTGCTACAGGAGGAAAAAAATGTGTAAAGAATGCAAAGTCAGAAACTTTGATTCTGCTTGAAATAAAGCTTTGTTATAAGCAGGAACTCAAGGTGATACTAACAAAGTCAGTTATGGTTGATGGAGGGAGATAGGTACAGACATAAGCTTTTGAAAAAGTGTTGGTTTTCTGTGATGCTAACTAGAATGGGGATACTCACAGGTAGTTGTTCTGGAAAGGGAGACTGGAGAAAGTTTAGTGAGCCCTTCAGGAGGCTGAAGTGTGAAATCAATGATCACAGTGAAAAGTGATACGCATTCAAAAACATGATTGGCCCCACCTCTGAGAATCCAGTCTCAGTGTTTCCACTCAGCCAATCCAGAGATTTGGTTGCTATGCAAAGCACATGCTACTCTTGTTTTCTAAAAGAAAGGTTGAGGTTCTAACAAGGATTTGGTCTGTAACATCCACTGTTCCATTTAGCTTCCCACTTTACCCACATTTGAAAAATTCAGGTCCATTCTCTTTAAATTTCATCGGTCATGACTGAACCTGGATAAACTGATTCAAAGTCTTGATTCTAAATATGTTTAGAAACCAGTATAACTAAGCATTTGATGCATTTGAATTGTAATATTGAAAGTAACATGAACTCCTAGAAGAACAAACAAATCTTCCTTGAAAAAAAGTACAGCCAAAGTGTTTCTTCGAAGCCAGGATGGTGAGATTGCTTCACCTATTTGGCACATGTTCTCAGAAGAGATCAGTCTTTGGAGAAGAACTTCATGCTTGGTAAGGTGGAAGGTCAGCAAAGGAAAGGCCTCAAATAAGATGGACGGTCACAGTGACTTCAACAATGGATCCAAGCAAAAAGTGTGAGGATGATTCAGGAAAAATGGGTATTTTATCTGTTGTCCAGAGAGTAACTATAAGTCAGAACCTGATAATAATAATAATATAACTCTCCTGATATTCTTATATTTTTTATTTTATGACTCGAGTTCAAAATACATCTTACATATGTATCAAAATTAAAATGACAACAAAGCTCTGTCATTGCTATACCTGTATAACCCCACACAATGGGATAGAACAGTGGTTCTCAACCTTCCTAATACTGTACCTCTTGAATACAGTTCCTCATGTTGTGGTGACCCCCCCCCCCAAACCATAAAAGTATTTACATTGCTACTTCATAACTGTAATTTTGCTACTGTTATAAATCGGGTGAGCCTTATGAAAGGGTCATTAGACCCCAAAGGGGTCACAATCTTGAAGAGAGCTGAGAACAACAGAAAAGCATATAAATGGATACATTGGATCATGTCAGATATGGCTAAAAACAAAAACAAACAGACAAAACACTATTGTGTTAAGCTGGGTTCTCTAGGGACCTAAAACCAGGACACTTATGAGTAGATGATAGATAGATAGATAGATAGATAGAAAGTTTATATAGTGAGAAGGAAGATAACAGATAATTAGTCCACACAGCAGTAAATAAGGCTCGGTTCAACTCAATTTCCTGGAACAGTTACTATACTGGAAGTCCTTCAATTCATGTGGGCTACTGGATTCAAGGTCCGGAATCAAACAGCAGAGTCCCTCACTCAGGCAAGATAGGTAGAGTCTGCCAGAAGGCAACAGACAGCAGGATGGGTCAGCAACAGTCAGTAGCTACAGCATTTAGCACAGGAGGCCTGATGTGATATCAAACTCAGTGACAGAATCCACCAGCCTTAAGCTCAAGTGATGTATGTACCAGAAGTGTGGCAAAGCAGGTCTCCAAGGAGCCTCAAACATTAGCAATAAGATCCATGGGTTGTCTTGGCCTACAGGAGTGTAGTGTAGCATACAGGTTGAGGCAGAGAATGAGCTGCAGCAGCAGCAGTCTGTCCGCTCACCAGGGACCAAGGGAGAGGTGGCATGCCCACTATCTTCATTTATCTGGGTCACCCTCCAATCACGCTGTGACCTAATCAGACTCAGCCCACCTGTTCCTATTGACCTAATTGACAAAATAAATCTATCACAGCTCTTACAGGGGAAAAAGGCAAGGGTTTCCTGGGAGATAGATTTAGGAAGGGAGTGGATAGGGAGGAGCTGATATCAAGGAGTTTAAGAAGAAAGACAGTGCTTTGAAGCTGATTGTGATAGCAGTACAGCAATACTTGATATGATTGAACTAAAGATTTTTGTGATATCTGTTAGAACTCCCAATTAGTTATTAAAGTTAAAAAAAATCTGAAAGGAACATTAAATTATTCTAGCAGAGATCCAGAATTGAGTATTTTCTTTCAGTATGGTAAAGTCATAGAAGTAGGAGCAAGTGCTCCCTTTATCATATGGATAGAGAGTAAGAGAAATTCCATTTTCCAGCTCTTTTAGTAAAACGAAGCATAGAGTCCTAATTTAAAGATTTTAAGTGAGGGAAATGGAGAATGGTAAGTCATTAACAGAGAATCTGGCGAAGCGTTGAAATACTTCCTGAGAGGCTCCCATAGGTTGTCTATTCTTGGATTCTGCTTTGATTTGGCAAAGTCCAGTCCGACCTGATACTCTGTCATTTCAGGCAGTCCTATAAAGTTTCAGGAAATCAACAGGGACTTGGAGAAGAGAACATCAGATGTGTTTTTGGATCACAAGAGGGGCAGTGTGATAAAACTGGGGCAGTCCCCACAAAACTGGGGCATTTGGTGCTCTCGTGGCCTGCCCTGCCCCGGAGAAGTAGTAGTTTGGCTTGGACATGTCACCATGAAAAATGTAGCTGGAGAAATAATCTCTATTCCTAAATGATTCCCATAAACAAAGAACTCATGTCAAAGTGGGCTTGTGTTGAGTGCTTCATAAAAGCTCATTGGTGGAAGTGAATACCTGGAGAAACTTGGACCATTTGAACTTCACAAGAGCTCATCGTCTGTAGTCCACTTGGGTGAGGAGGGTCAGTTAGAAAGGAAAGTAGGCCGAGGATGAAAGGTGGGCAGTGAAAAGAAACTTTTTTTAGTATGCAGTTTTATATATTATTGGTAGCCAGTGTCATTACTGGGGCCCAGTGCTCCCCCTAGGACTACTGAGTATCTACATCACTGAGGTGATCATAACAGGGATTACTTGATAATTGACACATTAATGGAAAATAGAAATGTAGTGGGGACATTGCGAGAGAGCCAAGAATATGTACACTAAGATGTAGTCAATTAATGTGGCCCTTCTGACCTTCATCCTTTCTGTGATGTAATTCTGGCTGCTTTGTCTGTGACTGCCAGACCTGTTTTGGAGGAAGCTCTGAGCTACGTGGAACCCTGGTGGCTTACTGGGTTGGGCTGGGTTGGGTTGTTAACCGCAAGGCCAGAAGTTTGAAATCACCAGCCACGTCACCGGATGTAGATGCTTGTCTCCGAAACCCACAGGGGAAGTGCTACCTTGTCCTATAGTGTCATTATGAGTTGGAATCTACTTGATTGAAAGGGGTTTGTCTTTTGTCTTTGCTATGCTCATGAGCAAGATTAAGGTGATGTGGGAGTTATGTAATCTGTTGTCAATTTTAGAGCATTATGAGTGAAAGGGTGGAGTCTGGCCTGTCAATCAAGATATAACCAAGGAGGCTTCTGTGTGGGGATAGCCTTCCTCTGGGGATTCTGGGAACTTCTGTATTTATTTGCTCCTGGGAGACCAGAGACACTTTTCTCTCTCTGCACCTTCCCTGAGAGATAATCTACTGACAACATACACGGCACTATGCCATGGGAGCTGGGGTAGACACATGGACCTACCCTGATTCAACCAGACCTCTGGAAGTAGAGAAATCTTGTAGCAATCCCTGCCAGTGCTGAGATGCTTCAATGCCACCAGATCCACAAGACTTCTAACCCACTGGACTGTGATCCTCCCGCAATCAGCATCATTGCATGTATTTCATAAATCTGAAGAGGACGTAATAGATTGGTATCAGACATGTGGCCTAATATTGAACTTATGGACTAGACTGGGATGTTTTCTCAATATTCAATTGCTCTTGTATATAAACTTCTTATATACATATGAGTCTCTATGGATTTGTTTCTTTAGTCTATGCAGACTAACACAGGTGGGATTTATTTTCCAATTAAGTAGAGATTTTCAATTTAGTAGAGTTTCTTGACTAATTCACCACCCTGTTTCCTTAGTCTGCTGAAGGACAAAACACTCCTCCATCAAAGTCGTTCCTCTGTGTTTAATACTTATCTCAGAAGTAGGGACACACAGAGAAAAATCCCAGAACAAAAGGTCATGAAGAATGTTCAAAAATGCTGTCTGAAGTGATAGGAGCCAGGCCAGTATCAAGACCATGGAACAGAGTGAATGATCCAGTCCTAAACCAGAGGATGAGACAAGGAGGGAGCCCACGAGGCAGTGCAGCAAGGGACAACATAGCTGCCAGTTGAGGATCAGAGAGATTGTTGGCTGCTGACTGAAGAGAGGTATTGATGTGTAATCTTGCTATATATTGATTCTGGTTTTTAATAAACTGTGAACTTCCCTAATTTTATTCCGTCATAATTTTAAGGATCGTCTGTGACCACTGTACGACCATTACAAGGAATTATTTAACCCATCGTAGAAGGAGAATGTCTTTGGAGAAATGGTTGGTATCATAAAAGGTAAAGAAGAATGGAGGATGGAAGCATGTCTAACCTCTGCCTCCTGACAAGAGAGAAGCCAGGACAGGTATATACCCTCCTGTATCTGGGGCTATACCCTACATACATTTTTGCATACACTTACATAGACATATTTTTCATTTATTTAAGCTCTTATTGACATTGCTACTAGTTCCTAGAGCGTAGTATTTAGAAGATGAGTGAATGAATGAGCCAAGATGATGCAGATTTAGAAGATGATGGAATGAAGAGTCAAGAAGATGCATAATGGGTTCCCATGAAAGCCTATCCAAGTCTCAAGTAATTTTCGTTGCTTCCATTGCAAAGAGCAAACAAGCGCTGTGCCCCTCCCATGGCCCAGGCAATGCTCTCTGAGCAACCTCTGTATTTAATTCACTGAATCCTCACAGCCACCGGGATTGTTATTTCCATTTTAAAGATGGTGGAAATAAAACACAAGCACAAAACACTTGTTTCCAAAGGAACCAGGTCCTAAGTAGCAGACCTGAGGTGCAAAGGCATAATAATTCTTTACCAAGATGTGCTTGGGCTGTCCCTGCAATGGGGAAGCATTATGGAACTTGATCCTATCTTCAAGAAAGTTGTGCATGGTTAATCGGCCCCCTTGTCTGGTATTATGTTTTGTCATCAGAAGACCAAATCCTCTACCATCAAATTCATCGCAAAGGCAATGTAATTTTTTTGTTTTGTTTTGTTTTGTTTTTGTTTTTTGGGCATCACTGCCCTCAGGTGGAGGAAGTGGGAGGTCCATTCTTTGCCCCTGTGGAGCTGGAATTGAACCTCCATCCCAGTGGGCCGCAGTCCTGCGCACAACCACTACGCCACCGGGGCTCAATGGCAATGTAATTTTATATAGACTTTCTGAGGCTGTGAATCTCCATGCGAGCAGATAGTAAGTATCTTTCCCCAATCCCCACCCCTCTTTGCCATTGAACAACAAACCATCTGACTGGTAGTCCAGTCTCAAACAGACATCGCCCCCAGAACTTTCTCAGTGTGTTTACTCTGCTTTAAGGGCTCTCTGAGGGATGACTGTGGATCCCGAGTGGTGCAGTGTGCTACATGTCGAGGTGTTGCTTGCAAAGATCAGAAGTTCCAAACTCACACAGGACTTCACAGGAAGAGGACGCCGTTTTCTGTTCCCCCCGTAAAGATTTCTAGGCACTGAAACACGTGCAGTCCTTCTCTGTCCAATAGCGTCGGTATACTTCAGAATTGATGGGCTGTCCTGCAAGTTGGAAGAGTGAGGATTGATGGCTGGAATCTCTGGGTTCAGCAAACAGTCAAGACTCTGACTGCCAGCAAAGGCTTAGAAGTCCACCAAGAGGCACTTCACAAAAAAGACCGTAGGATCTACTTTTGAACAATCCACCATCAAAATTGCTACTGAGCGAACCCCTTTTCTATTTTGACACATCTGGGGTTGCCCCAAGTAGTTAGAACTGATTCTCTGACCGTGGTAGTTAGATCTCATTCCATCAGTTCCCACAGAATGAAAGACAGCCAGGTCCTGCATCAACCTCACAAGTGTTGTGTTTCAATCCACCGCAGAGCTGCAGGTGGTCTTGAACTGCTGCCTTTGTGGTTAGCAGCCCAACACATAAGCACTGCCCTATCAGGGTCCCTTGGGGGTGAGTTCAGAGGGTTCAAATGGTCAACCATTAAGTTAGCAATTTAAAAAATCCACATTGTGCCATCCACGCTCCTTAATGCACTATGTACTGAGCTCATTCAACTAAATGTGCTGTTAATACAAAAAAAAGGGTTTAATTGCTAAAGCAGGACTCATGTGTGCCTCTTGTTCCTTTTTTAAAAAAGGAAAGTAATTGAATTTAGGAGACACTGGACAAGTGCATATTGATTTGGATAAAATGTCATTGTAGTATTGAAGTCAATGAGGAGCCTTGTGTTATCATGGTTTCATTTGGAGCTGCTAGTCCCAGGGCCAGCAGTTTGAAAGCACCAGCCACTCCATGGGAGAAAGAAGAGGCTTTGTCCCCAATAACTAGTTCCAGTCTTAGAAACCCACCAGACAAGTCTACCCTGCATTGTAGGCATAGTAGGTGTCAGAATTGACTTGATGGCAATGAGTTTGCATTGTTTTTATTCATTTTAATGAAATCCATGGAAATAAATTGAATGTTAAATGATAATCCTGAACAGTAGGTGGAAAACATTGGCTTGGGAACCCTTAAGGATTCCAAAGGAAAAACCTTTCCTGTCTTTCGTTCCATTACAGATTTCCTGTCTATTATTCTTACAATTCAAAACAGAGGTTGGTAGAAGTTTATAAGAAAAGAACCAAAAAAAACCCCAAAGTTGTTCAGCTTCATGGAGGACACTGTTTCATAAGTACATCTAACTGATATTAGCCTTCTGGAAAACAGGATAAAACACCCAAAGGTGCGAGCATACCATTTCAACACAGTGCGGAAGGGACAGCCCTTCAGGAGCATTGAAGGCATTGCCTACTCTTCGGTGCACCAGTGAACAGCTAGTGTCTGGTGAAGGCAGCAAAATGGGATGGTGTCTCTAAAGTAAGATCTTCCATTTTCTAAAACAGATATTCTGAGAAATATTTTGTCAAGCCCCATAGCTTGGTTAACTTTGACATATTCTCTGAATATGTACTAGAGATGAGCATATGGTACAAAATGAACAAAAGAAAGTAAGTACTCATGCACACAGAAATATTTATTTAATCTCAGCAAAGCAGACCAATAGATTATTTTTTAAATTGGTGCATGGGTATCGAACTACTATATTATTCTATGTGACTGCTTCTTCCTAGTTTTAGCAAAATGCTCCAATTTGGAAAAAATTCCTTTTCTGGAAAATAATATATAGAAAGAGGGAGAGGCAAAAGGTCAGGGAGCGATCATGGGGAGAAGAAAAGTGGGAGAGGGAGAGGGGAAGGGAGGAGGGGGGAAAGAAGATCAAGAGAGGAGATAGATTTTAAAATATTTGCAATAATTTCTGTGAGACTTTACATGAATTCTTTCTTTCCTTTTGGTCTGTCTTTCCTGGAAAATTCTTCTTGTTGTTCACTATTTTTCATGGGAAAACATAATGAACTATGAAAATCTCCATGCTTAATGATGAAGGAGAGCTTCCCCATTCAGCAGAGCACACTTTTAGACATGTCAGGTTATATTAATGCCTTAAAGACCGCGCTCCTGCTCATCCTATTTGCACCTGTGTCTGGCACATATTAAGTGCATGGTAATTTTTTGACTAAATTAATGAGTAAACAGAAATAGTTGAAGCAAGTAGATGTTTCATCAGGCTCTCAGAAGCAAAATCATATACCATATTGGAAAGGGGCCTATTTTATCTCCAAAGGAAATTTTACTTTTAAATTAAAAAAAAAAAAGCAGCCAAATGAGATTTTAGGGGATTTTATGTGATTAACTCTTTACATTATCTTGTAGTAATTATACAGAAATCTCTATTTATGTAAACACAGTAAATGCATCATAACACTGGAATAAGTGTACAAATACTGCATGTCAAATTAGGTTATAATCACTTTCAAGGGATGTGATTTCCTAGCTAAACAGATTCGTTTACATCTTACAAAATAAAAAATAAGTGAAAATAACTATATAAAATCAGGCTTACAGCTGGACAGATCTTGCTGGCAATGGTCCAGGCACGGAGTGAGTGAGGAAGCCCCTCCAGCTGAGGACAGCGCAGGAGGACTCTGCAGACGGCCTGGGGAGGAGGCCTTTGGGGGCTACCTTACTATACACCCTTTCTCTTTGCTACCTGTGGGGAAAAGGGGGCAGCATAGTGAGAAGCGTTTGAAACATAAGCTTTCCCTGGAGAGGAGAACCCAAAAGGGGGTTCAACATTTCACCCTTAGGTAAAAAGCATAAAAGGAGAAGTCAAGGCTCTTCTGAGAAAGCAAGTCGTTGAAGCTGACATTGGACTCAGAGCATTAGAGGGTGAGTGATTAGAGTGCCTCAAATCATCACGTACATCCTTAGGGAAAATGAGAAGATTCAGGATGAGAAGCCGTATCAGGGCTGATACCCAGGGCTGAAGATATCAGGGCTGAAGAATCCTTTGAATAAAGGATCATATTTTAAAAGAATGACCCATCTCGATGAAAATCTTTAAAAGAAAACAAAGCACAAGCATGATGCATGTCCCTGACTTGGCCAATACTGGCTTTTGTGTTCTGTCTATGGTGGCAGGAAAACACACATCTAGAATATAGGGACCTCACACAGGGTGATGGCTCTGGAAAATCCATCCTGCAGAGAAGGCACCTTTCATGAAACCTGACTGGGCTGTCGATGGTTCAAATGATTGTTCTTGCTAGAAGTTGAAAGGTTGCTGGTTGGAACTCCAGAGGCTCCTTGGAAGACGGGCCTGGTGCTCTATTTCTGAAGGGTCACAACCCTACAAACCAATTGCACAGCTCTGCTTCCACGCCAGTGGGGTCGCGATTAGTTCGAATGGATTCTACAGGAAGTGAGGAGGAGGGCACATCTCAGAAACCGGGATGCGACTGGTTATTGATCCTCTGTGTCAGCTTCACTTTCATCTACTATGACCCATCATTTCAACTCTGAACACATAACCAAAATAATGACTTGGTTGACAAATTGATGGATTCTGACTTAGAGGTACCGCCAGCCTTTTTTTTTTTCCTTTCTGTTTAATAGGGTGTGGGCTTTAAAAAATTTAATTGATGCTCATTTTTATTTAAAAACAAAACATTTACTCAACACTGTGCTGTACATAAATTCATTTTTCCCCATGTTTCATCGGTTCAGATGTTCTGAGCAAAAGTTTTCAAACTCGGACCCTGCTTGACTTACTTGCTGGTGAAAATCTAAGGTTGTGGCTTTCAGTATGGATTGCAAGTCAGTGTAAACACACACACACACACATTTTATGGTTGGTGGTCATCACAACATGAGGAACTGTTTGAAAGGGCCATGACATCAGGAAGGTTGAGAACCACTATCCTGAACAGTGAAGACAGAGCCAGCAAATCCCATGTCTTCTGAGAAACAGGACGTTTTTCCAGACGTATTTAAATTTGATTATATTCAAAACCCCTTCCTAGAGCCATCCTTCACATGCATGGGTACCGCAAGCTTGTAACTTTTGGATTGCTTGCATTGTTCTTTCTTTTACCACTTTTTTTTCCCAAAGAAAAAGAGGTAATTGGGCTATAAACAGAGGTTTGACAACTAATTTCAGTCAGGGCAAAATTAGTATGAAACCAGCAGATAATTTTAGCTCTATGAAATTAAAACAGATATATTTTAATGACACTAAAAATCCTAGGTGCATTTCCCCCACTGTCTTTCCTTCCCTTGTCCTTATTCATATGGGCTGGCCATTGCTGTGCAGGTAGAAGCATAAATCATTTCAACGACCCACCAATTGGCTGCTTTGGGCAACTCCACTGTGCCTTTTCTCCTGCCCCTACTACTGATCGTTTGGTGCAGAATCAATTCTTCACTTTCCTGAAGTATTTTCTCTACCCTGCAAAAAATAGAATCCTTGCAATTTCATCGATATTAAATTAATAAGAGTAGAGTCACTCAATGTATATATTAGCTGCTTGCGGATGTTAGCAGCATTGCATTTGGGTGAAGGGTGGGGGTGGGATGGTTGTGGGTGTGCATGCATATTTCTGGGGGCACTTCTATCATTGCTGTGTTCTGTCATCCCAGAAACATATTAAATCCGCAACTGAATGACAGCAGCACCTTGAGATGTTATCATCAAAATTATCACCTGCCTTTTGAACACCATAACCCTAAAAATATTGATTGGTTAAAAGGTAAGGTCTGAACGAGTGGTTCTGTGCCTCCCTGGATTATCCTAATCAAATAAGGAGGGGATTAACTGGATAGTCACAGAGCTACCAGTATCTGGGTTGAAATGTGGCCATCTCAACTGAAGTTATGGGTCTCATTCTTTTGAATATTTCTCCCCGACATTTAAATACATTACTACTAAGTCAGAACCAAGAAAAGCATAAAAAGGCATTTTCAGGAATAAATTCAGCCCGTTTCCATTTGTACCAGACAGTAAAATTGTTGACATGCATTATGAGGCATGTCTATTTTTCAGCCTGAGCATTCATAATCCTGTGCTCCAAGTTGGGTTGTGTGGCTGCCAGGAGTTCTAAGAAAGGTCTCAGACCATTCGAGTAGCAGGGATTCCTCATCGATAGGCAGCGTCTTCCCAAGTCACCTTGCATAGCTACTTAGGCAAGTCAGAAGAAAAGCCTCTTTCATTAATTATGCGACAAATGTAACTTCAATGAAGGGTAGCCAGCTAAATACAAGATGAAAGGGCTGGTAGGGATTCTCTCCACCCAAGTGTTGAGCTTTCCGCAATTTTATTTAGAGGCACTTTCATTACGAAGGAGGCTATGAGTTGATCGACTGTGTCTTAGAATTAACTACAGTGGTGAAAACACAAATTGCAAACCAGCATGAAGTCACAAAGGGAAAGCAGGGGAGAGAAGAGGAAAAGTCGGGGACTCGCATGTAGTATTCATTTTCCTTCATGAAAATAAGTATCGGAAGAGCTGCCTGCAGCCCAACAAGACTTGGAGCAGGCCTAATTATTGGGAGGCAGAGGGTCTAATGAGAACCGCTGCACACACGGCCTTCCTTTCTGTCCTCATTTACTTCTGCTTTCAGAGGACTTAGGTCTTTGTTGGAAGCAAATGATTATGTCCTCTTTGCAGCAAATGTCAGAATATAGCTGGTGTGGGAAAGGAGGTCCCGTGTTAAAAAGGGTCTTGACCACAGATTATTTCTCAGGCCACCGGACAAACTTCCACTGTAGTAGTACTGCTGGCCAGGGTAGAATATAAATGGGAGTTTAAAAAGCCAAAATTGCCAAGTCAAACCCACTGGTCTGGAGGTGACACTCACTCCTGGTGACCCTCTGCTTTGCAGAACAGAACTGCTCTATGTGGGGGTTTAATGGTAGTAATCTTTATTGACTAGCACTTGTCTATCTGCTCATCCTAATGCAGTGGCTTTCTTGCTGGTATGTTACCGAAAGCGCTAAAATGTCCATTTTAAAGACTAGCATGGTTATCAATGGTGACCAGGTTTCAGTAGAGCTTAGAGACTGAGGCAGAAACAGGAAGATTGGTGTGGCCGTCTAGTTCTAACATAATTGGGCACTGAGTACCTTACGAAGAGCAGCAGAGCATTGTCTTATATGGTGCAGGCAAATGGGTTACTCAGTTTTGAACAGACTCAAAGTAGGACTGAGAAAGTGCTCTTTCTCAATGTCGAGGCCATCTTAATGCCATGGATGGAATCAAACTTTAAGGACTTTCACTCGATATACCAGGTCTACATATGAGAAGAGACAGCTGCAGACATGGTGCGTAAAGAGAGAAAGCACAAAGTTCTCAGAAATGAACGTGAATGCCTTAAGAATGATATGTTTGCTGCTCATGATCTGAAATGGATTCACATTGGCTACTTTGAATAAGACAATTATATGGTCTACTATAATAACAAATTGGAGGGAAAGGGTGTTACATTCATTATTAAAAAACAAACAAACAAATGAAATACTAAGAAAAATTTCAAGATCTGTTTGGAAGTACTGAAGTACATACAATGTTGCTAGTGATAGAAGAATATCCAAGGATGATGATTTAATATAAATATTATCATCACTTGAATCAGAGATGAAGAAAGTGAAGATTTGGAAGTGAGTTACCAGGGCAGCCAGCTGGAAGATCCATATTTGGGCACATTCCAAAGTATCATGATCTAGCAGAATGTAGAAATTTTCTAGAATATCATTAATAACACAATACAATTTACTGATGATGATTCAAAGCACTTACAGCATTATATTGACAGAAAACTGCCTAGAACTCAAAGTATGCTCAGAAGAGGACATGGAATGATGGGTATTATTGTTGATAACAGATGAATTTCAATTGATAGCCAAGAATAACAGAAGTATACTTAAATATACCATGGAATTCTAAATATAAGTGGGTACCCCCCTTACCCCCATGAAAACCAGAAAAAAATTCTGCTGGGCAGAGGTTTCATGATACACATTTTTATTACACTAGGCAAGCAGCAAGCAAGTTGCTCTGAATTAGTGCTCCCAATGGCGTTGTCTGGGAAGGTTCTCCCTGGTCACAATGAATTTTTTTTTGTAAAACTAGTTTCACTCAAACCTTGTTTTGTGTGTGACAGTTTTGGAGAACAGTGTGTGGATATGAAATTTCCTGACTGAAAAAATGTCAGAGAAAATGTTGTGATATTGAACACAGCTTATGTGGATAGGGCTATAGGAAAAACTCGTGTACAAGTGTTTTATTCATTTCAAAAAAGGTGAGATATAGTTTAATGACAAACCTTTTTCTGGAGATCCATCAACTTCCTAAATGGATGAAAATATTGACTTGTAGTAGATTTGGAGTTCTTTCCACCAGGCCAGACTGTTAATCAAGCTTTCTATTTAGAGGTTCTGAAAAGATTGCATAACAGTTTGTGACAAAAAGGCCTGATTTGTGGAAGATGGAGAACTAGATTTTCCTCCACAACAATGTACCTGCTCAGGCAGCCATCATAGTGTACCAGTTTTTGACAAAAAACAGCATGTCTCTCTTGCTCCATGACTTTCTCACCTGACCTCACTTCATGTGACTTATTGTTTCTGCAGAGAAAAATGAAAGAACAGAAATATAACAATGTAGAAGAGGTGAATAAAAAAAATAAGGGAGGTGCTGTCTTCCATCCAAGCAGATGAGTTTGAAAAATATTATCAAGAATGGAATTGCAGATTTGACAAATACAGTTCAGTGGAGAGTGCTTTGTCAGTGATATGGTTGTTTTGAAGGGGGGAAACAAACTTTAAATGCATAGCCTTTTTATAAATATTCATTTTAGGGGGTTTGCCCCACCTTATGCTTATCTATTTAAAGGAGTCATCTGACTGCATGAATCATAACCAATGACCAATAACATTGAAAGAGATGGGAATTCTAGAACACTGAATTTTCCTCATGAGGAATGTGTACATAGACCAGCTGTGGGAACAGAGCCAGGGGATACTGAGTGGTTTCAAATCAAGAAAAGACTTGTGTCAGAATTGTATCCCTTAACCATAATTTTTTATTCTGTATGTGAGCAAATAATCCAAGAAGTGGGAGGATATGAAGAAAAATGTGAAATCAGGACTAGATAAAGTCTCACTATTTACTTGTGGTATATAAATGAAACAGTTTGCTTGCTAAAATTAAGAAATACTCAAAGCATCTACTGATGAAGAACAAAGACTACAGTCTTCATTAAGAATTACAATTCCACATACAATAGATGTAGGCCAATGAAGAACATTAGAAAAGAAGATTGTAGTTGTCATAGATTTGATTTTAATTGAATTCATAATCAATATCCATGAAAGCAGCAGTCAGGAAATCAAATGATATAGTACATTGGAAAAATCTGCTGCAAAAGATGTCTTTAAAATGCTAAAATGCAAGCATGTCATTTTTAAAACTAAGTTGTGCCTGACTCAAGTCATGGTATTTTCAACTGCCTCATGTGCATGCAAACATTGGGCAATGAATGAAGAAGACCAAGGCAGAGTTGATATCTTTGAATTTGTTGTTGGCAAAAAGAATATTAAAAATGACATGGACTTCCAGAGGTTGGAGAAATATTGCCAGAATGCTTCTTAGAAGGGAGGATGAGGAGACTTCATGGTTCTCATGTACTTCAGAGATGTTATGGGGACAGACTGGTCCTTGGTGAAGGACATCAAGCTTGATACAGAAGACAGTCAGCAAAAAGTGGAAGGAACTCAAAGAGACAGATTGATAAAGTGCCTGCAACAACGCAATGAAGCTCGGGAGAGGTTATGAGGAGGGTCTGGGACAAGGCATGATTTCATCCAATTGTACATACAACCATTGTGTTAGTCTGGGTAGACTTGAGGAACAAATTCAAGAACACTCATGTGTATAAGAAAGTTCTTTATATACAATAGCAGTTGAATATTGAGAAAACATCCCAGTCCAGCCCAGATCAAATACATAAGCCTGATATTGGCCCATATGTCCAATACCAATCTAATGAAGTCTTCAGACTCACAAAACACACGAAATGATGGTGAATACAGAATAATC
This sequence comes from Nesogale talazaci, assembly GCA_004026705.1. Classification (NCBI taxonomy): domain Eukaryota; kingdom Metazoa; phylum Chordata; class Mammalia; order Afrosoricida; family Tenrecidae; genus Nesogale; species Nesogale talazaci. The sequence goes on along the minus strand of PVJH01000003.1, from coordinate 253,056 downwards.
ACAGGCCAGTGGATGCAAAGTCTTGAAGATAGAGTGGTGATAGAAGCATCTTAGCACAGGCAGGGGTCTCCACATGGCTCCTCCAGTTCTCAGGGAACTGGGTCTATCAGTATTGTGCCATATGTCTTGTCAGTATATTATCTCTCAGGGAGTGAGCAGAAATAGAGGAAATTGTCTCCAACCTCCAAGAAGGAAATTTAGGAATTCGCAGAATCTTCAACAGAAGGCCATGGCCACACAAAGTTCTCCTTGGCTATATAATTATTGGCAGGCTAGACTCCACCCTTTCACTCCTAACCCTTTCACATTGGCAACAGAATGTATAACTCCCACCACTGTTTTGAATGAGAACCAACTTTAAGACACTTAATAGTAATCTCTACAAAAAGTGGGATCACCAGTTCTTTCTTTTCTGGTGGTGTTGACTGAATTGGCCTATTAACCTAAGTAGTTAAATAAAAATAAGTTGTAGCACCTAGCGATCTTTATGGAGCCTTGATTGAGAAGTAGCTAAAGAATGGGTAACTAAAGGAAAAGCAGGTTATCAAACCCACCGGCTGCACTGTGTGAGAATGGTCTGCCAGTCTGTTTTCATAAAGATTTACATCCTTGAAACCGTTTGGAGCAGTGGTACTGGAGGAGTTGGAACCAACCTGGTGTTGGAGGAGGGTTGTTGTTTTTCTATATCAATGCATTTTTATATGATGTTTTATATAAGGTAGAAGTTTATGTTCCAGACCATCCAACCTGCAAGGTCTTCTTTCTTGGAAGGGGCCATTAAGCAAGAACTGGGAACTTACTTAAAGCTTGCTCCATCTTTGAAACTTATTATGGCCAACACTCATTGCTATGAAGGGAAAGTAACTACAGCATCATTCACTGTGCTTTCTCTGCCATTTTTTAAAATTGAGAACTCTAGCACATACCAAAATTAAACGTTACTCCTTACAAAAGAGTGATAATACTGTTTCCTCTTTTCCTGATTCTTGACTGTTTTTTTCTCAAGATGCAAGGTTAAAAATTATTTAAAGTTTACCACCAATAGCCAGAATGGGTTTCCTCAGGACCCACTCACCATAGTCTTTTGAAGAGTAACTTTGCATGTTGCTTTAGGTACATCTTTTTTACTCTTATAGTGACAAAAAATAAATTTGTTAGTTAAACCAATTATGAGAATGAATAAATCATGCATTGTTTAGCTTTTATTTACATACATTTCTCTAAGTTTACTAAGTGGCCTCACTCCCATTTTCTCTTTATGTATTATAAACTAAGTCCATTACAAAGGAAGCCTTCTTATCTTTATTGTAGATATGAGTAAGCAAAGACTCCATGGTGAAGAACTGGCACAGATTAGGTAGCAGATAATTGCCAGATTCTTACCTATACCCAAGTCTGCAGATTTGTAAGCATTATACCAAACTCCCCCAATTTGGAAAAATCCTTCCTTAATATGGACATTATCTTTCTTTTCTTCTGGGGTTTACTTCTGGAGACGTCAGATCATTATAAGGCAAACCAACTCCCCTGCCATCATCTGCATTCTGACTCCTGGCGACCCCCTAGGTCAGAGGAGAACTGTTCCTTTTGGTTTCCAAAGTTGTATATGTTTCTGGGAGCAGACAATCGCGATTTTCTCCTGACGTTGGAGATTTGAACTGCCAACTTGTGGTTTGTAGCTTACTGCTTAATTCACTGCCTTATAAAGCCTGCTGGCATTTTCAAACGCCGGTTTTACTTTAACGTAGGTTGCTTCTTAGTACATGTGGATTGTGGAAACAGCGCTGTGTGAAGCTGTATCAGAATGGGCAAAGCTCAAAAGAACCCATTTTTTACATCTCTTTCTGTATTCTATTTCAGGGATATCACACTTGGAGCTGGGGAATTGGTAAGGGAGAAGAGTTTACACCATGGACATTGGCAAACAATGCAATTTCTAACTATCTATCTATCTATCTATCTATCATCTATCATCTACCTATGTAAACTTCAATGGTTGAGTATATCCTAGCTCATGATGACCCTGTATTTGTCCACAAACAACTGTGCTTTGTTGGGTTCGCAATGACTGATTTCTTGAAAGCAGATTCCAAAACCGAACTCACTGCGATCAAGTCCATGATGGCCACAATGAACGTATAGGACAGGGTAGAGCTGCTCTTATGAGTTTCTAAGAAAGTAAGTATTTGTAGGAGCAGGAAGTGTGGCCTTTCTCTCACAAAGCGCTGGTGGTTTCAAACTTTGGACCTTATAGATTGCAGCCCAACACCTAAACACTATGCCACAGGGCACCTCCCTAGTAGATCTTAGACCCTTTATTTCTGAAACACCTCGGTGTAGACTTGAACTTCTACTTCTTTGAATAGCATGTGAGTGCATTAAGTGTTTACAACACTTTGTAGTCAGTGTTTTGGAGTTTAGTATCCATTCCAATGTGCTTGGTTTTAAAGACTTGACTCCAGGTTTCTTGTGAAGCCTCTGGCCATCTTTGAAGCTGTACACAGGAGGATATCAAAGCCTCTTAGAGGGAGGGAGAGAGAGGAGACAGGAGAGAGGAGAGAGGAGAGAGGAGAGAGAGAGGAGAGAGGAGAGAGAGAGAAAGGAAAGTAAAAGTAGCTGCTTGTTTAAGACTATGGGTATTTGTGAACATGTGTGTGTGCTTTAAATTACACATAATTTTAAACAACTGTGTAAAAAAGAGTTTTAAAAGTTTAATGGCGCTGAACCAAGAATGGGAATTAAAAATTGAAAAGAAAATATGAAACTATACCTTGTTGTTCTGCTTTAAAAAATAAGTTTCCTTCCCATTTGCAATTAAGATGCTGAGGATTTGCATAAGATGTGTAAAATTAGAGATAATTGAACTACAGTAGCTATAAAAGTGGCTTTTCCATTTAAAAAATAAATCAGATGTCCACTAAAAGGGTGTAAGAGCCATTCCCCCCTCTTCTCGCTCTCCCATTTGGGTCTCTGGTATTTTTCACATTTTTATAGCTGAGTTTTATTGCCAAACAATGCGCAGAGCCTGTGGCAACTTCCCGGGGGCCTGGTCTCTCTGGCTTGTTTAGGACTCTGCAGGAGGTTTCAAATGCAGCCTGGGCTCCCAGGTCAGGAGATGGAATCAAAGGAGACCCTAAGAAGTTACAGCTGGGAGGAGAGCAAAGAGGACTGTGGATAAAAACAGTGTGTGTGTGGGGGGGCGGGGGGGGGGGGGGAAGCCCTAGTCAAGAAGTCTTTTCAAACTAAGCATCACCGGCTGCTTCCATTTCTCAGCACCAGGACTCCCCCCCGGGGCCTAAAATCGACAGGAAGCAGTGTGAAAGAGCATGTGCTACCAATTCCAGGTGACCGCTAACAAAGGACCCAGACTGGCCTTCATGTTCCGAGGGAGATTTTCTTCCCCAAGATGAGGAATCACCTCCCCTATGAAAGCAAACTCAGGTGTGGCCCTCAGCACGTACTAAACATGCCATACCTGTGGTCTAGCCCCTGGGGGTCATTGCTCAGGTGGTCCTTCCTGACCTTCTGAAGAGCTCAGGCGCATGAAGGTCTCCTAGTCATCCACAGGTTATTTGTTTTGTGTCTGGACTTATTGACCCCAACAAGTGTTAGTGGCTACTCTCTTAATTTTGTCCCACCTTCCCTCCCCTTTGTAAGCACTTCATGGGAGAGCCCAGACTCATAAGCAGACCTCAGGAAGGACGTAGCACGGGAGTGGGAATAATCCAGGGTAAAGCAAGATATCAATAGTGACCAGATGAGGAGCAATGCTGGATTTTCAGAATGGGATAATGCTCTCGAAGCTCTGTAACTGGGAAAAGGGAGGCTGTGAAACATTTAGAGGAAAATTGCAACACTTTTATTATTTTTTAAAAATTATTTCAAGACAGTCACTAAAAAACAACAAAGGTAAGTGCTCTTAACACAGAATGGAGTCTCCCATACGAAGTCATTTTACCTGTGCCCCTCAAGGATCTGCTCACACGGTACCTGTAAGTTATGCAACAAATCCCAGACCCTCCGGGAGGTAAGTAATAAATATGTGTTGATCTAATTTTACATCCCTTATTCTCGGGAGAGCCGAGCCTTCACGGTCAGCTCTGACTGCGGGGGTCTTGGTGGAAGCAGCTCGTGGCTGCTAATGTTCACACTCAATCTACATCACACCTTTAGAAAATAATAAAAAATAACATCATATAATTCACCCAGTCTTCTGTTCTTTCTTTGGTGGTATGAGCTGATTTAATAGTAGAGAATAGAGTTATTGATTTAGGGTGACCCCCCTTCCCAGTAGCTTTGATACCGTTCATTTGGGAAGTCTGGAAGGTGACATAGGAGAAAGGCTCTTAAAGAGCTCTCACGCCAATTAACAGTTTGGCGCTGGGAACCAATCAGCCTCTATGTAGAGGAAAGAGGCGGCAATCGACTTCAAGATCACAGCTTTGGAAACACCACCAGGCAGTTCTATGCTAGACTTCAGGATGGCTGAGAAACCTGATGAAATACTGTTGGAGTCAGATGGCCTAAACAAGTGAGCTGAAGTCTCTCTGCTCTCCCTTCTAAGGAACTTTCTGGTTGTGTTTTTTTTTTTCTTTTTCTGGCAGTCTGTGACATATTCAGTATTTGTCAATGGCCCATTCAAGAGTGAGTGTTGATCCTGACCCTTCCACGAGGATGAAGACGTCCAAATGTGTTCTGAGGAGCTGCATCTTGAAGAAGAAGACATCTCAGAGGAGAGAGGAAGCATGCACTTCTGAGGGAAGGAAATGGGCGCCTATGGGTGTGTGCAGGACTACGGCCACTCCTCTCTCTAGGCACATCTCCAAGAAGCGGGGCATTGGTCCTGAGCAGAGAGGCGATGACTCTTCGGTACTTTTCTCTGGATCTCAATCTCTGGGAGGACACGGGGAATGGTGTTGGAAATAGAACATGGAAGTCTCTGGGCAATAGAATCCCTCTTCACCCCTTGGGAAAGGCAGGTGTGCTTTGAAGATATTTAGTTACCTTCTTCACATTTCCATACCAGTTTTTTAGCCTTTTTATATGAGTATACAATGAAAAAACTAAAACCAAAAACTAGCTTATCAAACATGGGCAAGAGCCTAAGAGGAACAGGAGTAAGGATGTGTAGCCTTGTGAGCTCCAGTTCCGGCTGCTGGAGCTCAACCTTGATTGGCCGCATGGATCCAGCATGTGTGTGGCGTTTCTGCAGGGGTTCCTGGGATGGTCCTGGCAGCCAGGGCAGAGCCCAGAGGAGCTTGGGGGCTTTTGCAGAGCACCTTGGCTCCCTTCAGGGTGCACTCCCTTTATCTCCTTTCTCATTCTGACTGCTGTGATCATTGAATGTCCTTCTGTGATTGTCGAATTTCCCCTTTCTGAGAAAAATGGCCTCTGTGTATCTCCCTTCCAAGAACAGCTTGCTCCAACTGGCCTTCTACTCCATGAAAATTCTGTAATTTTTCAAGAGCCTCTTGGGTCTTATGAAAACTTTACCAAAGGGACCCAAGGCATTTTTTTCTCTTCAACCTGGTTCTCATTTCATCAGAAGCCTCACAAGAACTCCACTGGGCCTTTCTACTCCAGCCGGCTGCCCACTCAGAAGGGCAGGAAAAACCGGCTCCTCGTGTTTCAGGATGCTTCCACAGGATTATGTGATTGGACCATCCGAGGCAGGGCCTCCGCGCGTCTGCTGCTCTATGTCACTGCCCAGCAGACGCCTGTTTTGCCGATCTTCCTTATTGTGCAAACAGTTACATTATCACTGTGTACACATTAGGCTAAGCAAATGGGGCCCTTAAGGCAAATAAGGGTTCAAATCACCCAGACAAGGCAACCCCCCTGAATGGAGGATTCACCCTTGTTACAACCTTATTGCTTTATGGCACATGAGCCCACGGAAGGGACAAACCCTTTCAAGTGAATTCCCCCCGATCCTGCTGGCGTATCACAGCTTTATTACGGTAATGAGCCTGACCATATTTCTGTGCTTATGCATATTAGGTACCAAATGTATTTCCTGGCCTGCCAGCCTGTGGTAGTAACTAGCACGAGCAATTTGTCCTGGGTTACAGTGTGTGTGCACGCATGAGGTATGAGCATGCGGGTTGCTCTGGGTTATAAAACACTACATGTTTCATCATGCGTATTTTTATATGCACAACTTAACTATGCAAAATAGCTTGGCAATTAACCAGCACAACTTACTAGTTTACGGCAAGATCATTGTATAAATATGTGAACCAGGGACAGCTACACTTTCAATTGAGCAATATTAAATTTTTTATAAAATTAGTAAACCTCTAAAAAAAATGCTACTTCCTCTTCTCCGTGGCACGGATGTTTGAGTTCTTTGAAAAATACTCTGCTTCTCCTCTCAGTTCCCTTTCCATAAATAAACCCAAATGGCCCCCTTTATCAGAGAGGCTGTGGGATTTTAGACCATGATTTCCCCCCGCGTCCTTGTAAGTCACCATTTGGCCTCTGACCACGTCCGCATTCAGGTAAAGGTGAATGGTCATTATTGTAATTTCTTTCTCGGGATCATATTTTATGTATGCCATTTATTGGGCCCATGCTTATTAAAGAATGACATCAGCATAATTCAACCCCACCGCTAAAAACAATGTATTTTTTTCTCTGTGTCTCTCTCTTTCTATTGATTACTGAGATCATAAAGCTTGGTACTGTTGGCGTGATTGTGTGACTGTGTAGGATGCATACTAATTCAGGGGCTTGCTCTGAAAGAGCCTCCCTCTCCCCACCCCACCCTCAAAATATGTCCCCCTGAGGACTTAGCAGAAATTAACCCTTCCTCTGACATCCTCTCTCAATACACAAATAAATAGATAAAAATCCAGAAAGGTGCGAATAAACAAATTCTAGAATTGATGGGGTGCCTCAGCTGCACGAGTCACTGGATACCTTCACACACAGCAGTTACTGGACATTGTCACAGGATGACTTTTCTTCTCCTTTGTGGGCAGACTGATGTAAATCACTAGCCAGGACAGGTGCCTTTATTGAGTCGCCACTATAGCTGGAATCCTGTTGTACAAGAGCTGATGACAGGACATCGGTGGGCGTATCCCTTCTGCAGCTTGTTTTAGTTTCGTGGTCATGGTATTTCTCTTTAGCAAACCCTGCTGCGTTTTGAAGTCATCCGGTCAAACAGCACACAGGTCTGCGTGGTTAGACAGGGAGGGTTCTTTCCTCTCTGTCTTTCGCTTGTCTACAGCGGGTGGTTTAGAGTATCCGGGCCTTCAAGTGCTTCGTAAGTTCCATGCTTAGGTACCCTCATGATGACTCCTGCTCTAGAGAAGGAAATCTTGGGAGGAGGTAACAGTGACACCCCCAAATAAACGTAAAGGCTGGAGAGCGGGGCGCCTTTTGCAGTTCTGTCACCGATTAGTGTGGCTGGTGATAGATACACAGTTCTCCCACAGTTTCCCCTGCACCTTCGCTGGGAAGTTGATAGAAATTACTCCAGCTGAATGCTTAAAGCAGATGTGATCCCATTAATTAGCTCTGGACCCGGGTACACCCGAGACTTCCCCATTTTCAGGCCGAAAGGAATTGGTCCCAGTGAGCGTGCTCCATATCCACATTTAGTATCATCTCATAAACAGCAGTGAAAACACAGCAGGCCCTTGATGAAGACACATTAGCTTATTTCTAATTTAAAGTTATGTTGCTTAACCTTAATGTAATTGGTCACTGGTGGCCAACTGTTTGTATAGTGTGCTGATGACCAAAGAGATGTAATAAATTATAAAACTCTCTGCTTAAATGGAGGGAACGACTGTTTTGTTAAAAGCTTTGCATGTAATAATGGTAAAATAATTACACCTCAAGCCGAATAACTGTGAAGCTGTTAATATTAACAACAGAGCTGTTTTCAGGATAACACCATTCATCCCATTTAAAAGAAGTCCATGAGCCTGACCTTCTATTTTTCCAAAGATGAACTTTGAAAGTTCAATCCCACATTGATTAAAAGACATGGGAAAGCATCCCGTTATGGGACTTGAGGAGGATGGTGGTGGGTATAGGAATCACCCAGTGAATGGAAAGAATGAACTGATCTCTGTGCTTAACGAGGAAGCAACAGCAGCAAAACTTGCAAACTTTTGTATACTGGTTCATAGACGCTGCTAGAAACATTGTAAAGAGGACTTGTGTTTCCGTAAGAGCACCAGGATGATAATGAGTTATGGAAGTCATTGACACAAAGTTACTGTTTAATAATGAGTCACCGGCCAGGGGCAAAATAAAGAGGGGCTGTCTTCTTGTCCAGGGAGCTGTTCCAACTTCAAATTCTTAAGCCAAATATAAGGATTAGCTGAGGCTCGTGAATTGGAACTCCATAAGTACAGTCAAAGCTACAAATAGAGTTCACTCAAAATCACACGGGGAACAGCAGTCACTGTGCTCTGAGCTAAGTAACCTTTCTATTGGCTTTTGTTTATTTTTTTGGTGTGTCGTGTCTGACCATCTAGTCTTCTTTGTTCTTATTAAAGATGTGGGAGTTTATTTTAAAATGCAAACGTGAAATAAACATGTATGTTTCTGTGTGATTTTCCTTCTCCTTTTTTCTTTCCTAGTTGGATTATGTCACCTACTTTGCTGTAACCAGAAGGAAAAGTACAGTCTTTATTTACTTTTTTCCATAAGAGAATGCCTTGTACTAAATATTTGCATTCGGACTCTGAATTTTCTCCAAAGGGCACTCGCTGCACAATAAAAGGAAAGGCATTTCTTTCCCTGCTCACATTATATTTCTTAGGAAGACCTTCCAATAATTTAAAATATTTACAGTACCTTGAGGTCATTATTTCCCCTGACTCCAGTGAACTACCCCGGGACACTTTTTATGGCTGACTTCTGAGTTACCTCACAGGATCCATTTACAAAATGGAAACTTCACCAGGTGAAAATCATTATTTTGTTTAACACAACTTGTATTATTCTGAGAATATTTTTCTTTATACTTACACATGCACACTCGCCTATGGCTGAGGCTGAGATGGTCGGCTTTGGAAACCCTGGGAGCTCTGAGGGGAAGATGCGTGTCTCTCCAGGGCCAGTGTGGAGAAGCACATCAGGCTGGCTAAGGGGCAGGCTGTACAAAGATAGAAAACCTCCTGGAGAAAGATTGACACACAGCCCACCCCTAGGAGGGAGCATGAGAGTGACACCGGACGGACGGCTGGGAGTCAGAACCAAACTGACTGCATCTAACAAGAACACGGGGGTGACCTGTCAATATCATTTGGTGCTAGTCGATCAATCAAAGATACGTACAGGAATGCCACGGGAGAATGAAAGCCCCTTTATTTTTCCCTTACCTGCTGGAAAAAGAGAAAGAGAAACTTCCTATGAAATTAAAAACCCTGCGATATAAACCATCTAACCGAGCTCCCTAACAATGGGGAGGGCAGTGGGCTACGCCATCATCAGGAACACACTAATTGTTCCCAAGTTTGCACAGAAAAGGGTTGGGCTACGGGAACAACTTCAAAGCCATCCCTCTTAATAGTAGAAATCATTCTGTTAGTGCTCCAACTAAAAATCAATGTGACTCACCATTTTAATAAGGAACATGAATCTGAAACCGTGTTTAGTATCAGGTTATATAAACACACCCTAATGAGATACCATAAAATCCATCACATTAAAGACTGGTTTCATGCAAGGTATATTAGCTAAAAATGCTCCATATATTAGGTCAGTATATAACTGTACACAGAATAAAGCAGCTCTGTCAAGATAAGATGCATGCCTTGCCCCTTAAAACTGTTATGTTTTGCACATTTTATAAGGTTCCTTGAATACATGAATAAGATAAGTTATTCCCATCTCTTTCTTAAGCAATCTCAGAAATGGCTATGACCTGAAATTGGAATTCTTGTAAACACCTATCCAGAGAAAATGTGTGCAGCTCTGTCTTAAAGAGATGGTACATGTTTAATTATCCCAACTTCTTCCAGCAGAATACTATTAACATGCACATTAGCATCATCTCATTGGTTCTTCCTGCTGCTCCACCTTAGGGGCAGCAGTAGGAGCTAATCTTATTGCTCCCATGCGCATAATAATGAAATTTGGTCTTGTCTCAAGGCAGCATTCTTTGGTCTAAAGTACAGCTGGAGACGTTCCTGTTCTGGTGAAAGAAAAAAAAATTTCTGACCGATTCACTGTTAAAGATAGAGAAATAAAATAAAATATCATCCTCAACAACAATTGTGAAATGCGATGATTAATCTTGAGTATCAAATCCCAAACCATCGAAAGTACCAATGACTCCATGTGTGTAAAAGGATATGATTGGAAACAAAATTCTTTGATGTGTCTGTTTGTGCATAGATCAACAACCCCACATATACCCACCCGACCCCACCTTCCCTCACCCCTGCCCCAAACAACAGACAATTGGTGTGTAGCGATGCCAGATCTGTGTCTGGACACTACTTTCAGCTGTGCACCAGTAGGTTATAAATAAACCCACAGCCTAGGAATTGTCCTTTCCTTCCACATGCCTCTTTCATTCATTTTCCAAGAAAAAAATGACCAGATCTTATGGACTATAGAATACTTTTGCATGTTTGCATGACATGCTGGAAAGCTCTAAAAAAAAAAAAAAAGCACACAGCACACAGGAAAATACATGTGAATTCAAGGCTACTGAATTAAGGGAGGCTGTTCCAACGTTTCCCTCACTGTACATTATTTGTATTCAAGGTTTTTGAAATGACATTGTAATCTGATGATGCACCAGCCTATTATATTGTCTAGCAGGACAAATATCCCTGCGTTTTCTCTGTAGAACTAACACAATTTTTCCATGTCAGAGGTGCATAATATCCTGGCGGTCATAAGGAATGATGCTATTAATCCTCTTGGGCAATCTCCAGGTCTGATTATTAGGGAAATAAATTTGCATGCTGCATATGAGCTAGGTGACTCACCGAGAGCACAAATTATATTTCCTGACAGCAAGTTAGAGAATGGAGCCGTGTCGTTTTTTTTTTTTTAAATCTTTCCCCCCCTCTGAAAGCTATAGAATTTCAATTCATTACATGAGATTGGTTAGAATTCAAGTCTCTTTTTAAGTTGATATTAAGTTGAGTCTGTTATCTCTGCGAAGGCTGGAAGGTTCCCCAGAGTATCCACCTAATCACTCCTTAAAAAAACCAAAACGTATAGTTAGTGTCATGATTTGGTAGCAGAGCTACTTTATTTATCAGCACAGAGTCAGATCATTTCAATTTGAGCCTCCGTCGCCCTCGTGAATTTAACCGACTTGAAAGCTTTTCACCCCAACTCCCTCTTTCCCTCCCTTTTGTTGCATATTGTAATAACAGTGATTCTGGGCACCTTCGTGGCTGCCATGCCAAGCATTGTATGAGGCTCCTTCCTGTGTCCTGCGCGCTGCTTCCAGCCCGGCCTGTGCGAACCCCCCCTGGTTTCTCTTTCCACATTTGGCTGCTTCCTCATTGCCAGCAGTACTGCCAGGCGTGTCTGCATTCAATATCCATGATGAATGTATTTTTATTATTTCCAGGGGTTGGCATCTGAGCAACCTTTTTGCATTATTAAATTTGAGCAGGGAGAATGATAGCAAATAAGAGCATAATAAATTGTTTTATGTCCTGATGTATTAATTAAGCAGACATTTATTATAATGGTTGTTTTATAGACCCATTGTAAAAATGTATGATTGTGTGGTAAGATTCTTAGCTAGAGCCACCTACAATACCTTGGGTGGATGGGTAGTGACATCCATCCCATTGGAAGAGGTTCTGCCAACCTAGAAGGACACAAGGAACCTGGCTGAGCTATGGGTTTGGTGAGGGCTATGGTCATGGCTAGCAAGTCATCAAGCCACACTTCTCTCTTTTTTTGTTATTATTGTGATTATGAGGAAAGACAGACATGCTCCAAGCAGTACATGCCCTATATTCACACAGGGTGTGATGGATTTCAAAGAATACTCACAGATGAATCTTTTCCAAAATTGATGCAGCAGGTTATTGAGATTGATGCTCATTCAAGAATGTATATTATTACTTTTGTTTGAAACAAATATGGAGATGTATCAGAGCAGTAAAAAATAATGGCAATGCCAAGGAGTAGATCATTTGGGACAGAAGAAGATCTAAATGTTTTCAATTCTATTTATTCAGTGCCACGCAAAAGTGAAAAAACTCAGAGGACTTTCTCTTGGTCTTATGGTGACAGAAACAGGGGGTAATTGCCAGGGGAAAAATCCTTGTTCTTCTCTCTTTGGAGGAGGTTAAGTGATTCACATACTATTTTGCCAAAAAGAATAAAATATAATAACTAAAAGACCCAATCAAGTTCTTGCTTCACCTTTCCTGCCAATGCAGCCAGCATGGTGTTGGTGGCATTGTTCTGCTCAGAACAGGCTTGGCTGAATCTCAGGCATACTTTGAAGACGTGTGGTTTATCGTTCTCTGGCAGCACAAAATCCCCCATGTTCAGGAAAAGGAAAGGGCAGTTGGAGCTGGTTTGGAGAATGTTCATGGGGAGAGCCAGGGGAGGCCTCAGGACTTGTTTTCTGGACCACGGTCAGAGCATCTCACTAGTTTGAGTTCCTGTGGTGGTGCTTATCCATGTGGGGTGCTTTAATCGATGCCTGATGCTGGACCGTGAGATTGATAATAGAAATGATTTGCCATAAGCTCAGAAATAAACTTAAGAACTAACTCAGAAATGAGGTCAGACCTTCAGAATACCTGAAACCAGTTTTCCACAATAAAGCATGCCAAACCCATCCCAGACCCCTGCTCGGACGCCTCTGCCATCCTGACTGTAAAGCAGGTGTCTGAAAGAGAAGGGAAAGGGAGAAACAATGAAGTCCTAGAACTGGAGTAGACTGATCGCTGAGCACACATGAGAAGGTTTCAGTGTGACCACTGGCCAACCAGAGAGAAGAACCATAAAGACCAGATGAGGTGCTTCCATGGAATGGTACCAAGTAGCATGCAAACCAGGAAAATGCTGCCTCCCTCAGCATGGTGTCCACCTTCTCACCCTGTTGAGTGAAAATGCATTCCTTTGAAAGGTTCTTTCATAGTTAGAAGGTGAGAAAACCCTAGTGTCCTGGATACAATTGTTTAAGTATTATATCAGAATTGGAAAGGGGATCTGCACTTGTGAATAGCCTCTCACGATCCTGTTAGAAACTTTGTGCATGCTATGTTCACTTGGTCCACACCGTCACCTCCTATGGCAAGAAGCATTTGGATTTCTTTCAGGAGGAGAACACTAGGGTTTGAGTAGTTAGATCCAGTTCCCAAGCACATGGCGAGGATGCGGTAGAGCTATTCACGTATGTTTCTCTTATTTCAAAATCTCTTGTTCTTATTCCTGGGTATGACAGTTTTTCGTGCCAGCATGGCACTGGTAAGAAGATATGGATGGAGTCTAGCCTGTCAACTAGGTCACAGTCTAATAATACCTCCTTGTGGGTGTGGCCTTCTCATAAGGAGGATCCTGGGATCTCTCTCTCTCTCTCTCTCTCTCTCTCCTCTCTGCTTCACCTTCTTGCTATCTAGACACTGGGAGAGCTGCAGGATCTGTGGAGCATCTCCACATCATCCACTACCATTGGATCCACAAGACTTTATACCCACCAGCCTGTGATCTCCCTGCACTAGACATCACTACATGCAGATTGCATGAGTCTGAAGAGGGATTTGTCTAACAGTATCAGACTCATGGAGTTGTATCAGACTTAGGGGCTTGATCTGGATTGGGCTGAGGTATTTTCTTGATTTACAATTGCTTCTTGATATAAAGCTATTTCATGTGTGTGTGTGTGTGTGTTTGTGTGTGTGTGTATATAACTATCTCTGGATTTGTTTCTCTAGTCAACCTGACCTAATACACTGGGCTAAACTTTTCCCCAGAGAGATGAAAAAAAAGAAGGGAAGAATGACAGAGAGGAGGAGAAATAGGACTGAAACGGAGGGATAACAGAAGTGGAAAGAGTAGAAAAGAGGGGAGAGAGCAAGATGGGGTGATAGAGGGAGAGAAAGTGAGAGGAGAGAAATTGAATCTTCAACAGACAAGAAAAAGAAGGTTTTGTTTTAGGCTGAGCCCCGGTGGCATAGTGGTTGTGCGCGGGACTGTGGCCCTCTGGGATGGAGGTTCCATTTCAGCAGTGGCTCCACAGGAGCAAAGGCTGGGCCTCTTATTCCCACCACCAGAGGGCAGTGATGCCAAAAATAAAACAACAAACAAAGAGAAGGTTTTGTTTTTGATTGTACGTATTAGGGAACATCTCAGAAGTGCTATGTCATTGGGACCTCCCTATTGAAGTTGTGGTATATGTTTCTGCATATTTTGTTGCTATTGTTTGCAAATCAGGACCCAAAAACCTATAAAGTACCAAGTGGAATGAAGGTTTGAGTGGGAGAAGAATATTTATAAACTGATTGTTCTAAAAATGCACATTTTGCTGGGTGTGATTGAACTATGGAATACATTTTATGTATGTATTAACCCTAACCATTAAGGAAAGAAAGAAAGAAGGAAGAAAGATTTGCCAGCAGGCTTAGTAACAAGTATCTTGTCCACAACTCTATCCTGAGTATTTCTCACACCTGCATTATAACCTGTTAACTTCCACAATAAAACATGCAGTTTTGAGCATAAAAAAGTAGATCTAACTTAAAAATTTTTCTGCTTTTTAACGCTGCTCCCTTCAACCCTGGGGCTGGTGTTTTGCCTAAACACCTGCCCACATCACATGAAAACCATGCGTATTTGCTCTGGAGAGTTGAAGGCAGGGGCTGAGGATGCCGGGTCTCTGGTCACTGCCTTTATTACAAGACTCCTCAAGATGCAGGGGCCATGAAGCCAGAAGCCCTGTGATTGTGCTGTTCTTCCCAGACTGGAGCAGGTATGGATGAAACCCAGCTCCTTTACTACTTGTCCAGGAGCAATCAATTTCACATCTCTGAATTTCCTATTATTAGTGTTGTTGTTCTTAGTGTAGCTAATAGATTCCATTGTAATACTTCAAGAAACTCAGTAAATTCTCACCGGTATCTGGTCAAAATGCAAATTGGTACCATCCAGACCATAAACCAGGTAGAATCCAATCCTTGTGTCATTATCCCCCAGCATAAAACCAGGATATTGATTGGGCCGGTTCAGGATGGAGTGTAAAACCAGATTTGTAAGCTGCAGTGATTAGGCTTTCTGGCCGTGACTGTGTGGAACTTGATAATGTGCTAGATTACAACAGTAATTCCCAGACCTTCCATTTGTTTGGAGCTTTGCAGGGAACAGGAATTTTTATTTCAGTGTCTTCCCAGGAGTCCCATAATTACTCAGAGAGATAAATAGCACTTTCATGGCCATTTTAAAGATGTGGAAACTGAGTTACAGTTAATTTGGTGTGACCTACCCAATTCCACTGACAATTAATACAACGGGGGCCAGAAAGTAAACATTTGACCTTCTTTTTGTACCTCTTTGGGGGCTGAACTCTTGCATATTGTCTCCAAAGTTGAGCCCTTTCAAGAAGAGAATGGGATATTTTCTCCCAAATCCTTCAGTTAAAGGCGTGAGAGGCAGAACACCGTGCTTTATAGGCATCTTGAGTCCAAAGACTGGTCAAAGACTCCATGTGCTTGGATATTGACCAAAAGGCTAGCTGTTTGAGCCCACCCATTGGCCCTTGGGCACAGTCATTGAAATCTGTGCGGAGCTCCCTTCTGTTGTGATATGCAGAAGATTGCCCTGTGTCGACGTTGACGAAACCACTGATGTAGATCCACAAGGTAAGTGGACTGATAGGTCTCAGGCAACACACAGTTACAACAACATTTACACCCACTACATTCCTACAGGGCTTGTATTCCAATGGCAGTATGCTTGTTCTGAATGCAAAGATGAGTTTCCCTGATTTTGCCCTAGGCTCCAGCATACATGGCGGTCCATTGTGAGCTTCTGCGCAGTGACCTATCATGACAAACAGGAATTTCACACAGCACAAGAAACTGACAAAACAGCTCACCTTTCAGGAGAAATGTAATATTTTCTGATAAGTTTATGCTAGTTCCCTTTGCATATAGCCCAGAAGCATTTCTGTCTGTGGTATTTCTAGATGTCATCAGTAGAAGAAAACCCCTCAGTCCAGGCCATAATCAGGAAGTTTTCTTTCAAGGGATGGTTCTTTGGAAAGAAGTCAGCATCTGGCAATTTGAAAAGGATACCTCATAAAATTATTGATTACAGACTCAGCCCAGATCCTGCCTTCTTAACAGAAACACATGTCCCTGTTTATGGGGTTGTCATCAGAGAAGTGTGCATTTGTTGTTAGAGTTGGAAGTCGAAGCCTGCTGTCAGAGTGGGCCACAACTTTGTCATTTCTGCCCATGACCCTGCATACAAGCTGTGCTCAGAGAATGGCAGTTGTGCCTCTCCCCATAGCAGTCCCTGTGGCTACAAATGGTGAATGTGCTTGGTGGCCAACTGGAAACTTGGAGATTGGAGTCCAGTCGGAGGCCCGCCACCATGCAAATCTCAGCCGTTGAGAACCCCGTGAGGGATGGTTCCATCTGAAGACCCAAGGGCCACTCTGACTCAATAGGAAGTCTTGAGGAGCTTTCCTTGGGGGATTGGGTGGGAGGCTGGCATTCCATATATGTTCCAAGAACAGGCACGCATTGTTAGGGACCACTCTGCATGTGGGTCCCTCCTTGAAGCAATTTAATGCAGTGATGCCATTGCCAATTTGTGGGTGAAAAATAAATAAATAAGGTTCTGGGTAATTCAGTAACTTTATGAACATCAAGAAACAAATCATTAGCAGG
Organism: Nesogale talazaci; assembly: GCA_004026705.1. Taxonomy (NCBI): domain Eukaryota; kingdom Metazoa; phylum Chordata; class Mammalia; order Afrosoricida; family Tenrecidae; genus Nesogale; species Nesogale talazaci. The sequence goes on along the minus strand of PVJH01000003.1, from coordinate 236,209 downwards.
ATTATGATGTGTACCAATTTCGGACAGCCTAGCAACAGACTCCCTATCACACCATTCTGGCCCCACAAGGGACATCAAGTGTGATAGGTGGGACAGATCTAGGCTCTGGCCTGTTTCCTGCTGTGAAAAAAGCAAAGGACATGTTTTCAGGTATCTCCAAACAGGCTGCGTCTGGTTTTGTCTCTGATTATTCATCAAAGGAAATTTACCAAGGCACCGGGCCTTCCTTCTCACAGAGCCCAGTGCAAGGTCTTGGTCAGGCTTTGGTAAAAGACTACGCCAATTCTTTGGGGAGATTTCTCAGTGACTTACAGGCTTTGCAGCGCCGAGAACACTACCGTGCCTACAGAGTTTGCTTTCATACATTTGGTTGCAGGCTATTTTGAGGGAAAATGCATCCCATCTTCCCTTTACCTTGCAGGTATTCCAGAACTATTAGACCACATTTTAAAATGAATTGTGTGCACTGATGTTAGAGAAGGTTAGACTCTCTGAGCTGCCACCAGTGACATATGACTATAGTGACAGACAGTCAGCGGTATTCAAACTGAATTAATCAGAAAACACAGCCTACTTCAATGTGACGTTTAGCGGGAGAAGGAATAGCTACTTATTTACCAAAGGGATGTCACTGAGCCATCTTTCTATCTGGAGATAGCCCATGGCTACATAATCCTTTCAAACCAGCAGCCGAGCAATAAACTACACTCGTCGCCAGGTCTTGCAGGCCGGTTCCCTCTTGTTCTCGCCTCTCATTCCTCAAGCCGGCTGCTTATTTTATTTGGGGCAAGGACAGAAGATGAAATGGGGGGGGGGGTCTGGATACCTTCTGTGGATAACGCGGGGGCCCAGAGAGCCGCCAGAGATGGAGGCATTGCCTCTGATCACGCTCAGAAGTGAACAGGCATACATCTTAGCACCCTGGAAGGAAGGAAATATGGTAATCACGGTGATAGTGGTACCTTAATTTTACAAATATGTAAGGCTAATTATGTAAACAGTTGAGAACTCTGAAATCTTTTCATCATGTGTGTCATACAATGGAAATATTATGCAGCCTAACTCGACATTATACAGTAATAATGTTATTTCACATTGGCTAGTTGACAAGCACAGGCCAATGCTGTCTATCAAACAAAACTGTTGTGCCAGATTGTACCTTGGCGATAAGTAGAAGAAGAGCCACTCAGAGTCTGTTTACATATTAATCAAGGCGTCAGAATCAGGCCTTTCCTTCAGACATGTTCTTTTCTAGAAAAGAGGAAAACGCACGTTTTCTTAATTGCTAATATTAGTGTATTTGGAGAAAGTTCACACAGCCAAATACATAGAAATGTGATGATTTCTCCAAGTATAATTCAATGACATTGCCTATGTTCTTCAAACTGGGCTGCTGTTTTTACTGCTTTTTCCACATTATTCTACCACTATTATCTTAAATCCACTACCCTTCAGCTTCCCAGACAAATGTCCACATTGCCGTGAGTTTGAGCTGGTGTAGAGAATCCTCTGACAGAGTCCAACTCCCAAAACAAATGGACTTCTCAAAGCAAACGCATCCTCTTTTTTTTTTTAAATTCAAAGGAGACTCAAGAAGATAGTGTGGATTCTAGAACCTGAGTTCTAAACTATAAGAGAATCATATTATGTATTCTCCTTTTTATCAGGATATTTTCACTGGTGTGTTACTATATCCACTAATATTTACTTTTGTTAATTACTAAATTTTAGTGTACCCACTAGCCGGTAGAGGGATGTTTGGGTTGTGTCCATTTGGTGACAATTAGAAATAAACATTCCTGTGGATAAAAAAAAAATGACAGTTTGGGTTGAAAATTGAGGTTGATCTCAGGGCAATAGTTTGAAGGCTCGATGCAGGCTCAATGGTTTTAGACATGAAGTCCGGTAACTCTACAAGCTATGGTCATCTGTCTCCCCCACTGGAAGTACCAGGGGAAGAGAGTAAAGCAGACATGAAAGGAGGAAGGCAACGTTTGCCAGGTTGCCTCCAGAAGGAATCACCAACTCTGCCACAAGGCAGAAGAAAAGGACAGTGCATGGTTCCACATGACTGGCTACACTGTGGAGTTAAAATATCCGATGGGAGGATTTCAAAGAAAAAGGGGGAAGATGCTCTTGATTACATATGAGGCCACAACTGTGCGATTCACCCCTCCTTTGATGTGAAACACGTGACCTTAAAACTAAGTATATTTAAGTGAATATATTTAAGTTGCTTTCTTGTTTTCAGTAGGAGTTGAAGAACCTGTCTTGCTGTAACTCCCAATATTGTAAATCCCTCTCACAGAAAGTCTGGTCGCTGTCTCAAAAATTTCCATTAGATGCCTTAAAAAGCAACAAGGAAAAGTAAGCAAGCAACCAAAACAATGCACACATAAAACTGGGAATAGACAGAATTGGTAAAATCATGGGAAGTGATTCTAACTTGTTGCAAGAACAAGATGGCAGTCTTTGCGAATGTCTAGCACAGAACCCAGGTGACATGTATGCTTACACTATTAATCACCATCCCTTCTTCACTACCCTAATGCTTGACAGACATGTTTCTACTTTATTTTTAATATTCTATTATCATTGTGGTGGGTAAGCATATCAGATTATAGTGCCAGAAAGGCTTAAGCTCCATTGGGACCACAATTTACTATCTCAGTAGCTCCTGAAACCTTGAAATACCACTCAGATTCTTCATATAGTTAGTGTTGGGGTACTTCAGATGAGTTGTGGAACTAAAATATTTTCTCTTCTTAGATGATGATTATCTAGCTGGAAATCATAGGTGATTTCTTTCCTTCTTTAAGAAGCTATGAAAAAAGCATCTGAGAGGTGCATGGCACTGAAGGAAGACATTATTGAGTAATTACCAGGCAGGACTGACTTGTTAAGAGCTTGGTGAAACTTAGAGGCTGAGTCTACGTAGCAAAAGTGAAGAGGATATTTGGTAATTATTATTTAATTTGAGCAATCTTTGCCAAGAGGCCCTTTTACAATTAATTAGCCTTCATTTAAACACAATTTCATAAGTGGACCCCCAAGTATCACCTCAGGATAAAAATGCAGTACCAATAATGGTGCTATATCCAGAAATATCCTAATGGGATCTGTGACATGGCACAAATAATTATCCAAAACCCAAACAAAGCCATCCTTAATGCTCAGAATACAAGTTTCTTCTCTCACTCTTGTACACATACGCTTTTCTTAGGTGACCAAACCTAGCTAGAAAAGCAAGTTAGCAAAATGCTTCAATTATTTTCAGTTTAATTTTGCAATGTGACTTGAACGAGGGTACATTGTGAGTCAGCAGCATGTGGGTTTATCTGGGAAATTCTTCTAGGGGCTTTTCATAAAAACAGAGGAAGATCTTTCACTCTGATTTGGAAGTGATGTCAAGTTGAGAGTTTAATGAAAACTAATTGCAAGAGCTCTCTTTCAGATGTAATTGTGTGACTCAATTCTCATTTCAATTCCATATAAAATACACCTGTATGGGACTGCAGCTCTCTCCCAGGCCACACACATTCTGTGTAATGAACTCCTGCAACATCTTGAGTGCTTTCAAGATAGAAACCAAACCGTAATAGAGTTTCTATCCCTGAAGGTCATTCACAATGTTCAAGTGTGAATGTCCAGGGTGTTTTTGGAATGAAAAACAGAAAAGGAACAGACAAGACCTGATCATGAAATGTCTTGACTCTCATCAAGGACATCTCAGACAATAATGATAAAGAGCTAGAGATCACTCTCTTGGTAAGACTTCTATATCTATCTATGTATCTATCTATGTATCTATCTATGTATCTATCTATCTATCTATCTATCATCTATCTATCTACCTAGCATCTATTATCATCTATCTTTCTTTTTATCTATCTATTATCATCTATATATCATCTGTAATCAGCTACTGCTGAGGTGAGCAAGTGCTTCTGTTAAAGATCCGGAGAGAATATGTCCTCTGTAGAGAGAAGAACTGGCAATGTTGGGGCCATCCATAGGCCAGAATTTGTAGACTTCTGGTTTAGTTGTATGCTAACATTTTTTTTGTAGACATCAATTTCTAACAAAAGACCATCGGACTAAAGTTTTCTGCATAATAGCAAGAGCACTTCCTAACAACAGCTTTCTTGGGGTTGTTGATCATACACATGGCGCGTGGATCAACAAAAAGTGAATTACAATAATAACTCAAGTCATTGCACGTTTAAAGCCTGTATTTGTAATGCTCTAGTTGAATTATGGGGATTTGGATTGAGCAGTGTGAGTGAAGAATGCAATGGTTTTGCCAGAAATCATGATCAAACAACAGGTGAAATATCAATGACCCGGTTCATCTAACTTTAACTCAAAATGTCAAGGCATCACTTGATTCTCCTGATTTAATAGTAGAGAATAAGAGTTATTGGTTTAGGGTGATCCCTTCCCAGTAGCTTTGATACCTTCCATTTGGGAAGTCTGGAGGGGACATAGCAGGATCTGTGTACGCTGCTTGATGACACCTGGCATGAAGAAAAAGACAGCCTGGGGTCAAGGATTTGGACCCAGATTCCTAGAACAGGGAGAATTGAAATAGAGGTGGAACCTAGTCAGATGCTAAGTGAGTCTCTTGTCATTTATCATGGGGTTTGGAGAGAAGCTGAGCTTTGAACTGTATGTGACACAGGAAGGAGCCAACCTCAAGCTTTGGCAATAGTTTCTGAGAGTACAGGAGTGGCCTTCAGAATGAATTGCCAAAGCACATCAGACCTCTGTCTCTTTTCAAACAGCATTTGAAAAGTCTGGCACATTTGAAAATGTAACAGCAATCATTGGGGCCCATCAGGGGACTGGCGGTGGCCCTCGGAGAGTGGAGTCTGAGTGACATTTCCTCTGCTTTGTCTCCACTGCTGGCTCCCCCAGTTTTTTCTTTTGCCCTAGCCTGATTTTCCTCTGTGTAGTAGTTTTTGAATATTTGAATGGTAGATCACACATCTTTAAGGCTGCTATTTTCCAGTTTTAATAATGTTTTGCAACTCACTTCCTGTTTCTCAGCTGCCAACCTTGCCAAAAGCCTTCCTTGTCAGGTACTAATTTGGGTGACGTGACGACCACTTGATCTAAATTTTTGGTGGGTAATTACTGAGTCAGAAGTGAGTAATTTTTTGATATCCAGTGGCAGTCAGAAAGGTGGGTATTTTACTACCCGCTCATTAGAGATTCTCCAGTAGTGAAATGTCCTGGATTTTGCTCTGTTTGCAGACAGAAAAAAAAAAAAACCAACTGCTCAAATGAAAAGTAACTTTCTGCTTATTTTGGCAGCACTTACAGGGTGTATTGAAGTTTTTATTATTAACCCACTCCAGAGTTCCATTGTACCTGCAATATTAATTTTGTATTGATCTAAGTCTCATAAAATGACTTTCTGCTCTTTTTTTAATGTAACAGAGAGCGTGCATTTAATTTTTAAATAGTTGAAGATATTTTAGTGATTATAAACTTAAAAAATATTAGACATCCTCAGGAGTAAATTTTAGTATTTCAGGGAAAAGAGAATCTTCTTTTTTATTGAAAGTGCTAGCTATTTTAATTTAATATTTTCTGGTGTACAATTCTAAGGTCTTTAAATTCATAAATGATTCATTTTAACCAGAAATTAAAAAATAGAGATCCTTTTAGCAGAAAGGCAACACCACTTGAAGCTGTGGCAAGCTCATATATTCTTTTTTGGAAGGAGCAAAAAGCAAAGGTAAAATTCTTGTTTGGGGAACATTCTACAGCTTTCAACAAACATCAATATATTCTATTATGTTTCTTTAACTGCAAATGGAAAATTAAATTGACAGTACATGCACTCATGGGTTTTGGTATTTTCTAAAATCTTATGATTAAAAAACTAATTAAAAATAATTAGTCAATATGTTTAATATAAAGCTACACATTTTTAAATACAGTTTCATTACTTGTGATGTTATGCCAAAGGATCCAGTTTAAAAAAGAAAACATAGACAACTAATTGATTTGAATAAATGATTGGGAAAATAGTGACTTGAATAAAGGTTGAAGAATTATTTCAAGGCAGCAATAACATTACCACAAATTTGGTGATCTAAAATAAAGGTATTCTTGCTGGAGTTCTAGAAGCAAGACGTCTAAATTTGGTGTCAGTAGGCCAAAAGAAATGTGTCAGCAGGACCATACTTTCCCTGGAGAGCCTGAGGGAGAATTTGCCCTTGCCTCTCTGAAGTGCTGCTGAATGTCAACCATATGCCTTGGCTTGTGGCTCCATCACTCCAATCTCTTTGGCCTTGTCTTGCTCTGTGTGCTTGTGTGAATTCTCCCTATGTTTTCCTCTAAGAAAGACATCTGTTCCTGTATTTGGGGCCCACCCAGATAATGCAGGCTAACCTTCCATCTGGTCAAAATTCTTAAGTTAACCACATAAACTAGTCCCTCTTTTTTGCTATGTAAGTGAGGTGCCAGAGAGTAAGACATGGATATCTTTGAGGTGGGTGTGTAGAAGGGGGCACAGATTTTTGTTTTGGGGTATCACTGTCCTCTGGTGGGAGTGGGACACCCAGCCTTGCTCCCGGAGAGCTACTGCTGGATTTGAACCACCAAGCTAGGGGACCGCAGTCCCGCACTCAACCACTATGCCACCGGCTCTGTGTGGGAGGCATAGGTTTTTACCTTCCATAAATGCATATTGAATATTAGTACTCTTTGAATACAGAACATGACCTAAGCAATGCACAAACTGTTGAAAGGGTTTGGAGAAAATAGGACTCCCAAGTACTTGGGAAGGTCAGAACATGTTAAAGAAAGTGAAGTGTGAGACTATGAGACTAGGTACGGATTGAAGACCAATAGCACACACAATGGTTTCTCATGAATGGTACCCTTTGGGCAGAAGCTGTAGAATGGGGGAAAAGTGGGTAAGTAGAGAGAGTGGTGTTTACACCTTTAACTCTTAATCCCGGTTTCCTGTGTTTGAATTCTGAAGTTGCCTTTCCCAGCTGTCCATCATTGTCTGCCATCTCTGTAAATCACATTTCTCATAAATCCAATGCGGACCATGGTGTCTAAATTATAGCCAGTTTGTTACTATACATAAAGTGGTTGGTTAAAACAGTGCTTGCCACATAGTGCAATAAAATTGTCATTCTTATCTTTAAATATCTAGTATCACTTATCCTTCCTTGATAAATTGCCCTAAATCTCCTTAAAAGTGGGTAAAGATACAAGTCTTATATGGGTTCCCCAAAGTTTCTCAAATGATCATCTCTTTACAGCTCTGGTACATTCATACTGTGGAATTTTATGCATCAATTAAATAAGATAATCCTCTTAAACACCACAAGGCATGGGAAAACTAGAGAACACCGTGCTTAGTAAACTCAATCAGTCTTACAAAGAGAAGTATTTAATATAACTATTGTAAGGAAAATAAAAAAAGAAGAGATGTGACTAGTCCACCAACAGCGAAGCTTTTGATGACAACAAAGAGGTCAGGGACTGGCAACAGGCAGAGGTGAGGAATGGGGATTGGGCGGACATAAAATGGAGGGTTTCAAACAAAATAAATAAATATTTTTTAAAAATTGCTTCACGGGGTGGAGGGGGGTGGGTAAGAAAACCCTACAGATTCTTCAACTCTTGGATCTAAAGATTGGTCTGTGGGGCTAAGAAAGGAGTCCAAATGACACTGAAGTGGGTTGGAGTCTTTAATGACACATAAGTTCCTTTCAAAACTTAAAAAAAAAAATCTCTTTACCAAAGTCAGTTTACGCCAAGACAAAAAAAGGTCGTCAGGTATTTTTATCTGTAGTGCCTTACAGTAAAGAGGAGGTTAGCATCAGTGTATTCCAGCAACTCTGAGAGGCACTTTCTTCTACTCATAGGCTCTGTCTAATAATCTTAGTCGATCACGGTTCAATTAGCAATAGTTTCCCTCTCCCCTTAGTGTCCCTGCAACAATGATTATTTACAATCAGTTCTATCTTAGATATGATAGGCTTTGGATTGAGTCTCATTTTGTAGCTCATTGTTTAGAGAAAATTTTCTCTTTCTTCTTTAGCAAATTAATCAAAGATATGAGGTTAAATCTGGCTTCTTGCTTAGACTTGAGTTTCAAATTTTCTCTCCAGGTGGTTAACTCTGATGGTCTCTTTAATATTTCCTCATGTGGGAAAGAGGCAGAATAGCCTGTGAAGAGAAAGTATTACAATTACACAGCACTAAGCTTATATCCAGACCCAGTTGCTTAGTACTTGTATGATATGATAACAATTACATGATATGTTATTTCTGAGTTTCACTTAGTCCAGTTAAAACCAGTGATTTCTCACAGTGTCACAGTGAGATTTCCACCCAGTATTGTGACCGACATAGAAGGCACATCAAACATGCCTCACATTCCATAGCTGCCTTGCAAACCACGTGACTACTTCTGGCCCAGGAGTTGTGTGTACTGCTCAGGATCAAAAAAGACGAGCCAGTTTGCACTCCTCTTGGGAACCAGAAACTTTCACTCATGCACTCACAAGAATTTAAATGAGAAAATTGGGGGGGGGGGGGGTTATGGCTCCACCAAGACATCTAAGAGAGTGACCTTGTTGCTCCTTTACATTTAAAACAACCCACATTAATTTTCTTAATTTTCTGTAGCTTTAGAATCGGAATATGGCGTGCTTGGATTTTCTGCGTGGGGTTTCACTCTCCAAATTGAAATACAAGTATCGTTTGATCGCCTATCTCGGACTTCAGACCCTCTTCAAGCTAACTACCCAATGACTTCAATTCCTTGAGGTTAAAGGGTTGAGATCCTTCTGTCAATGATTGTTCCCATTGTTCTAGAACAATGATTGTTCTAGAAGCCAATTGCACACCTTGGCATATGGAGGCATCCAACTTCAAGATACCAAACACAAGCACCCTCACTGCCCTGGGTCCATTCTGACTCAGCTTGACTAGAAATGCCACCATGAATCTCTGAGCTTATAACTCTTTACAGGAGTAGAAAACATTGTTTATCCTTGCTTGGAGCAACTGGTGGTTTTGAACTCCCAAACTTGTGGTATTCAGCCTAAAGCATCGTCATTATACCACCAGGGCTCCCACTCAAGTTTACAAGAAATGTTAAATTAGGACCGAGCCCCGGTGGAGCAGTGGTTGTGCGCAGGACTGCGGCCCCATGGATTCAATTCCAGCAGCGGCTCCACAGCAGCAAAGGCTGGGCCTCCTACTCCCACCACCAAAGGGCAGTGATGCCCAAAAAACAAAAAATATGTAAAAAAAGAAATGTTAAATTCTTTGAATGTTTTATACCTTTGGTTCCTCCTTTGCAATCAGGCAGAGACAACTCTTTGTTTTTATTTTTTTTGTTTTTTTTTCAATTCTTTGGTTTTTAAAGGACTTGCATGGTTACTTCAGAGGTACACAGATGATCTCTATCTAGTGTTACTTGGCTTGTTCTGTTAATTGCATCTAGCATACCTTCGTAGAACTACCTAGATTCTATGTTTAATTGAATAATGGAGAGAAGGTGTGATAGAAGGTTTATTGTGCCAACCTGGCCAAAAGGCATTCAAAATCAACACGTGGGATTGATCGGGTGGCAGTGAGATTGGAGGGCAAAGGTAAATAGCTCAGCAAGCTCCGCCGGTTTCTCTCCTGCTCTCTAGTCAACAGGCCAGAGTGTGGCTGCCAGTTCTCTGCCTCAGCTTGTGAGCTACACTACCTGTGGGAGACAGAAGCCGTGGACTGTGTCACTAGAGCGTGAGGCTCCTTGAAGGCCTTCTTCACCACAGTGCAGGTGTGTGTGCCTTGAGCTGGGCATGGCCGGATCCTGTCACCTGGCTGATTGTTGGTGACCCGCCCTGCTGTTTGCTGCCTGTGGCTGGACTGCCTCCATTGCTCTGAAGATGACTGAACAGTTTGCTTCCTTCGCCTTAGACCCTTCAGCCCTGGTGAGTTGAAGAGCTTCCAATATATCAACTGCTTCATGGAAGTGAGTTGAACTGAGCCCTCTGTACTGCTGTGTGGATTAATTAGCTGTTGCATTCCTTTGGACTGTGTATATCCATTTCTAGCAATATACAATCCTAAGTGTCCTGGTTCTGTTGCTCTAGCGAACCCTGTCTGACACTGAAGGGGAGTGTGCCCCACAGACAAAGACTCTTGGGAGGACTGGTTGTACTGAAACTGCTTCATTGTTGTTAGCTGCTGTCCACATGCTTCTAACTCATGGTAACCTTTACACCCAACAGAAGGAGCCATTCATTGCCTGAGCTTGCATCATTCTCACCAGAAATGTAATGCTTGGATCCATTGCTGTAGCTGCTGTCAATACATCTTCTTCTGGGTCTTCTTTGTTCACCGATATTCTACTTTAACCAAGATTGCTGTCCTGCTCTAGTACTGGTCCCTACTAATAACTTGTCTAATGTATATGAGAGGACGTTTCACTATTCATCCTTCTTTGAAAATAGATGTGTTCATTCATATGACAATACATGTTATATTCAGTGTTCTTTGCTAACATTATAATTCAAAGTTATCGTTTCTCTAGTGTTCTTTATTCATTGTTCAGCTTTCACATATAATTCGATTGAAAATACCGAGGGTCATATCAAGGGCATTTTAGTCCTCCAAGTATTTTAATACTATAAAGAGTTATTTAGTGCATTCAGGCAACCCCCAAAAGAAGACTGTCAGTTCTTTAGCAAGTCACAGCGGTTGAGGTAATGCACTTTCCCATGCACTCTGGCTGAGACTAAGATCAGTCATATTCCAGATTGTTATTCAGATGGAATGCAATGGAGACTTAATCCATGAGGGGGCATTGGACATGGATTTGGAGGCTTTCATTTTCATTTGGTGTCATGTGGTGCCACCAGTTGGATCCAGCTAACAGTGTCCCTGATGTACAGAAGAAGGGAGCATTACCCAGACTTCCTCTGTCCTCACGATTGTTCTTGTGTTTGAGCCCATTATTGCAGCCACGGTGACAATCCATCTTGTCAAGGGTCTTCCCCGTTTCACTGCCCCACTACTTTACCAAATATGATGTCTTTCTCCAGGGACTAGTTTCTCCTGACAAGAAACCCAAAGTACCGGAGATGAGTCTAAGCATCCTTGCCTTTCAGGAGCATTCTGGCACTATTTCTTCCAAAACAGTTTTGCTTTGGTTCTTTGGTTGTTTTGGAGTATCTCCATACTTTCAATGTACTTCACCAGTACTACAGTTCAAATGCATCAAAACTTCAGCCTTCCTTATTCAATGTCCAACTTTCACATACCTTTAGAGAGATTGAAATTACTTGGGCCAGGTGCCCCTCAGTTCTCAAAGCAACATCCTTGCCATTCAACACTTTTAGAAGGTCTTGTGCAGCAGATTTATCCCATGCAATACTGTTTTTTTTAAATCTCTTCACCGTGTTTCCATAAGCATTGGCTATGGATCCAAACAAGACTATGTCCTTGACAGTTTCTATCATTTGTCCACTTATTATGGTATAATGGCTATGAGCCGGGATGTGATCTGCATAGCTACCAATCAAAATCAACAGCAACTACTCTGGAGCAAGATGGGATGTTCAACTCCCATAAGCAGTTATAGCCATGCAGACCCACAGGGGGCCACTCTGACCCAGCGATGACTCTATGCTGCAGTGAGCTTTGAGTTATACTTGCCCACGGGTTCAATAGTGAGGATTTGTGTTTTATTTACATTGAATTATAATCCATACTGAAGCTTTCAGCAAGTGCTTCAACTCTTCCTCACTTTCAGCAGCTAGGTTGTGTCATCTGTATTTTGTACATTAGTAATCAATCTTATTCAAACCCTGCTGCCACCTTCTTAATATAATCCAGTCTCTGATTGTTTGCTTAGCGTACAGATTGAGTAATCATGGTGAGAGGCTAGAACCCAGACACACACTATTCCCAGTTTTAAATCATGCAGTATTTCCTTTTTCTGGTCACAGATCTGTTCCTTGATCCATATAAAAATACCTTGTGAGCACAATGCAGTGTTGAGGAATCCCCGTGCTTCTCTATGCTAGCCACACTTTATTATGGTCCACAGAATTGAATGCCTTTGCATAGTAAATAAAACACAGGTACACATCTTTCTGTTATTTTCTGCTTTCAGCTAAGATCCATCTGGCATCAGCAACCATGTCCTGTTGCAAGTCCTTTTCTAAATGTGCTCTTAAGCGTTGACAGCTTCCTGTCAATGTACTGCTACAATTCTCATTGGATGATCTTCAGCAAAATTTCACTTGCATGTGGTATTAATTGTTGTGTCCTATAATTTGAGCATTCTGTTGTGTCACTTTCTTTGGAATGGGCACAAATATGGATCTCTTCCAGTCATTGGAAAAGTAGCTGTCTCAGATTTCCTGGCATCGAAAATTGAGTGCCATCAGTGTTTCATTATGCTGCTGAAATGTTTCACTTGGTATTTTATCAACTCTGGAAATCTTGTTTTGGGTGAATGGATTCAGTGCTGCTGAGAGCGCTTCCTTCTGAACCACTGGTCGTTCCTCATTTTCTAGCCTCCCCTCCCGATATAGTGAAATGTCAACTCATTCCTTTTGTTTCAATGATTCTGTGCACTATTTCCATGTTCTTTTGATGCTTTGTGCATTTTTCAGTATTATGTTCCCTGAATCTTTCAAGTGGAGGCTTGAAATTTTCCTTTAATTATTTTAGTTTAAGATATGCTGAAAAAAAGAGATATGCCAAGAGTGGCCTTTTTTGCTGTTTTCGCTCTAGGTCTTTGCATTTTTCATTGTAATATTTTACTAAGTATTCTCAAGCTGACCTATAAAATTTTTCCACTCTTCTGCTTCATTATTCCTTCCATTTACTTTATAATTAAGAGCAACTTTTAGAGCTCTTCTGACATTCATATTTAGCTTTTCTTGCCTTTCTCTTTTTAATGACTTTTTGCTTTCTTCACATATGCTTTTCTTGATGTCCTTCCACAGTTCATTAGGTCTTCTGCCATTAGTGTTCAATGCATCAAATCTGTTTTTAAAAAGTGCTCTTAATTTAGGTGGAATATGCTTAAGCTTGCATTTTGGTTCTAGTGGACTTGTTTTCCATTTTTTTCAGTTTCTAACTGAAATTACATATGAGAAAGTGATGATATATATTACTGTCAGCCCCAGAACAGGCTTTAGTTGCTGATATCGCACTTCTCCATAGCCCTTTCCCAAAGATGTCTCAGAAGAGTCTCACTCCATCAAGTTGATTCTTCCTAAGAGCAAACATACAGAACAAAACAAAGTTGCCCTTTGGGTTCCTCAGACTGTGCCTTTGTACAGAGACAAAAGCTTCATCTTTCTCTAAAGTGGCTAGTGGTTTCCAACTGTTCACTTTGAGAGCAGCAACTTAAGGCATATTCCACTCTAGCCTCAGGGTTCTTCCCATATGTGTGCATGTAGTCTACTTTTTCTCATGCATGCCATAGGAGCAGTCCACTTGCAGAGTCACTTGCTATGAACAAGTTGTTGGTCTTAAAAAAAAGTCTACCAGATGACCTCTACTTTTTTATCACCAGGATTCTGTTTTCCAGCTGCTATTTCTTCCTCTTTGTTTCCAACTTTTGCATCCCGGTGGTCAATAATTATCAATGCATCTTGATTAATTATTTGATTAATATCTTACTGAAGACTTTGGTAGAAATCATCTATTTCTGCATCCCTAGCTTTTGTGGTTGGTACATAAATGTGAATGATAATTGAATTAACTGGTTTCCCTTATATACAGATAGATATAATTCTATCAGAGACAGCACTGTACTTCAAGATGAATTTTGAACTCTTTTTTTTAACTGTGAATGCCATGCCATTTCTCTTGTTTGTCATTTCTAGTATAATTCCTAATAGAGGATATGACTTTATGATTTTTAAATAAACAAAGTCAGTCCATTTCAGATCACTGACACCTAGAATGATCCATTTTTATGTATTCCATTTCATTTTTTATAATTCCAAATTTTCTGAGATCCATATTGGGCACTTTGCAATTGTTAATTGATACTTGCAGCAGCTACTTCTGTTCATTTTGAGTCATGTGCCATCAGTCAGTGAAGGTTCCTGATTGCTTTGCAGGAGTAGTTTTTTTTTCCCTGTAGACTTGACTTCATCTGCATCTTTGATCAACTCTATTTTGAGAAGGCAGCTTTTCCTCAATCATGTCTTGAGTGTCTTCTGATCTGAGAGGCTCACCTTCTTGCACATCTCTGACAATGTTCTGCTTCCATTCATTAGGTTTTCAGCAGTTGTCAATGTTTTGATGTTATCCTTAAGGTTCTCAAGAGCTAACTCTTGTGAATTTGGACAACTTGTTTCTTTTTAATTGTTTTGTCTGTTCTTAGTCTGGAAGCTCTGTTGAAACCTGTTCACCTTGGGTGACCCTGTTGATTTTTGAAAAAAGAAAAAAAAAACAGTAACATCACCCTCTCCAAGGAATGGCATACCGACAGGCAAGCAGTGTTTGCCATCCATAGCCTTCTGTAAACCAAATATTCAGAATTTAAGCTCTAATTTCTCTGATTTAGGATTTTATAATTTACAAGCTTTGGAACATGTAGGAAGATTCCTCTTTAGGAATTTGTAGAACAGATAGCTTGATAGAGTATATCTTAGTTGATAATGCAGATAGTCTGATACAAAGCAACTCAAAGCAACCTTATGTACAACAGATAAATAGGTTGTCTGATCCCACACCATCCTTATTATCACAGCCATTTTTGAGTTTGTCTTTGTAGCTATGGTGCGAGTCCATCTCAATGAGGGCTTCTCTTGTCATTCCTGACCCTGTGGCCTCTCATTCACCAAATCGGTGGTCCTCCTCCAGGGACCAGTTCTTTCCAATGGCTGATATAAAGCAAGTGAGGAGAATAGCATTCTCCTTTGATGCATGCTTAGATAATTTTAAAAGAGCATGTTAGTCTTTGTGTCTATTGGAAGGTGGTATATTGGGTGTTCACTATGAGGCTAAAGTTCTTCCACTGATACTGTCCATACCAGAAAGATCATACAGAGTGAACAGGCTTCAGAGGAACTTTCAGACTAAACCAATGAGGAAAAAGGAATGAAAATAAAGTGGGGAGGAAGAAATGAGGGAATACTCATGAAATAATAGGGAGGAAATGAGGTTTGGCACTTCGGGAAAGAGTGATAGCCTCTGATCCACAGAGACAGTTCTACTCTGTCCTGTAGGCTATCAGTTGACCCAAAGGCAGTGCCTTATGAAGAACAATTGTGGATTCCCTTGTTCTCTCAATCACTGCCATCCAGTTCATGCCAACATATCCTGACCCTCCTGTGAGTCCCATCTTTCTCCCACTGAGCAACTGTTGGTTTCAAACTGCCCACTAGTGAGGTGCACAGCCCAATGTGAGACGAATCCACAGAGAACTTGCTTGGTACATGTTTTGCTTGGAAAGTGTAAAACAAATATTGCATGAATAGATCTTGCTTGCGAAGAACCTTAATTTCTTTATTGACAAGATGGGCTAGCAGTTTGCTGCAAACCATATCAGATGAGTGTCCATCATTTATCTAGATACACACAACACAGAAAGTGTGCATATGTGTGATTTTGTTGCTCAATGTTTATGTGTGTACATAAATCGTAGAATTTTATATGTATGTTTTGCAACAGACTTCTCACTGAAGAATTAATTTTCTAGACATTCCCATATTAAAATGTCGAGAACTCATGATAGTTCACTGTTATTGCTCCACATTTCATTAAAGTTGATTCAGTACGCCCCTGGTAGACACTTAAGCATATCAAACTTCAGCTTTCTTTCTCTCTCTCTCTGTCTGTCTCTCTGTCTGTCTCTCTCTCTCTGTCTCTCTCTCTGCCTCTCTCTCTGTCTCTCTCTCTCTCTCTCTCTCTCTCTCTCTCTCTCTCTCACACACACACACACACACATACTGAACATCCATGGGAATGTCTCTTTGTATTCATGTGTAAGTGTTCCTCCAAGACATTTCTGGAACTATAATGTAAAGAGGTTTTGAATTGAAACCAAAACAACAGAGTGCATTTCCAAAATTTTATGCACCTTTAACTCTCACCAGCGGTGTAGAGGGATACCTTTTTCTGCATAACCTTAAGAACATTTGCTACTGGCAAATATATATATAATATATATATTATACATGCAATTTTATGTGTGAACATGCTGTATGGCTGTAGTTGGGGGATCATACATTGATCGTGGGGGATTTTGGTTATGTTTTTGCATTCAGGTGTTAAGTCATCTATAGCATAGAAAACTCATACTCCACAGAATTGCAATCAGCAACCTTTATCTTAAATGGCTCCAGTTCTCAATTTCCTAAATTGCTAATGTCCTTACTGTTTTTTGAAGTCTCACAAGGGTCTATTTCTCCTGATCATCTCCTTCTCCTCCTCCTGCTCTTCCTCCTCATTCTTCTTATTCTTATTACTTTAGTATAACTTAGTCTTCTTTGGGCATCACTATCTTAGAATTACATAGTAATGAAGCAAGAGGGAATGGTAGTATAAGGTTATACATTGGAAATATTAATAGTAAAAACACGCTGTGTGCTGTCTCAGTCTTTGGAAGACATTGCCTCTGGATGTTGCTCAGGTGCACATGCAAGGGATTTCGTGCAGAGGTTCCTCGTAGCAGGTGTGGGGCAGCTAACAAGGTGGGAAGAGATCGCTCTTTTAAATATGCATCAGGCACAGCGTAGGTGGTTCTAGTGCCAGCCTCTCTATCGCTGACTTCTACTAGTCAAAGTCTTTCTGTGACTAAGGAACGAATGTGGGAAATATTGATTTTGGCTGTTAATTTGCTTTCAAAAATTGGGTTCCCACTGTCTGATAAAGTAAGTCAGAGACTTATCTGTTTGTCCGTTTATTCCTATTAAAATAGTACTAGAAAATATTATCTGATATTAATCTGGTGAGTGGTGTTATAAATGCCAGAGGTAATGTTTATTACACTTATTAAACTAGTCCTGATATCTCATAAAAATAAAATAAATGGCAGGGTTTGAAATTTAATACTTTGTGTAATTCTTCAAATCTTTAATATTCTGTTTATTAAGTTTTTATTGAAATACAATACATGGAGGGCAGAGTGAGTGAGCAGAGCGTCAGAGCTCTGGAGCTGCTGAGCGGCAGTATGCCTGTGAGAAAAAATAGTTATACCTCTCCTGTGGTTACGAGAATCTTAGACTTTCAAAGTCTGTTCATTTCTAGGAATGGTTTCTTCAGCAGGGAGAGAGGGAATCAGGCTTCCTCTGTGGAAGCATTTTCTTTGCCGAGCAGATGAGCATGAGCAAACTTAGAGGCTCTCCATTCTCCCGCTAAGGATTGGTTTTCCTCCTGCCACCATGCCACGGGGATGGAAACAACGTGTGCAGTGAACAAAAGGAACAAGAGCAGGTCAGAGAAACACCAAGGCAGGGAGAATGATCCAGGGAATTGGGGGTAGGTGGGGAGGGGGGTGTTAAACACCAAAGAGTGCTGGAGGCACAATAGTTAAAGCACTCCATTACTCACTGAAAGATCGGCAATTTGAGTTTGCTAACAGAAAGTTTGGCGATTTAATTCTACCCCGTGGGTCCACAGAAGAAAGATCTAGCATGTTGCTTCCGTAAAGACTGCAGCCAAGGAAACCTTGGGGGAAATTTTACTCCATTAACAAGGGAGTGTGGTATGTTAGGAATCAAAATGTATGTACTCAATGTCATGGAACAAGTGTAATGGGCCTTATCCTGTCTTTTGTCATTTAATAATATCAATGAGCATCAGATAAGCCTCTTGCCATGCTCTTTAGGAGCAGAGAGTAGCTAAATTGAACTTGAGCTTTAAAGAAGACCCTGGAAGTCCAATGTGATTTCAGCAGACAGGGCTTGGGAGGAGGCTCCATTGAGGAGTGCATGAGGTCCACTGATGGAGCAGCTTTGTGACTGACAGGAGCCATTTTCTTGTTCTGGTCATGAAGCTCTTCGGTGAATCACTCAACTCCTCTGTGTTTCCTTTGAAAACTGGACAGAAGTCATCGCCATGCTTTCCAATTTCCGCAAGCACATGGGAGTTTAAAAGATAATCGTGGTAAACCTCGATCACAGCTTTTCGGGCAAGACAAAATATGAGTACAGCAATACTGAATGACTCCAGGTGAACCTCAGGGATGACAGATTACATTTTTGTTCCTCTCTGATCTCTGTGTTGATGATGATCTAGATATTAGTCAAAGCCCGTTCATTCCTGGGATTTTGTTTTCTGCCCTGAGAAATGGACATCACTTTTCCATGCTTGCATTGAAGAGCAGATAAGGAAGAGCAAACTTCCTGTTTAGTGTAGTCACAGCTACAATCACTTTTATCGGACAAGTTGAGGAACTAATGCCTAGGACTGGGAAAGAGATGTCAGAACCCTTTCTACATACCGCACAATTGGAATGATCATGTACAAAGGCACATTTTTGACAAAGCATATGAGAATGATGAATTAAAGATAGAATGAGTCTATTAGGAGCCAGCTTTTTTTTTTTCTGCAGCAAACCAGAGAATAAATAGTTCATGCTCTTTAGGGTCTACCTGTACAAATACGATCCTGCTGCTGTAACTCCAACACACATGAATACAGGAATTTATGATCTAATTGAGCTGTTTCAACAAATGGAAGCAACGCTAGAAGCATGAACTTGTCTATGTAGACAAATTTGGAAAACAACTAGTTACCTTGCTAATAAACTTAAAGGGGTCCATATTTCATGCCATGTCAAATAAAGAGTGACCTAACAGAATACATAAACTACTGAACAATATCCTTAATGTCACATGCAAGTAAAATTTTGCAGAAGATAAATCAAAAATAGTTGCAGCAGCATATTGATAAGAAATTATCCAAAATTCAAGCCAGACTTAGGAATGAGTAATGTCATTGCTGATACCAGATGACGCTTGACTGGAGACAGAGTGTATCAGAAAAATATTGACCTATATTTTACTGATTATGTGAAAGCATTTGACCATGCAAATCATAACACATGATGTATACTATTTTAAAGAATAGGAATTTCAGAGCCATTAACTAGGCTTATGCAGATACTGTATATCAGCCAGGAGAAAAAGCATAAGATCACTAAACATGTGCATCAAAGTTGTATAATTTCACCATATTTATTTCAACTGCATGCGAAGCAAATAATCTGAAAAAGTCAACTAGCTGAAGAAGAATGGGATGTCAGGACTAGAGGAAGCCTCATTCCCAGTCAGGATATGCAGATGAACAATCTCCTTTGAAAGGAGAGAGGGTTTATCAATGATGATCAAAGAAAGAATACAGAGTCTTTGGAAAGAATTCCATCTCCACATAAAGCAAGCAAAAATCTTACAATTGAGGCAAGAAGCAGCATCATGATACATTGAGGGGGGAAAATGAAGTTTTCAAGGATTACATTTTACTTTGATCCACAACTAACACCAATGTAAGGAGCAGTCAGTAAATCAAGCAAGCATTGCCTCTGTTACAAAAAACTTCAAGGTGGTAAAAATGCTAAGATGTTACTTTGAGGACCCATGTGACCCAAATCTTCGTATTTTTAGATGGCTACATATGCATAGAAATAGCACACAATAAACAAGGAATACTGAAGAAGAATTGATGCCTTTGAATTAGTGTTGCATGAAGAATGTTATCGCTACCATAGACTGCTGAAAGAGTGACTCAATCTGTCTTCAAGATTGTGGGACCACAAAGCTCCCTAGGACAGGGGATGTTGAGACCTTGTCACGAGTGCTTTTGCCAAGTTATCAGGAGGGATCAGTGTCTGGAGAAAAGCATACTTGTTAGAGTATAGAGTAAGTAACAAAGAAGACCCCCAGGGAGATGTTTTGACACAGTCACTGCAAAGCAATGTATGGTATTTCCATATGGCACCAGCCATGACACTGTTAAAGAAATGGACAGAGTTTTCTTCCGTTATACACATTGTGGCTATTAGTTAAAACCAACTTGATGGAAAACAGCAGCAAGTATATGAGTCAAATGGAATATAAAACCAAGGAGCATGGCTGTGTTCCAACAGTAACCTTTCTTTGACCAAATGGCAAAGATTATGTGCTAACGTATGGGCAGTAGCTCATCTGTCTCTTCTGAAGATGGTAAGATCCTGTAAAACAAGAGCTCTATTCACTACATTGTTAAGTTCTCAATAACCAATGTGAGGCGAAGCTAGCATTTTTTGAATGAGAAATAGATTATTACTATTCCTTGTTTGCTTGTACAAATGAAATGTGTTCAGATTCTGTTTTGACACACGTTTAGAGGTGTCTAAAATGAAACAGACACTGGGCTATTTTATCTGACAGCTTTAACTGTTTTCATTCTTGGCCTTGCCTTTCTTAAATTTCAACTTATTTAGGGCCCTTCCCTGACACCAGTTGCCTCTTTTTCATTTCTTATTTTGACTGTCAGAGATTCCTTGGATGGAGTTGAACATAAAATAAGTATATGTGAGAAAATACCATATTTTAATGCAAGTAACTCACACAGTATGTATTTTTTTCAAATTGAGCAACCCTTTCACTGTTATTTTCCTATCCATGCTATGCACGTTAAATGCATGTGCACATTATTTACTACATGAGCACATTATAGGTAAAAACGCTGAAAACAATGTGAGCTCTTATTTTTTAATTAAATTTGCATTTTACTGCATTTCTTTTACTGAAATATGTTATTTAAATGAGACAGCATTTCCAAAAATGCATTCCATGTAATTCATTCTATGCAATCTATGAGAAGCACATTCTAGATACTAGTTTAAGGTGCTCCTTACAGAAAAATTCTTGGATTAAAAAAGCTTGGTGACTATACATTTTATATTTTGAAGAGTCAATCAACCAAGGATCTAGGTTCTATAGAAAAGAATCAAAGAACTTTGATAAATCTGTTGGACCTGTGTGTAAATACCAGCAGGTGTTATTCAATGCAGATACTCTCAGCAATACACGGTGTCTTACTCTCCTAGAGTCCTGCAGAGATATGAAGGAGGTATGCTGGAGCAGGATAGACTGAGGGACTATATTCCTAGAAAAGGGCCCACTACATTATTTCTCTCCACTTGTATGATAACAGTACATATGAGTGCAGTTTTCTCTAGGGACCCAGCAGTTTGAGCTTGGAGATCAATATCTACAGACCTAGACACTTGGGACCTAGGCACTTGAGGAACTGAAACCTCATGGAGTCACCCCCACACACCTTATCAAAGAGAAAGGGAGCTTCTGCATCTCTGGGAAGTTGTGTAAATTAGAGTCGTTGTCCCTATTAGCTCCTTTATCAGCTTGGCAGAGAGGTCCAATAAATGGAGTTTTCCAAATGAACTTGGTAATGGAAAGACGTATTTCTCCCTTTTTATATGTGCATGTTTGGTTTTATATACTACTTATAAGCATCATATAGAAAAAATGTGTCTGGAGTATATTTCGGAAACACTATTTGGTAGAGCGATTCAAAAAATGTGCTCAACATTCAAATCTGTCTAGATCCATACGCTTAGCAAAGTGACTTTGCATCACTTGTCATGAAGGCATGATTTATTTTGACTTAAAGCTTTTGAATACAAGTGACCAAGTGACCATGGACCTGATATGAGGTTATGTCTCAAGATGACTCCAACAGATCACTCACTTTCACAGACTCCTGTGACTAAATTTGGTCTATCTTGCCAGATGTGGAGACAATGAGAAATCACTCTTGTTCCTCTAGTCCGGGGTTCTTAAACTTTTAAAGCAGGGGGCCAGTTCACTGTCCCTCAGACCATTGGAGGGTAGAACTCTAGTTAAAAAACAAAACAACAACAAAAACCTATGAACAAATTCACTGTGGGCCTGGGATCAGTCAGCTGCTAAGTAACACAGCAGCAGTGGCAGAAACACCCTGCGGGCTGGGTAAATGTCCTGTGCAGGCTGCAGGTTGAGGACCTCTGCTAGCCAATACCCAACTATCTATCAGACATAGCAGTCAGGCCACAGTGGACCAGCTGGTTTCCAGACATGTGGGACTTCACAACCATGATCAACATAGCTGGTGAATCAACCCACAGCCGACAAGAGTGAGTCCAGCCTAGAAGAGAACTACCCAACTGACCTATAGGCATGTGAACAATATAAGTACTAGGCATTTTAAATGACTGAGTTTCAGGGTTCTTTTATGCTGAACACCACAGATACGGTAACTGCAGTTTTGGCTATCTTATATTTTATTTCTTTATCCAAAAAATAAGGCTTAGAATTTGCTTCACTTTAAGAGCAAAGTAGACATTTAAACAGCATCAGGCATGTAAGCGGCCTACCATCCCAAATAAGAAGCCCTGACAGGGCTAAGGCCAAATCTTGGGTTTCAAATCACAGAGTTAGCCTCTCTATGGGAGAAAACATTAGGCTGCCTGTTCCCATGAAGACGTGCAATAGCAGAAACCCTGCATAAGGGTGACTTTGAGTCAGAATCACTTATGGCCATGCATTTAGATTTGAGTATCATACAAAATATACATTTATTAGCATACATATATTGTTTTGGCCAAACATGGACAACTTGTATACTCGTAGTTCAATTGTATAAAATTAGTGTGGGGAGAATTCCCCTGGTACAATGTCATGATGTACTTCAGCCAATCAAATTTGACAAAGATGACAGGGAGCCAACAGAGAGGGAGAGTTTTATTTTCATTTCCCTTCCCTCTTACCTGCACCCACCAAGTATCAGACAAAAAGCTCCATGCATTCAGACAGTAAATCTGGAACCGTCTTTTCGTAACAAGCTTTTTGGAGAAGCACTTTGTTTTCCTTCTGGAACTAATAATGAGCTGCAGTCTTGTTGTTGATTTGGTTTGGTTTTGAATTTGGAAGGTGAAAGATACATCTTCTCGAATAGCTATCAAGACAAAGAAAAACAGTTAAATGACACAAGAGTACCCCCATCTTCTGACAAAAGGTTCTGCCCGGGGAGAAAAGTAAAAGCACAGAGGCCTCTCTCCTCTCACAAAAGCATTCATGGGTAAACAAATTGGTGCCATCTTCCCTGTGCCCTGAGAAGCTGTGAGTGCAGCCCAGGGAGAAGGCATCTACCCTCGAAGCAATCAGGGGCTCACTGGCCCAGTGGAATCCCCACACCACACACTGAAGCTCTTAGCTGGTGCCGTTTTCTGGGATGCAACCTGCTAATTGAATTGAAATTAAGGATGTACATTTCTGTTAGTTAAAGTTGTTGAAATGTACTTCCATGTTTGATAGTCATTTGCTAAATCTGTTTTTTTGTTTTGTTTTTAATTTTTATTTTATTTATTTATTTATTTTTATTTTTATTTATTTATTTTTTTTAGGCATCACTGCCCTCAGATGGTGGGAGTACGAGGCCCAGCCTTTGCTCCTGGGAGCCGGAATTGAACCTCCGTCCCAGTGGGCCGCAGTCCCGCGCACAACCACTACGCCACCGGGGCTCAGCCCCCATTTGCTAAATCTTGGGGAAACATTGCATATATAATACTATTCTCAAATGCCCTGTAGCACCAAAACAACACAACAGCCAAAATGTTATAGATGATATACTTATTTGAAACATCGGCATTTCCAACTCACGTTAATGTAATCAGAAGAGGTATTTGCCTGATTTGAATTCTGGTTCAGGTATTATTTGTGAAGACTGATATTTATTTGTCTGAAACAAAATATTGGTTCTTTTATTCAAACTTCTGTCATTCTCAAAAATGGACAGGCTCTGACTTATCTGCTTCTTCAAGAGGTAAGAGATATAAAGAAATAATGGATTTATTGAAAACAATCATTCTGATTGATATTTCTCATTTAATCAGACACAATGCCAATTCCTTCTCTTCTCCTTTCTACACCCTAAATGGTAGAGGTAAAAATATAATTTACTCACAGCCAACTAATTTGAAAAACTAAATATGTAATTTTATCACAGCATAAATGGCTTGATTCTTTGCTCTTTGCTAATTTGGGAAAAATGCATAAGGTTGCAAAAAATTAATGAATAGCATTTAAAGCAGATTTCTTGAAGTTTTTCTCATTACCTCTATCTATAGTGCATTTATCACAAAATAAACATAGGCAAGATGCTTATGTTTGGTTTGCATTTCACATGGATGCAGCCTTTTCTTATGCATTATCTTCTAGTAGAAAGGACACGGAGATAAGGGTCAGAAGACACACATTCTGGTTTCTTCTCTTGCAAAGAAACCTCTTGCCACAGTGACATGAGCATCGGATTGTGAATGGAAAACTTGGTGACTAGGACAACCATTTACAACACAAAGACACAGGAGGCAGTTTGCTTCCATTAAAAACATACAGAATCGGCACGGGATGGGGGTGGGGGGAATAAAAAAAAACATAAAGAGTCTTGGACATGCTATGGAGCAGCTCTCTGACTCTGTGGGTTCACTGTGATGTGGAATTGACAGGACAACGGGGGGATTTCCCAGCATGACAGAAGCAGGTACACTCAAATTGTTTTTTTCCCATCTCTATAAATGGGTGGAATCCCTTATTCCTTGGTGTACTGTTATGATTATAAATTCAGTTTTGATCAAGTAAAGTTATTGTTTGTACAATAAAAAGATGCTTCAAGAATTCATGGATATTCAAATTTAAAGTTTATGAAAATTTCTTGAGGCTCCTTCTTAATGTGGTTGAGAAATATGAATTTTTCTGATAGGCGGTCAAGTTTGGTCAACAAAAATGGCAATATTATGGTTTAAGACGTCTATATGCCTTCTGTAAGAATAGGGAGGAGGGAGGAGACCAATTCTTACCTCCTCTAATTTCATAAAGGGAAGGGGAATCACATTCTTAGCCCAAGTCTAATCTTTAGAGGCAGAGGCAGGAGTGCCTCCCATCTTCTACCTTCTGAATCAATTCTAACACTAGTCATCTGACACAGGGCACTTTGTGTTTCTCTACTGGATTTAATAATTTATTGTAATGGTCTCACACAATTCACTCATAATTTATAATACTCTAGATTGCTGCAGGTTATAGGGAAGCTGACTGGTTCCAATTGAGCATCAGAAGTACTCAGGAGACCATTCTCCCAATCAAGAGTGTGTCTCCTCAACTGTGCCCATAGTGAATATTCTCTCTAGTCCATCATAGTTCAGTGACAGTGGCCCTTGGCCTCTGCATGCTCAGTCAAGTAATTCAAAGCTCTTTTGTTATTGTTAGGAACCAGTGTGTCCACTCCAACTCCTAATGCTTTCATGGGTAATAGAATTAAATATCACACAGTCCTGCACCATCCTCACAATTATTCATAGGTTTTGAGTCCATTGTTGCCACCACAATGCCGTTCTATCTTGTCAAAGACCTTCCTCTTTAACCAAAAAATTGTTTGCACAATGCTCATTTAGCACTGCCAATGAGTGCTCAAATGGCACACTACTCTGCCATAAACCACAGGCTAAAGAGGCTCTGCTCCTGCTCCTGGAGTCAGCAAACCAAGATCTCAAATTAAGTGCCCAGATGTGCCCACTCTGTATGCAAGTCTCCTGCTTGGAGGCTCTCTACTTTCTCTGTGTTTCTGCTTTCAATGCTGCTACCTCTACTGCACTACTTCTCCCTCACATCTGTTTCATAGTCCTCTGTCTTGGGGGGTTGAAGAGGTTGAGTGCATAGGAACTTCATAATCCAAATGTCCACCTCATGGTCATAGTCCACCTCACCATTGAGGGTGGGGAAATTCTCCCCTCAGTTCTTTTTTAGCGGCTTCTATTATACCCAGCTGGAAGGCAAACAACCAATTTCTACCTTAGAGTTCTAAGTTTTTATCATCACAATGATCTCTGTGAGCAATCACTCACAACTTTAACTGACTTGGTGTCACACTGACACACAGAAGTCTCAATCTAATCTCTAGCAAGCCTTTGAACTGAGTTCCTGTGGAAGTAGTCAGCCAAAACCCAGAGATTGAACTGGAATGGAAGAAGAGGCACAGGGAATTACATTCAACACACAAGATGGTCTTGAAAAGCAAGAGCAAGAGCTTTTTGCTTTCCTTATGAATTTCCAGACTCATGCTTATGAGTTGCACTTTATAGAATATGCTTTAACATTATCGACATAAAATATGTTAGTAGATAATATAATTGCATATGGTATTCATTTTATTTTTTTGGCATTGTGAATTCCAAGTCACTGTTTTTAGTAATCATAGAATGACAATTGCAACTACCAGTACCTTAAGATAAATAAATTTAAATAAAAGGGGAAATTAAATATCTCACCCCAACCCAGCTATTTCTCTTTGCTGTAAATAGTGGATGTTCTCACATCTGGATGTAGCCCATGAAAGACACATTGAGTACAATGAAGGAAGTATACATGCCCTTTTGCATTTTGCCAATAAGAAGTCACTATGTTGAAGTCTCATCAAAGACCATGTTGACTTTGTGCTCTTGGAGAGCTTTCCAGTTACATTACAAGATTACTTAAAGGGTAACAGTTTATTTACCCCATAAAGGTACAGATAATTTAAAAATATTTCACAAGTTAAAAAAATCTAATTATGCTGTTCTTGTCATAAAAAGGCCAATCTCAGAAATGGCATAATCAATATGAGAATTTTAGCTATAATACTGTCTGTAAGCATTTTAATTAACAACTCAAAAATCAGGAAGTCTGTAAACAAAGTTGAGCCCTACACTCCAATATCTTGTCACTTATTATCGCACTCATATCTGGTTGCCCAATCTCTCACATAAGCCAGCAGAACATTTGAAAGTTATTTCTAAGGCATTTTGGAAGGCATATTCAGCCTGAGTTTAAATGCAATCCAACAAGACTAGGTAGATTCACAGTGGGTACACACAATACACCATTTTTTATTCCTATGAAACCTAGTTGGTGTTTCTTAAGATAGCTGTCTTTTCATCAATTTAACTGATGTGTACCTTTAGTAAGGGCTCAGGAAATTGTTTCCTTTTGGTGTGCATGCATTTGAAGATGAGCAACAGAGTCATACTTTGCATAGTTACTAGACAAAGAGGTTGAAAAAGGCCATAGAAAAATGAAATTTTCAGCAAAATTTTGAAGCCCTGACACATACCTATATAAAGTAAATGATACTGTTGTGATTATGAGTATCTTAGGGATCATGAAAATTGCCTGGTAGGAAAAATATCCTTGCTTTCAGGAAGACTCCAGCTCCTAGCATTCCGACAACACAGGACAGAACTGCTGCAAAGGGCTTCAAATACTGTACATCTTTATAAAAGCACAGTGCTACATCTTTCTCCTGTGGAGCAGATGGTAGGTTCTAACTTATGGTCCTTCAGTTAGCAGCCAAGTGCTTAATCACTGGGCCACCAAGCATATTGATTGGGACACTTCTCTCTGAAAGGTTTTACACCAAATAGCTTTCATCAGAGAGTGACAGTAGAATCACACAATGGTGACACACAGAGCTCAAATCCTTTGAGCTAATTTCCTAGGATGTGGATATTGCTTGATCTTGGATGAGACCAATGTGCCACACTTTTAAATCTGCAAAACAGACAGCAATGATTGACTTGTAGGAGTTTGGAGGAGAACAAATGAGTGATACATATGAGATGGTAAGCCAATCTTTGGCACATAGAACATATCCATCATTTGAAAATAAAGTCTTTTCCATTTGTAACCCATAATTCTTGGCCTTGCTAGTTTTGAGGTATGAGTGAGGACTGTTGAAAAGGAATGGTTCAAATTTCACTGTCTCACTCATGACAGCATCTGTCTAACCACTCCTAAATGAATATTCAGCACATTCCTGGGATGTTCCAAATGAGCTTATGGATACACTCATAATGTCTTCCTTATATTGGCTGAGTTTAAAGTTCCTGATAGTGATACTTCACTGTTGTGGGAATGAACCAGTCCTGCGAGGAAGCTGGGGTCAATGCCAAAGGTACCATCACTCTTCTCTGTTTCCAAAGCTACCAACATTCAAAAGTCAAAATGGTGACTTACTTCCTAATATCTTCATAGTTCAGAAGCCCCCTAGTGAAAACATCTCTTTCCTCTATCATCAGGTCACTAAAAGAGTTTTGAGATAGTCCTTGTGTTTATGATTTTGGATAAAAGCCACTTCCTACTTCTCCCCCACAAGGTTCATGTCTACCTCCTGTAAATAGAGACCAATATCTGAGATAAATACCATCTTTTCTTCCTGTCATAGTGCAGACTTTCTTTCAGGCACCTGGATAAAGGCCACTTCCTCAATAAAACAACTCAAGAGATTAATTCTTTGAAATTTTGACCATGAGTTCCTTATACACCCCATCCAGATGTCAGTTTCAGCTTAACCATGTCTTTTCTCTTTGTGACCTAATGGTATGGGGCTTTTCTATATTACAACAGGACATTGACCTCCATGTCTGTTTGCTGAACATGATTTGACCCATGGCAAAGGTCTGAATCCATATAACACTGAAGACTATGACTGGGTCGCTCCATGCTATGCATGCTTTGAGATGAGAACCTACAATTGCTCCTGCATGTATAGTTCCCAGAGTTGGGCCGACTCTGATTTGTGGCTTTGGTTCAGTCGTTTGGGTTGGTTACCACATTTTACGTTGTAGTAACTTTACTTTATTGCTACTGTCACAACAAAGCAAAGCAGCTATTATAACAAACTAAAGCTACATTTCTAAACCATTGCATCTAACCAAACTACAGTGCGATAACACCTAATTTACAGTTTATTCCAATTGCATGGACATGAGAGCCATAAAATAAAAATAAAAAATATATAGATCAGATTTCATTGGCTCACGCAGGCCAACTGCTTTAAAGTTCAGGAAGATGGTTATAAAACACCTGATGTTCCATGTTGCTCGCAAGATGCTTATGACTTCTCTTTAGAGTCGGGCAACTAAATACACATTAACCCAAACCAAACGCATTGTTCCAGCTGATTCTGACACCTTGTGACCCTCTAGGGCTAAGTAGAACTGCCATTACTGTTTCCAAAGTGAAATTTTAATGAAAATAGAGTGTTACATCTTCTTCCTATGGGGTAAATAATGAATTCCCACTGTCAATATTTCTGCTATCAGCTCTATACTTAATCCCTGGGCAACTCAGCCTGCTCCAGCATCACCATTAGGGTCACATGTAAGCTGCCCATACCACACTTGTATGTCAAACTCACTTCAATTGAGATCACATATAGGTTCTTATACTTGTTGTCTAGCCAGGTAAGCTGTAGGTCTGCCCCTGAACCTGAGATTATCCCACAATTTTCAGAGAAAACTGTGTAAGTAAAGAGAATGTAAAGTACATGCTGATGTGTATCATCAAGGGCAGTTCTCACTCTGAATTACAACTCAGTCTAAAAAACCAAAATCCTGATAGCTAGACCAATAGATAACATGGTACATGGAGGAAAGATTGAAATTGTCAAGAATTTCAGTTTGCTTGGATGCAAAATCATGCTCATGGAAACAGCAGTCAAGAAAACACACATCATATTGCTTTGGGTACATCTGTACCACACAGACTCTTTAAAGTTTTGAAAACCAAGTATATTTATTGCTCTGAGGAACAAGGTTTGGCTAACTCAACTCCTGGTATTTTAAGTTGCTCCATATGCTTGTGAAAGCTGCACATTGAATAAAGTCAATTGAAGAAAAACTGATGCATGTGAACGGTGTTGTCAGAGAATATTGAAAATATTGTTGACAGCCCAAATAATGAACTTCACTTAGAAGAAGTCCAGCCAAAATGTTCTAAAGGGAGGGGAGATTTTTGTCTCATATTTTGCACATGTTATCAGGAGACACGGGTCCCTGGAAAATGACAGTATACTTGGTAAGGCAGTGGACACTGTGGTATTTACATAACCTCTTGTCTATTTGAGACTAAAGAGTGAAGGGATGGAGCTTTGCCTGGCATCCAGGTCGCAGATTGATGACCTCATTTGAAGGCACTAAGGGGATAAACAGCTCGCTGAAGGCAGGGCACTAGCTCATTCCCATGGAGAAGACCCATGGAGTTATCCTAGACCTGGAGCTGAAGGATGCATATGGAAGCCACTTCCAGCACTGAGATGTTTCTACTGCCACTGGAACCATATGACTTGCCATCCATTGGCCTGGGATCTCCCCGTATTCAGTGTCATTGCATGGGTTTTATGAATCTGAAGAGGAACTTCCCTAAATTAGTATCAGACATATGAGCTAATATTGGACTTAAGAACTTGATCTGGACTAGGAAGGAATGTGTTCTTAATATTCAATCGTACTTTTATATAAAGCTCTCTTTTGAAAAAGTTAGTTTATTGGGGGCTCATGCAACTCTTATTACAATCAGTGCATGCATTTATTATTTGCAAAGCACATTCATACATTAGTTGCCATCGTTCTCAAAACATTTTCTTTCTACTTAAGTCCTTGGTATTAGCTTCTCATATGTCTCCTCTCTCCCCACTCTCCCCTCCCTCATGAAACCTTGATAATTTATAAATTATTTTTTGTCATACAATACACTGTCCGATGTCTCCCTTCACCCACTTCCCTGTTGTCCGTGCCCCAAGGAGGAGGTTATATGTAGATTCTTATCATTGATTCCCCCTTTCTACTCCACCTTCTCTCCACCTTCCCAGTATCAACTCACTACTGATCCTGAAGGGATCACCTGTCCTGGATTCCCGATGTTTATGCTTCCTATCTGTACCAGTACATCCCCGAGTCCTCGTATTGGTAAGGTAGAATTGGGCACATGGATGTGGGGGTGGGGAGAGGAAGCATTTAAGAACTAGAGGAAAGTTTAAAGCTCTTTCTTATACACATATCGGGGTTAATGAATTTCTCCCATCTACTGGGACTGACACAGGAAGTCAAAAAGAGGAAGACCCTTGACAAGACAGATTGACGGGGCCTCCAACAGTGGGTTCAAGCATAAGCACAACTGTGAAGATGGAGCAGGAGCTGCCGGTGCTTTTGATTTGGTTTTTGGATGCACATGTTATGAGCAGGAACTCAGTGGCACCTCACCCCAGCAACAACCATGTGTGCGGGATTCTTCAATCTCTCTGGAAGACAGGAGAATCCGACCACTGAACCAATTAAGAAAAGAGGAGAGAGGACACAGTGGGCAAAGGCATGAATGCAAAGTAACCTGCTTGCATGCTGGCTTCTTCCCTTGCCACAGTGTTCTCATCTGTACAAACTGTTAACAGAGATGTATACTGAGGGGGCACATATTGATTGTGACAGGAAATGATTTAGGTAGGACTGGATACATTTTGTTCTTGGTTGCCATTGATTCTGTACTAACTTTTAAAGAGTAGACAACAGCATAGAGTTGTCCCAGGCTGTAATTGCTCTAAGATTTCATCACCAAGGATTTTCTTCCCCACAACTGTAGGTGGGTTTGAGCTGCTGACTTTTCAATCGATCTCCACATGTTTACCCGTTGTGCAATCAAGAATCTTCAGTTCTCAATGAGCCCTCTAGCATAGACCATGTTTCTGTGGTCCTTTTCCTACGTCCACATTTGCCTACCCTGAGCACATGTTAATCAATTGCCATTGAGTTGATTCTGACTCATGGTGATCCCATGTGTTTAAGAGTGGAGTTCTGCTCCAAAAGGAACCGTGATTTTTTAAGAAGTAGGTTCCAAAGTTTTCTTCTGAGATGCCCATGGAAATAGTCAAACCTCAAATTGTTTGATGAGTCGCTGAGTACCACCTAGGGACTCCATTGATCACATCATGTAGAATACTGGTAAGGGAGAGGGAAGTCCCTGTATATAGTCAGAGCCCATGAGTCAGTCTCATATCCTATGCCATGGAAAAAGAAATTGAGAAACTCAGTTATTCTCTTCAAAGGGAATGTCGAAGGGATTTGAATTCAGATGCAATAAGATTTTGAAAGTGTTCTCTGTATCAATGAACAAAGTAGACTTCAGTGTAATTGAGAGAGGGCTGCGCAGACAGAGAATAAAGAGAAGACGTGTCAGATTGAAGATAAAGATAGGCCAATAGAAAGAAGTATATGTTCCTGATGAAATCAAGCAGAGAGAGAGAGGAGTTCCATCCACCAGCCACAGAAGTCATTCATGATCACCCAGATAAGACCTGTTTCTCCACTGTCTCCACAATTGCCACTGAGTGTTTAAGACAGAAAAAGCAAAGTATATCAAAGCAAAAAAGTATAAAAAGCAAAGTATTAGAATGGGATAAGGGTGTCTAGTTAGGATATCAATGGATTGCATAGTGAAGAGGGAAGGGTATAGAAGATGAGTTCTATCATTCAACTTATGACCACAGACAGCTCAATTTTGCATAAATGCTGGAAGCATCTAAAAGGAGCTGGTCAAAGCAGAAGCAATGGTATACCAGGAAAACGCATAGCCTGGGATTGAATAGAGCCAGCAAACCTGACACTGAGAAATTAGCCAGGTGGCAGGAGCTGTGAAGGCAGCTAAATCTAATTTTAATAAATATGCAGACATTATCTCAAATATAACAAGTACATAAATATGTATCTGTTTCAGTTATTTGGTCAGGTAGCTGCCTTACAAAAATGTTAGCATAGAAAAGTGAGTGCTCCCAGTGTTTAACCATCTTGTTGATCATATGCCACTTGAAATGGTTAAATGTTGACTAGTTCTTTTAGGTACTGTGACTCTGTATATTCTTTCCATCTTCTTGTACATCTTTTTACATCACTATTTTCCCCATAGAATCTTTCGGTTTTGTAATTAGATGCTTGCATTTTTCCTTCATTTTGCCCATTTGGTATATGCTAAATGTGCTCTCTCTTTTTGGATTTATAGTTCCTGGTCTTTGAACATTGAATTCCAATAATTAATCTTCTCAAATTTACCCTGGGCATTTTCTGTTCAGCTCTTTTACTTCAACACACCTCCCACTTGTATTGAGGAGCAAGGAGGGCTGTTTGAGCACTACAGTATATCTTTCATGCCATGGTATTTTCAAACCCTTCATATGTTTCAGAAACTTGGATAGTGAATGAAGAAGACTTCAGAATTGATGCATCAGAAACATACTCCTGTAGAATATCAAAAGTACCCCAGATGGCCAGAACAGCAAATGAATCCATCTTAGCCATAATGCTTCTTAGAAGTGAGGATGGTGAGACTTGCTATGTCTTTTGGGCATGATATAATGTCATGCTTGGTAGAACAGAAGGTCAGCAACAAGGATTTTGTTTCTGGAGGAGATGGGTTGACACGGTGGCCGGACCTGGAGGTGTTCTGCTCCTTTGTATAGAGGGCCCCTAAGGATTGGAACAAAATCAGAAAACAGTTACTTCCAATGTTCTCTGCCAATCCATGCCTTGTAGATAAATTTTATCTTCGTGCCCAAACAGATCTATGAATTTCTCTTCCATTGTGTTCAAAAAGAGAAACATTAATTTTGCTTCAGTTGTGATATCTGCATTTCAAAAAATACAGACATAAATGAAATTGATTAGTATCCACAATTATGTAGGCATCATAAAAATTCAAAGTCAAAAACGTGAGGTCGACATAGAAGTTACAGTGTCCAAATTGAAAATGTAAAAAACCTGAGGCTTCTCACAAGAAGAGATAGAAGTCGCAGCATAGATTCCTTGGACAAAGACACAGAGATAGGACAGCTCAGCCTCAGACTGGGATAATGGGCGGAGAGGCAGAATGAGGAAAAGCAGATCGCTGGGATCCAGGTCATCATGAAACATGCTCTCAGTCCAAATTATGGAGAAAAGACATGCTGCACAATGCCCTTTACATAATTTGCATCATCAAATTAGTCTGTCAACTACTATAAATAGGGTTGTCATGAGGTGGGAAGTAACAAACCCATCTTATGACACTACTATTTTCAAGATTTTTTAAGGAGGAATTTTGCAAGTTGGAAAGTACCATGCAGCCTTGCCTCTAATTTCAAGAGCAGTTTATTCATGCTACCTGGCATCATAGCCCTCCATGGTTGAAATTCTATAGAACAATAAAGGCTTCAGTATAATTTATTTAGATAAAAACTTTACTAAGTATAAGTACTCAGTGCCAGCCAATCACATATACTTGGAAGGTAACAACTGTAGCATGAAAATCAATTCCAATTAAATTAAAACATATATCCTCTTCAAGTGATTTATGAATGTGCAGAAAAGATGCACACTTTGAAAGATTATCTAATTGCTACCTGCCCCTAGTATCCATTGTGAGATCTTGTCTCACTTCTGAATGGGTCCTGAGGGATGATTGTGTAATTAAAGGGAAGAAATTAAGAGACAGACACAAGTTTGTGGGTGCTCACCTGTGCCGTGGCTTCAGGAAGCGGGTCTGAGCAGAGAGTAATTATATTGTCACACCACCTTATATACTCTCTGGGCATGTTAGCACCTCTAGTTAGAGGTAACCACATACTTAACAAAGTGAGTGGTTCCCTAACCCTTAAGGGCCCTGAGTTCATTGGAGGAGTAACCTGACACCAGTGTTGGGGACAGGTGAGGGGAGTGACTGTCCCCTGAGCAGTGAGAGCAATAGCAACAAGTCTGCTCCTTTAGATCTATCTGCTGGGCAGAAGCAATCAGCCATGTGGTTGAAGGAGGTAACTTTAAGGTAGTGCTAGTATGGGAGGATATTGTGGGGATATATCTTGGTTATGGCAATGTGATTGGGACTTAGTTATAGCCCACAAGCGTGAAAAGTCTCCCTCCACCCAAAATTCTGGCCTCCCAGAATATGAGAATTTTTCTTCCTGTCCCTCAGTTTCCCACAATCGGTGTGTCTCAGTCTAGTCCTGAGTAGAGAAGCCCTGGTAGTATAGCAGTTATTTTTTTAATTTCACATTTACAAGGTTAGCAGTTCTACGCCACCAGCCAGAATGGGAGAAGGATGGGGCTTTCAACTCTGTGAAGAGTTGCCATCTCAGAAGCCCACAGAGGCAGTTCAAGTCCTCTAAATTTTCTTTGAGCCAGTATCATCGCGGTGGCTCTGAATTTGGCTATTGCAGCCCTAGTAGGGATGGAATTTGAGTCGAGTGCTAAACAAAGGGTGGATTGTGACAGTGCAAAGAGGAAAGACAACTGTAAACAAGAAAGGTGGATATCTGACCAGGAGTACTCCACTCTGTTTGGGCGCCCTCTCCTTGGTTGATGGCTTTGGGAAGTTCACACAGCAATGCTTGCTGGGGTTATTTACCAGACAGAAAAGCCCTTGTTAATAATGACAATAGGGCATAATATAACAGCAGTTTAGATGGTGATGTAAGACCAGGCAGAATTTTGTTCTGTTTTGCATGGGGCTGGTATGAGTCGGATTAGGCTCAGCAATAACAATATCCTGTGTTCTTTGGTGAACATATAGCTATATGAAAATATCCATCAGCTTAGCTTTCTTGTACAAGCCAGCCTGATTGCTGGATGGCATTGTGGGAATAGAGACTGTGATCTGTGGCTTGGGAAAGACTGAGTTTGACTTTAGACTCCATGAATTGCTGGCTGTACAACCTGACCAACATTTTCTAATTATTTCCATACTTCAGTCATCTCATGTTGAAATGGGACTAGTGACAATGACCAGGCAGAGATTTTGTTTCACTCGAGATTATCTATGTGAAGATGACTACTGGATTTTACCAGGCTGTCTGGAGTATCATAATTATAGCTTTGTCTTTGTGCAAATAATTGTATTGTCCTACTTTCCACCGCAAAGTTTTTGTGTCCAGTTCTTCTGTAACATTGACTAGTCAGTTCTCAGTGCATGCTACACTGGCATGGTTGGTCAGATAATTGGCTGGCTGCTTTTCCCCAGAAGATTCATCAAAACCTGGCCAGAGATGGGTTTTCATATACCATGAATGGCTTACACTAGAAAATCTGCTCACATAGCCTTTCAAACCCTGCAGTAGTCTATGGTGACTGTTTGGCTGAGTTCTTCTGGAGAAGCAAAAATAGTCACCCTGGTATGTACCTAGAAAGAGATCTACATCAAGAAATGGCTTTTCCCATTTGGAAGTGGTGAAGACCAGTCTGGTTAAAGTACAGGTGTTGAATGTCATCTGAAGGTTTTTCCTCCTTTCTGTACCTGAAGCCAGGAAGCAGAAAGATGGAAGTTGAAGACCAACATGTAATAGATGACAAGTTGAATGAGTATGAGATTGGCTTAATAGATCCAAGGTTGGAAGCTGGCTGATGACCCCTGAATTGGGGAGGCAATACAACAGTGTGACAGATGCAGGATTCAGATACAGTAGTAAGAGTAAGCTTGTTTCTATGTACTCTCAATTTACACTAGGATTGGTATGTTAGTCTGGGTTGACTAGAGAAACAAGTTCAGAGACACGCATGTGTACAAGCAAGAATTTTATATACAAGAGCAATCGGATATTGAGAAAATATCCCAGCCCAATCCAGATCAAGTCTGTAAAGTCCAATATTAGCCCACATGTCCGATACTAATCTATAAATGCCTCCTCATACTCATGCAGCATGTGCATTGATGCCAAATGCAGGAGGATCACCAGCCAGTGGGTGGCAGTGTTGTGGATCCAGAGGCTGCATAAGCATCTCAGGTCACGCAGTGGTCTCTATGTGGTTCCTCCAGCTCAGGGAACTAGCATAGCTCCATGTGTCTTGTCAGCCGTCATGTCTCCCAGGGAGTGAGTCTGTGTCCCTCCTCCAGTGAGCTGCTTCTCTCCTAAGTGCCTCCAAATGAGGTCAACACACTGCAACCTTTACGATAAAGCTGCTGGTCATATTGACAGGCTAAACTCCACCCCTTCACTCTTTAGTCTCAAATTGACAAAAGACTATGTAGCCACCACAATTGGCCACACACTCAAAGAGACCTCCCTGAATCTTTATCAGAGCTGTGACCAGATGATGGAGGTCTAGTCTCCCTACAACTACTTGTTAAAAGTAAAAGATCATAGATTTAATCACAATGTGTTTCATCATATCCCAGGAGAATCCGGGCCAACCAAAGGTATCATAAAAACTAGCGATTACAGTGGTTATTAACTGTGTCTGCCCACCAGGCATCCCTCTAAGCCTTAGGAGTGAATATGGTCAGATCCTGCTTACTCACAGAACCACAATCCCTTGGCAGCTCTGTTTGGATCATTGTGACTCAAGCTAGGGTACCTGATACACTGGGATTTCTCATTCCTTTGATGCTGTGTATCAGTCCGGGTAGACTGGAGAAACATTCCTAAGTGCGTATGTATTTAAGAGAGAGTTTTATATAAAGGGTAATTGTAAATTAAAAAAAAAATCCCAACCCAATTCCAGACCAAGACCATAAGTCTCATATTAGCCCATATGTCCAATACCAATCTATCAAGTCCTCTTCAGACTCGCAAAACACATGCAATGAAGCCAAATGTGGAATGATCACAAGCCAGGGGCTAGGAAGACTTTGGATCCAGTGGTGTGTAAACCTCTCAGGCAGGCCTCTCCACATGGCTCCTCCGGCTTCAGAGGTCTGGTTTCATGCATGTGGCTTGTCCAGCTCAGGGCGCTAGGGTAACTCCATGTGGCTTCTCCTCAGGGTTGTCTCGCAGGGAGCCAGTCTTGTCAGTTGTGACACTCAAGCAGCGACTCTTTTCAGTAGGAAGTTTCCAAGTGAGTTACTGTTTCCTGCTTCCAAGAAGGAAGTACCAGATTTCTCAGGAGAAAGCCATGTCCACACAGAGGTCTCATTAATGATCTCCAATTTGACAGGCTAGATGCACTACAAAACACTTAATCCTCAAATTGCCACCAGATGAGGGGATTGCCACCTGCTTTAGTGCTTTATGCTGGTCATTATGCATGCTGGTTCTCCGCCACAGAGTCAGTTCTAACCCATGGTGTTTCCATATGTGAAGAGTCAAACTCTTCCACAGAGATTCCAAGGCTGTGACTTCTCAGAAGCAAATCACCAGCCCTGTATTCAGATTTGCTTCAAACTGCTCCCATTTCAGCTAGTATATAAACAATTCACTATTTACCTCATCCACGGAGTCCATTATTACTCCAGCCCTGTTTCACAGAGTACTGCCGAAAGCCTTACTATTGTTTTTTTACCATAAAAAGGATGGTTTCTTCTAATGTTGTACTTAAAGCCACCACTGCCTCTTAAGAACTCGATTTGTGTTATAGCAATCAACCTTCATAATACCCTTCGTGTGTATACAAGTGCTATCACTGCTGTTACATCAATGAGGACAGGCAGGCACCAAGAAAGGTAGTTTCTTTAATCTGCCACAGCAGATTAGTGTTGAAGATACTGAAGCAAGACAGTATGTTCGAGTATTCTCTAAGCCAGCAGTTCTCACACATGCTCAGCTTAGCCCTCGCCGGGGGACTCTTGGCAGCATCTGCAAACTGTGGGAGGGGGTTTGCTATTGACATCTATACGTGCAGGCTAATATGCAGCTAAACAGCCTACACTTCTCAGCACAGTCTCATAATGAAAAAAATTATGGTCCCAAATTGCATCAATAATGATGTTGTGGAACTGTATTTTAAGCTACTCAAGTACTCAAGGCAACAGTAAAGGATAAAGGCAATGGTACTAGCCCTGGTCCTGTGAATGTATGTGGAAGTTCTTTCCTCTCCAATTACTGTAGTTATCCCAAAAATTTCACAGCTACATGAGCCAAGGATACTTGAGCCCTTACTGTTGAGCGAGACTTTCTTTCTGGTGTAATCAGGAAAATCTTACTTAGACATATACAAAGTCTATTTTTATTTTAGTCTAGTCATGGACATTTGTAAAAACATGCCCGGTTCCATATGTGTGCTGGTGAGGGCACACTTCATACCATTATGATGATAGTGAATGTTTTTCTCCATATCAAGGTGCTTAATTAGCACTTTCAGGAAGAAGTGATAGTGATAAGCGTATCACACAGGTCAGAGTGGGAATGATCCTCCACAGTATTTCCTTCACCCTTAACCTTTTATTTATAAATTTTGATTCAGTGAGAATTCCTTCCACACACGTTTAATCTTAGAGGCAAATGTATGCTCATCACATATATTCAACCGATCTTGTAAAGGTTTTACCTTTCTTCTCTCCACACCCACGTTGAAATTCTTCCTCATTCTATATGAGTAATAATAGGCTTACCTATCCTTATCAAATATCAATGATTCTTTTGTCTTTGTACCTGAAGGTCAAAAAACGACCTTTTTTTGTTTTGAAAATACAATCAAATGAATACCAACACCTACAGAAACCTAGAGAGCTGGTGTATGTGTGAGTGTTTGTGTGTTATAAGCTTACATGCAACACCCAGAAAACTCACAAATTCAGAAAATATGGAACTGGAAAATCTTCAAAAAGCTTCTATTTCTGTGTATGTCACCACTACCATCAATTTATGGGATGCTGATAATTATTTAAAAGCCACACATTCATGACATTCTACATATTGGGCATGTCACTTATAGCAGCATAGTATAGATTTTGACACTTCTCAATAATAGATCTCAGAGGCAAACTACTTTTTTTATTTCGGTACCTCTGGGTCTTTCATATAGTCAGACCTTAAATTATGAATATAAATTTAAATACTTGGAATTTTTAATGATTCATCATAGTGTATTGAAATATCCAGCTTTTCTCTACTGTTTTCTATAGAATCTGTGGTATTAAAACCTGTTATATTATCCACTAGATCTAAAAGACACTGGATTTCTTACTCTGAAGGCATTTAATTGAATTAGCATAAATGAAATTTTAGGTTTTTTCTTATAATGGAGATATTAGCTAATTCTCAAGTAGACTTCTTCAGGGGTCACTGAGAACATAGGATGGCAAAAATAGGTTTAATTAGCCCCAATGAAACCACTAAGATTGATATCAAGATGTATTAAAATGAGAAATGTAAAATGAAATGTATCATCAATGTTAATCATTAAATTGAGTTATATTTGCTAGATACTTATACATTTTTTTAAATCTCTGTTTTACTTGGGCTTCTATTACCTGCAATTATTTTTCCTATGCTAAAACAATTTTGAAATATTCTCTCCCATCTTTTTTACACTTCACAAGCAGAGGCTGTATAATAATACATGCTGCTGTATGTGAATGCATTGTTTTGTCACCACTGCATGAGAGAATGGCTAAATGAAAAAGTTCCCTTAACTCCAGCAGCATTCAGTCAATATCTGCTAAATACGTTGAGAGGCAGAATGCTGGAAGGAAAAGAGCAGAGCTGTAAATGTAATCTATTTTCTAGGTGTGTCTACTCAAAAAATAAAATCTCAGCATCAATTTCCTATATCTGTACAATTGCACTACTGTTGCTAGTCCTGACTTGGGAGTTGGTATTAGATTTTCCCTAAATACAAACAACTGGGAAACTTGACAAAATATGTGAAATGAAGTCTTACAGATGTTGAACAACAGGCAGTCAAGAATTGTCATTCCTAACGAAAAAAGAACCAAATGAAGGAAGAACTACATGCACTCTGAGTCTTTAGAAGGACGTATTTGAACTTAGGAAAGAGGGTGACTCACATCAGACATTCATCCTTTCAAGATTATGAAAGGGCTGTTATGGGGACATTCGGAGGATGGTTTCCTATAATTTTGCAAGAAGATGATTGTAGAAGTAGAAACAAAGGTCCAGGAATTAATAAGAGAAGAGTCATCATAATTATATATTTGAATACTACACAGATAGATATCCACAAGACTGAACAAAGGAGAAAACACTGGGGTACCAAAGGCAGAATAATTGGGAGAATTCACATTGAACTGAAAGATATTCAAGTGGAGAGAGCCTGGTGAAATTTTAGTGATTTCAGAAGGTTTATCCTTTCAAAACAATGCCAAACTACACTATATTGAACATTTACTCTATGTACTTTCAGCAAAAGTTAAAATTAAATGTTGACCAGCAAGTAACTCAGTAACCTTCAAGTACAAAATTCAGCAAGAAGGAATACAACACAACCTTTTCATAACATAATATCCACAATGGTCAGAATTCAAACAGATAAAAAACCCAAGCCCAAACAAAAATTAGCAAGAACAAAATATTGACCCCAAATAAGATAAAAAATAGATAATACAAATAAATTGAAATGTTGTGGAAATTGTGGAATTAATGGAGAAGATCTCTTAAAAAAACATTAAATGAACATTAAAAAGGTAGTATAGCTGTCCTCAAATATTTAAAGTCAAAGAAAATATAAGCAAAATGAAAATAAAAATCCAAATTCACTTTCATTGAATCAATGCTGGAATACAATGAGGAAAGAAATAGAAAAGAACAAAATAAATCTAAAATATACAATATCTAAAATGAAAAAAATTATCTGGATGGATTTAATAAGTGATTTGACTAAAAATATAAAGTATGTGAAATTGATATAAAAGTATTAAAAGGTTTCAAAGTGCAATACAGAGAGAGAAGGTCTAAGAAAAAGGATCTTTAGGGAAGTAGTCAGAATTCCAGCATATGTGTCCTAGGATCCATTAAAAAAGAAGAAAAGAGAGAGGAAGGAAAATAATTGAAGGATTATTTAGCATAATATGTTGAGAAAGCCTTATAAAAGTTGTCATTTAAAA
The DNA here is from genome assembly GCA_004026705.1 of Nesogale talazaci. Classification (NCBI taxonomy): domain Eukaryota; kingdom Metazoa; phylum Chordata; class Mammalia; order Afrosoricida; family Tenrecidae; genus Nesogale; species Nesogale talazaci. The sequence continues at coordinate 194,618 of PVJH01000003.1, read as the reverse complement.
TTAGGACTCAATAAATTAGGAATAGTAGAAGCATTCTATGATGATTTAAATAATAAGAATTTAATTAAATAATAATTTCCATTATCAATGAATGTTTCCATAGTATGATGAAAGCAAACTGCCCAGATGATTATACATAATGGTAAAAATCTTCTCTAAGATTTTTTCTCTAAGAACTAAGCAGTGATAGCCACTCTCCTGACATATTCAATCTTGTGAAGTGTTCTAGTTTGTTCATTAAGGACAGACAAAAAGCCCTACAAACTAACAAAGCACACACACACACACACACACACACACACACTCTCTCTCTCTCTCTCTCTCTCAAGAAAAAATAAAGGGCATACAGACTTGAAGAGCTAAAGCTTGGTACTAACCAAAAGCTCCACTCACTGCTATCCAGACTATTTCAACTCATAGTTCCCCGAGGACAGGGTAGAAATTCCAAGACTATAACTTTTTATGGGAGTAGAAACCTTTGTCTTTCTTTTGTGGAGTGGCTAGTGGTTTTGAACTGCTGATCTTAGGATAAATCCTAAGAAATCTACTAAATGAACATTAGAAATCTACTAAAAATGTTACTAAATTAGCAACTATTAATGTTTTAATGTATAAGGTCAATATATAAAAATATCTATTGTGTTTCTTAATATATGCAATTAAATTCCCCAACCCTCAGAATCATTTTCAAATCTGTGTAAAATGTATACTGGAAACTTCATAACACTTCAGAGATGAATGAGATGGTTCTTAAAAACATAAGCAATAAATAAATAAATAAAAACAAAAACAAAAAAATGAGTTACACCATGTCCATGCACCTGAAGAGTCAGTAATGTATTTACATGGGAAAAATCCTCACACTGATGTATAAATTAGCATAGTCACTATCAAAATCACAACAGGATTATTTTTATTAGCAATTAATAAATTTATTTTAAAATCTATATAGACATGCAACAAAAATGAAGAGCCAAAACAATTTTGAAAAAGAGTACAATTAGTAGTTTTTTTATTTCACAAATCCACCTTTAATATAAAGTTATTGTAATTAAGAAAACTGATATTGTTTTAGCGATACAAATGTAGTTCAATAGAACATAATTGAACCTGTATATAAACCTATGTATAAGTTATCAATCATTATATTATAAAGATGATGAATTAGTTTAATGGGGAAAGATAATCTTTCAACAAATGGTACTGAAACAACTAGATAGCCATACTAGGGGGAAAAAGAAAGAAATGAGTAACTCTTTATACCTTCTATAAAAGTTAATATAGCCTTTATCCTAAAAGTTAGACCATAAAATTTCTAGGAAACAATAGAAGTCCTTATAACCTTGAACTATGCAAAGTTTCCTTAGACTCAATACAATGATCTATATATTTATACTATAGATATATAGTTGTCGGTATAGTACATAATATATAAATCTAATCATATATGTAATAAAATTACATTAAAAATAAGCAAACAAGCTTGCTCTTTGAAAAACAATATTGTGCAAACAATGTTCAGGTAAATTCAAATAACTATTTTTCAAAATATATCAAAACATCTTAGAAATAAATTATACAATTACCAATAATCTAATTAATTTTTAAAAGCAATCAGCCAAGAGTTGGCAAAAGACTTCAACTGACACCTTATAAAAGAAGGGGTGCAGATGATCAATAAGTACATAAAAATGCTCAATATTATTAATATCAATATTAATATTAATATAATCAATAATATAAATCAAATGAAATTGAAACCACAATAAGGAACTATTACTAGAAAATGAAGAACTATTACTAGAAAAAAATGAAAGTGAAAAGACTGTCAACATCACATCTGACCTAGAACGTAAAGCAAGAGTTGATATGTCATTGACACTATTTTGGAAAACGATTGGATAGTTTCCTGGAAAGTTGAATAAAAGGCGCACTTACCTAGTTTCTGTTCCTGTGTGTCATTATGTCCTGGCTCACTGCCCAATATCATCAGAGTTGAGTGGCACTGTAGAATTCCCTATGTTGTAATCCTTATGGAAACTGAGCTTCGTGAACTTTCTCCTGTCCACTGTCCTTTTGCTTAGACATCACGTGCTCAAGCAAGAACTGCTGGCACTCTTTAACATGGACTACGTGATCGTCAGATAGGTACCCTACATATGGCAGAAGGAAACATCACTGGCTCCATGTCGTCCTCAGACATTGCTAGGGCTGAATCCGTTGTTACAGCTACTGTGTCACTACTTCTTCCTGATTTTCCACAGACCCTCTAGCAAGCAAAAGGAACCCTGGGGCTGTAGTGGTTTCACCTTGAGTGACTAGTTGCAAGGTGTCCAATTCAAAATGACTAGATGCTCCATAGGAGAAAAGGGAGACTTTCTGTGCCCCTCCACCGATATAGTCCCCTAAATTCACAGGGGACAGGCCTACCCAGTCCTGGAGGGTTACAGGGGTAGTTCCTCCCTGTCTTATTGGATTCATATGAGTCTCGATTCACTGACTGGCAGGGAATTTGGTTAGGCTTTCAATCAAGAGTGATATCTTTCTCCCAGAACAGCTTTTTCTGCCAGCATGCTTCAAGTAAGAGAGATGGAGTCTCACCAACCTTACTTCTGAGGCACACTCTGACCATACTTTTTGCCTGTCAGATTTGTTCATTCTTCATTTTTCCATATTCTTCACCAAGATCATAATTTAAAAGTGTCAATTCTTGTTTGGCCTTTCTTATTCATTGTCCAGCTGTCATATGCATATAAGACCATAGAAACACTTTGGTTTAAGTCAGACACACCTTAGTATTCCAGGTGGCCTCTTTACCTTGTCTCTTTCTTTTTAACATATGTCCCAGTAATTCTACATTTAGGATTCACCTAAAATAAACAAAAGCCCATGCAAAGACTTATATGTAAGTATTCACTGCAGCCACTCTATTTATGAAAGTAAACACCTGAGACCAATGCAAATGTCCCAAACTACATGAGTAATGGATAAATTATCACATGTATACCCATATACCCATTGGATAGTATTTGATAATAAAAACAGATTAATTCTGCAACTGTAACTATGAATTCATAAAAACAAGTCTCACTAAGAAAACATGATAATGAGTCAAAGAAGCTTGTCATCCAAAAAGCACACATCACATGAGTCTGAGTGAAATTCTAGCATGGGCATCAATAGTCTACATGGTAGGAAGGAGACTACTGCTTGCTTGGGGTTGAGGAAAATTGAAGCAGCATGCAAGAGAACTTCTTTGGACCATAGAATGGTTCTGTGTTTTTTATTATGGACTTGGTCATGTGGTACGCACATTAATCAAATTCCATCCCACTATACACTTAAAATGGTTACCTTACATTTGTTGTCATACTGATCTCTGTAAAGATGATTTAAGCTATTGATATGAATACATAACTAAAAACTATGTTGGTGGAGTCGATGATAAAAGGCATGTACTATCAGCATTATGCTTGGTACAGAGTCGCCAACACCCCCCCCCCAAAGATGAGTCACTATAGTTTATTGCCAATTCCTTGAAACAAATTTAGGACTTTCTAAATAACATGGAAAATAATTATTGGTACAGCCCCTATTTCTATATGTTGTAATAATGATTGATTCAGGATCAATCAAAATTAGTGATTTATTTTCACTTAAGGGTAACATCTTCTTAGAAGTCCTGGTGACCCAGTGGAATATAAGTAGAAGGTTGATAACTACATGGTCAGTGGTTTAAATCCACCCACAGCTCTGCAGGAAAAGAATGAGTCTCTTTGCATCAAAGATGAACAGCCTTGAAAATTTACAGGAACTGTTCTTCTTGGTCCTGTAGGCTCCTTTATGAGTCAGAATCAACTTAATACACACACAAATATATATATATATATATATATATATAATTTTTTTACATTTTCATTTTTGGTACATTTTTTACTAACTATAATTCAAAATCAAACCCACTGCAAACAAGTAGATTCCTCACCATAGTGACATTTTATAGATTTTTTCAGACTAAATCTTTCTGAAAACCTGCAACCTCATCATTTTTCTATGGAACCATCAACATAAGGGTTCACAGCCCAACATCTAAGCCCCAGATAGTGCTATTGGGGCTTCTTTTTCCTGAGATCATTTTATTTAACTTCTGTTTCTAGCAAAGCTGATAGAAATGAGACCCATTGTTGATATCCTATAGCCATAAGAAAAGACCAGTCTCTGGAAAAGGAAATTATGCTTTTTAAAGGACAAGCAAAAAAGGTAGGAAGATGGTCATTGAGGGACTTCCCCAGTGGCTACATGATTGAGCCATACAAAACCACAGTGTAAGGGTGAGAGAGGGCCAGGAGTGTTTTGTCACTAGAAGTCTGAGTCAAATCCATGACTCCACCCCCACCGCCCTCTATTGCATTCAGACTTATCCACTTGAAAGTAAGAGACCAGAGTCTGCGAACTCAGTACAGGGCACTGGCAGGAGGAACGACATGATCTGGATTTTTGTTCAGACCTGCCATTAACCCTGACAGCTAATTTCATCATTCAGAGTGAAATGGAGTTAGATTAGATTATAAAGCCATACCTAAACTAACATTTAATAAATCTTGGCTTTTAAGTAAGTGGTGGGATTTTATATTACTATGAATGGGTCCAAAATATGCCATATGTGACACCTCAGGAATAAATCAGATTTTATTATGACTATGGGACATTCCACTTGAGGATTAAAAATGTAGTAATCCACTCCATGTTTTATCAGAGACTAATTGATGTCCAGCTTTCTCTTCTCATGACTTTCAGAAAATATTATCGATGCAACTTCTTTTTGACACCAAGGAATAAAAGAAATGATTGTCCTAGAATTGGAAATCTAAGGAGGACTAGGTAACCTTACGTTACCTGTACCATTCTTACATAAAATACTCCATGGCCAACACTGGTCCACCACATGTATTCCATATCATCTCTTGCACCTTCTTGGTTTAGTGTCTATATTCCTTTCAGGCATTCTTCCAATCCTCTAGTTTTCTAAAATCAAATCTTTTGGAATAGATTTAGATGATCTTTCATTTATCTAAAAAATCCTTAACTTTCATTTCCTGTGACATCATCTTCTCCTAGCCCCATTTGACTTCTGCCTTTTAACTCATTGGACTCATTGTATTCTGTGCTGCTGAGGTGATGGTGTCACTTGTAATCACATTGAGATTGGGGCCAGTGAGCTCTGTTGTGGTCTCATTTCCAAGATAAGGAAATTTAAGCCTCTGAATGTGGGACATTTATTATGTGACTACTCATTCCCAAAGTTCTTCTAGAGGGAGAACAAAAACAAAGCCTTAACAAAAGACCTGTATTCTGGCAACTCAGATGCCTAAGAAATCAATGACTTAATTGTCTAGGTCATGTCCTATTAGCAATAGCCTGATCTAAGTGAAAGTATTGGGTAATGATGACCAAAGATTGCAGCCATATAATTATATCAACTCTTTCAAGCTTTAATAGAATATATTATAATTTACACATTTGCAATTACAAATGTCAGGTGAAACACTTTGATGAGCATAGCCTGCAGTAACAGAAATATCTACCACGTGATATATAGTCACTAATGTTTCATACTTATAGAAACTTTCAAGCAGAAAGCTTTGGTATCATGTAATATGTAAACTATTGATAATGTGAGCTGGGTTCACATTAGTGTTTTGTTTTTTGTAATCACAAAAGTTTGTTCTTTGTCAGTAATGTCCAAAAATAAATTTAAAAAGCACAACTTAGATATAGCCTCAGGAAGTTCCAATTTGGGGCATGGGTTTCTATTCTATTTTTCATATTTCCTTGGTGTATGGTAGAAAAATATATTCACATCCACCAGACAAATGTATCTGGAATTGTTGCAGTTATATATAACACATCAACACCTGCTTGTTTCTTCTCATTAAAAAATGTGATATGTACTGAGATCAGGTTGCGTTTGAAAGGGTGGGAATGCATATCAAAAGCAATTCAAAGATTTTCTAAAAGAGCAGCAGTGTAAACCTCAGAAAGCATCACTTCTGGAAAATGATGTACTGAAATCTGTCCTTTCTGTGAATTCCCATGCGCAGCCTCTTTAACTGGTGAAGGCTCTCTCCACTAACCTGATGGGTTTTTAATATATGTGTTATGGGAGAAAGTGTAGGGTTTTCATTCATGTGACCTTTCCACTGGAAGGTGAGTAATGAGAGAATTCAACAAACATCTTTTTGACTACCAAGTCTGATACTGCACCAATATAAGATTCACTTAAGAGTCTTGGGCTGTGCTCGCATCTCAAATTTGTAAAACACCCACACCAAGTTTTTTCAAGATGGCGCAGCGGAAATAAATGAACCTGCTTCCCATAGAATGAACTCGCTTCGGTGATGACAGATCTTCCAAAGGGGTTTGTAAGGCAGTGGTGAGCATCTCACTTGACACAAGGAGAAATGAATGCATCACTGATCCCTGACACAGGAAACAGAAGGCACATTTTCAAGCCTGGATTTTTGATCAAATCAGAAGCTTTTGTCATTGCTGTTGTTCATTTGTTTTAAAATTCTTTTAATCTATGGAAATTACTGAAGTGGCGTTTTCCTCAACTAGCCTTCCAAGGATGATAGAATCTCTAATTTGGTGATATTTAATATTATCCTTAGAAGAGTATTTTTTTTGCAAGCTGACTACTTAATCCTTCTTTTTGTTCCTCAGAATGAGAACATTTCTTTTTCACTGCATTGTTCTTTATTGTTTCATAGGTGCAAGAGTGTAAGCTGGCTATCTTTTCAATGAAAAAATTAAATCATGCAAAGGGGACACAGGAAGGATTTTCTATTTGGATAAAATGGAGAGGGTGGGCTGACAACTGAAGCAAACAATATCAAGGTCAAGTAGTTTTCTGGGTAGACTAGAGGAACAAATTTCATAGGCACACATATGGATATAAGGAAAGGGTTTATATACAAAAGGAATGGAACACTGAGAAAGTGTCCCAACCCAGTCCAGTTCAAAGTCATAAGTCCGATACTAATCCATATGCCTGACACCAGTCTATAATGTCTCCTTCCGACTCACGAAGTCACAGGTCAGTGGGTGCCACCCCAGCTTCAGAGGTCTGGCTCCATCAGGGCAAAGCCGTGTGGCCTCTCTGCCGGCTCCTCCAGCTTCTTAGATGCTGCCATCTTGTCTTGTCCGTGATTAATCATCTCTGAGACTAACTCCCAACAACTGGGGAGATAGTTCCTTCGCGAAGATGAGACTCTATCGTGAGATTTCCCAGACATAACAGGATAAGCCATGCCCACACGGAGGCCTCATTGGCTATTTAATGGCTATCTCCAGATTAACAGGATAGACTGCACCCCTACATCTCAATCATGAAGTTAACATAAGCACACGACTGCCACACCATTAGAGATGGCTCCTTGTATTTTAAAAAAAAGTTCCTTTGAGTCATTCAAAAATCAAGTCCCTGATACATTATGTTTCCATCATCTTCTAGTTCCTTAGAGACCCTTCCATTCAATTAAGTTCAAAGCCTATCTGTAATCGCAGCTCTGTCCAAGTGCTCTAGGACTGAGGAATCTGCTCTCATGACTAGGAGCAGGAGAGATGCATGTGGCAGGCAGTTGGCTGTCAGAGCTACAAGAAGCCACGTGTCAATGCCAGGATTGCAAAGACAAACTCAGGAACTCAAAGGAGAACCCATCTCAGACGCTCCTGCTTCCTATGCAAGAGACTGCACAACACTCACTTCATGAACCACTTGGTCAGAGGGATCCAACAAGATGTTCCCCCATAAAGTGTCAAATGTGGTTTTTAAAAAGAGCAGAAGACATGGACATGACGTCCTTGCCTCACGCATTTTTAAAAGCACTTAATTGGCAATCTGGGGTTCCTAGATTTAAGACAATATTAGGTTTGCGTGCAAGAGTATCAATCCCCTCAAGCCATGATTCCCAGAGGCTTGTTATATAATTAAAACATTTCCAAAATAGTTATCCTGTTATATTCATAGTAATATATAAAATGGCACTAGAGGCTATGAAGCTGTGGGGGGAAATAGGGGTCATTCTCCTTTAAATAAGATGTGGCATATTTTCTACTAAAAATGATATTTTTTGGAAATAATAGGTAAGCTGTCCTTGTTATTCATAAACATCTTATTTATGCATCTTCACTGTTGTGATAAATTAGCTGGGTTTGTTTTATATTTCCCTACAGTTTACTTTAAATAATCCTTCACAGTCGTTCGCCACAAGACCACATAAGGTTCTTTTTTTAATACCCAGAATGCTGAAATAGCATTTTGAGCACAGACTGTAATGCATAACAACTGTATTATTTCTTCTTGGGAATGCCATATAAAAATGTCTTTCTCTCACATTGTCTGCTTTCAGCTTGTTTCTTTTAATCCTCTTTTTGTTTTAAGGATAATATTCTTTCACCTTGCAAGCATATGCCCCTTGTCTTCCCTACCTCCTACAATCCCCTTCACTCATGTTCTAGCATAATGATATCATGACTTTTACCAACACAAAATGTCGCCCATTTAAATAAGATTATTAAGAAAAAAATGTATCTACCTTCTTTTTAGCTCTCGACAACTTTTAAGCTTCCCCTTTTGAGGGACATCTGTTTATCCCACCTCTCCACATACCTAGGGGATTTGATATTGTTTCTAAAGGAAACCAGTGCAGCCTCTCTGAATACTTTCCTACATCATTGAATGGATAAATATTTAGATGCCTAAAAATATAAATGTGCTTATTCACAAGATTATATCATATGTTATAATTATGTAAGGGATGATGTACAAGTAAGTATATACAGAGATGTATGAAATCATATGTTCCAAAAGCATGCATTGAGACTCAGTGGCATAGACTCAATGTAATATGATCCTCTGACTGATTTCAGCTGTACCATTGTAAGGGGGGGAATGACTGCTTTGCAACAAGAAAGTAATATGATAAAGGCAGGAGTGGAAGTACAGAATTATCACTTAAGACCCCATACTATTTCATATCTCTCAACTTTAGTTCTCCTACTTGCCTGGCCCCAAAGGCACATGCTCTTTACCTTTGCAATACATAACTCAAATCTTGTTTTACATCCTCTATTTAATCTACTTATTTATGTTCCCAAATGGATTTTAATTGGTGATTAATTGAAAAGTTCTTTTTTTGTGTGGACCCAAGCAGATACCCCATGGAAGAAAGACCTGGTAATCTATGTCCATAATCTTGGTGTGTCCCATTAAATTGATTCTAACGTGTAGCAACTTTATATGATCAAGTAATCCTTAGCCCCTTGGGAATAACTGAGTTGTGATCTTTGTGGTCATAATGTATCCATTCTCAGAGGGGTTGGTAATTGTGAACACAAAATTTTTCATTTAGCCTTTAGGCACTTTACCATTGTGCCACAAGGAGTCCCTTTGAATAGTCACTGTTAACCCTGTAGATCACAGTTCTAGTGTGGCATATATACATGGGATGACCTTGAGTTAGAATCTGCTAGATTGGAAAATATATGGTGTTTTTATTTATGTCTGTGCCTCTCAGGAAGTAAGCCACATTTGCCTCTTTTGTAATAGCAATCTTTCTACATGTCCAACACTATCAATACTATTGAATTAGATTACAAGCATTTATTTAATATATTTGTTTCCTCATGCGTCTTTCAGATTAGAATTTTGTCTTATTGTATATCACCAATGTCTCATAAAACATCTAGAAAATCTTCATTCTAGTAAGTGTTTCAGTGGAAAAACACATTTTGTTAGGGGGTGTAAGGAAATGTCTTTCGGAAGAATCTTGTTTGAGAAGGTAAGGTGGTGGACTACACTATAGGATGACAGCAGGATCTGAAGAGCCATAGGGAAATGGGCAATTGAGCATTAGGGCAGAGGTGAGAGAGTGATTAGGCAGTGTTTCCCAAGCATAGGACATATTATGGACAGGAATGATTGCAAAGCATACAATGAGATGCTGAGGAAGGCTACGGTGAATGGTAAATGTTTTCCTAAAAACATTTCTAAGAAAAAAATGACGGAAATATTGTTCCCTAAATGTTTTAAGAGTCACATATCTGATAATTGAGAATCATAGAATGATGCTGAGCTGCACTCAGCAAATATAGCTAGATGAGATAAAGCTCAGTGTAAGAACAGGGGTATAAATCAAGACAGCAGTTGAGTTTGGTCATTATTCAGAATGGTATCACTACTCTATGTGTCTTCTTTATACTCTTTTGTCTTCTAGTATATATATATATATATATATATATATATATCTTATATTTAGTAAGGGTCCACTCATCTCTTTCGTCTTCTGTGTTTCCTTCATCATGTTTGGTAATATGTCTATGCTATAGACTAGGGTCCTTTAGATAGTCCCTATTTTCTCACTGATAACCTTTTAGCTCTGGGATTTATATTTAGCCCTTTATCGATGATCAGTTTTGTTAAGGTAGATACTTTTTTCCTGTGTTTTCTATTCTGTTCTATTGGTCTATGTACATATCATTGTCACTGGTAGTAGACTGCTTGACTGTGCAGATGTAACAGGTGTTGAGTTCATGAGAAGTCTCCTATTTTATTCTTAAGAAGTTCTTTGTTAATCCAGAGTTTTGTTTTGTTTCATTCCATGTAAAATTAGTAATTTCCCACACTTCTTAAAGAATGGTGTTGGCAATTTGATTACAGTTGCTCTTTGTTCACACATTGCATTAGGTAATGTTGACATTTTCACAATGTTAAAGTTTCCCATCCATGAACATGGATTAGTCTTCCATTTATGGAGAATTCCCCTGGGTTCTTCTGATACTGTTCTGTAGTTTTCTTTGTACTAGTCTTTGTTTCTTTGGTTAGGTTTCTTCCTAAGTATTTCATCTTTTGTATGGATATTATAAGTGGCATTTTCCCCCATGATTTCTTTTTCAGAATGCTCATTGCTGGTATATAGGAATCCGATGGATTTTGTATGTGTGAATCTTCTATTCTGTCATGTTGTCCATTCTTTGGATTATTTTCAAAAAATTTTGGTTGAGTAATTGAGTAATTCCATCTATAAAATCGTATAGTAAGTGTTTCACTTCTTCATTACCCATTTGGATTCTTCGGATTTCTTTTTGTGTCAAATGGTTTTGGTGTTGGTAAAATGGAGGGTCAGGGAAAAATAGGAAGACCCTCAACGAGTCGAATTGATACAGTGGCTGCAACAACGGACACAGACATAGAAACTGTTTTGAGGATGGCAAAGGACAAGGTGGTGCTTCCTTCTCTCATGCATAGGATCACTTTGTCGGAACTGACTCTGTGGGACCTAACAACAACAGCATGGTTCTGGCAGAAGCCATGGTGGTTAGTCATTGCACACTGGGCTGTGATCTGAAAGGTCAGCAGTCTGAAACCACCAGCTGCTCCTTGGGACAAAGAAGAGGCTTTCTACTCACCCCCAAAGTTACGGTCCCATAGACACACAGGGCAGTGCTTTTCTATGCTAGGCGGTTGCTGTCGGTCAGGATCAACTCAGTGGCTGCACGCTCCCCAGAGTTATGCTGACTCTGCTTAGGACCTCCAAAGCAATGTTGAGTAAGAGTAGCGATACGAGTATGCTTGCCTATTGCCCGTTCTCTGGAGAGATACTTTCAGGTCCCCTCCCCATTGAGATCGATATTGCAGTTTGAGTTTTGCATAAGGCCTTTATCATATTTTCTCTTCTAGTCCTATTTTGTTGAGTGTTTTTATCAGAAATAGGTATTGGGAAATTTCCTTTTCACTCTGATTTTGTTGTTTAATCAGGAAGAGGTTGAGTAGGATCAAATGCCTGTTATGTAGTGATGTGATATGTGGTTTTTATTTTTGTTTAGTTTATGTGGTGGAGTACATTGATTGCTTTTCTAATGTTAATGCATATTTGTATAACTAGGATGAATCCCCCCTCCCCCGTCATGGTGATTTAATTTTTTTGATACATTGTTGGATTTTATTGGCAAGGAATTTGTCATGAAGTTTTGCATCTACATTCATAAAGGATAATTATTTTTCAGCAGTTTTCAATCTTTGTGGTGTCTCTGCCTGCTTTGGGTATCAGAGTTATACTCGGTACATGCAATTTAATGCATTTGCTGTCGTTTTCTTCATTCTGGAATAGTCTGTTTAGAAATGGTGTTAGTTATTCTCTGAATACTTTATGGAATTCCCCAGTGGAGTCATCTGGTCCTGGACTTTGTTTGGACATATTTCAAATGAGTTATTTTTTCTTTTTGGTCTGAGTCTTTTGAAACTTTTTAAATCAGTCTGCATTAATTTTTGTAGATGGTGTGTTTCTAGAAATGTATCCACTTAATTTAGGTGGTCAAATTTGTTGAAGTAGTTTTTTTCATAATGTCTTATTATTTTTTTTCATTTAGTTCTTTCTGTTATAATGACATAATATTCATCTCTAATTTTTGATATTTACTTTATCTATTTCTCTTAGTTTGTTATGTTGATCACTGGTTTGTAAATTTTGTTACTCTTTCAAAATACCAACTTCTTATGTTGATTTCCCTCATTTTCCAATTAATTTATTTCTTCTCCAATCTTCATGATATGTTTTCTCCAGTTGTTGAAGGTGTATGTTGTTGGTCTTCCTCTAGTTGTCAGAGATACCGATCTCAGGTGTTGATTTTGGTTTTCTGCTCTTTTTCATAAATATGTGCATTGATTGCTAAAACCTGCCCTCTGATAACCGTCTTTTGCTGTGTTTCAAAACTCTTGATGTGTTGTATTTTAGCAATGACATAGGGAATAATTTCTAAAATCTCTATAAAATTCAATAAGAATATGAAAGAGTGTTCACGACCTTTAGTAATCCGAGAAATAAAAACCAGAACAATTATAAAATATCACCTTATACAAACAATGACAGACTGTTTAAAGAAAAACACACACAGGAAAAAGAAATGCTGGAGAGGGTATGAAGAAATGTGAACCGTTATACACTATGTACAATCACTGTGGAAAGCAACATGGAATCACTTCAAACAATTGTCAATATAAATGTTTGTTGCTTTAAGTTATAAGGTTGGGGTTAATGTGTTGTCCCAATTTTTTAATATAGACCACTACCCTTTTCTTAGTACTCTATGGTTGCCTGGAATCCCATTTCGACTTCACACCTGCTAATCCACCAGCGATCCTTCATAATCTATGCAAGTCTGACAATGTACTGACTGGCAAGGGATTAAACTCATTTGCTATCCTGTACTAGGTGGTGGTTGTTTCCCTTTGTTTCATAATATTACTTTCCAACATCTAGCTGTTTCACCTGGGGGGACTCTCTGCCCACATCTCCTCTGGTAATCCTCATCCTCATTTTAGTATGGTAACAATCTGAACATTTATAAAGTCAGTAAAAGGATAGAAGAACTCGCTCAGTCTGGAACAACATAGAACTAAACTAACCTAAGATCACTGCCATGGAGTCAATTTTGACTCATGGTGGCCCCATAGGACAGGGCCAAACTGTTCCTGTAAGTTCTGGAGACTGTAACTGTATACCGGGTAGAAAGTCCCATCTTTCTCCTGCGGATCTGACTGGTGGTTTCAACCTACTCACCTTGATGTCGCAGCTCAAATCCTATCCACTGTGCCAACAGGGGTCTTTGGGAGTACCATAGACCTAAAGAAAAGGCCACTGTGAGTGAGAGTTTAATTGAAGATAACTTAAAACTCTAACCCCAAAGTGCTAAGGGCACGTGATTCTTATAGCTCTTCCATCATAATCAAAGACAAATTGAAGACTGGAGGACAAAGCTTATGATGAGTTTTATGAAACTTTCTGGATTGCTTCAGCTACTCAAATATAAAGCAATGACTTATCCATAAGAACTGCCTTTGAAAGTCAGAATATAGCATTAGTTTAGCCTAGAATTCTATCCTCTGTACCATAATTAAGTTATCAAACAGTATGGCAGGGTATAGAAATAGAGCATGAAACTAACTCAGAAAAAGAATAATTCTATCTCCTTAAGCATCCCTTCTATACTTGACCCGTTGCTCATCTATTTTTCATAACACTATATTAAATGTCCTTGAGACAGTCAATGGTCTCTGTCTCTCTTAGGTTAAGATCACCCATAAACTAAAGAATTCTCTGAGGGAAATGTAGCTATGTAGGAGGACTAAATAGAATAACATTCCAGGCAGAGGTTTCTGAACATAGGAACTCATGTATTTCTTCTGAGTATTTTGTGTTGTCAGTGAACTTATTTTCATATGGAATCAATTATTAGAGTTTGTTTTCAACTCAACTTTACTGCCTATTTGTCAGGAAATTATGGAATAGATTAAAACCAAATTTCTAATTGAGGTTATTTTTACATATTTTCAGAGTAGATAGACTCAATCTACTGAAAGAAGCAATCAATTCATAAATTCCATAAAAATATTTTCAAAGCAATAAGTTGCTTAAAGGAAAAAGCCATTGATTTGACAACTCCGTTCAGTACACGATACACATGTACAGTATATACAATCTACAGGATTTCAAGCAACCTCTCTGAAGTGCTAAAGAACAAGGAAGAGGCCTGAGGACCAACATGCGCCTGATCCAAGTCATCATAATTTTGTCTTCCTCCCAGTCCTACAATAGCTGGCAATGAGTAGGGAAGAGAGAGGAACACTCCGTGCCTTTGAGTGACAGTGGCGTTGAAGATTATTGAGCATATCAGGAACTCCCAGATGAACAAGCAAATCTGCATCAGTAGAAACACAACTGGACCACTCCTTAAAAGGGCAGATGGCAACGTGTCATCTCACTTCCTTTGTGCATGTGATCAGGAAGGACTAACCCTGGAGAAAGCCATCCCACGTGGTCCAACATGGAAGACACTTAACAAGAGGGATTGGCAGGGTGGCTGCAACCAACAGGGCAAAGGCACGTACTGCTGTACAGAGGACTGAGGACCGAGCCAGATTTCTCTCTGGTCCTCAGGGACCTTTGTGTTGGACCGAGTTGGTGGCCCCTAACAGCCAGAAGAACACATGTGCCAGAGGTGTTAAATACACACGTAGTGTTTTTGGTAGGGAAGTAAAATAACAATGAAAAGGGGAAAAAATGATGGAAGGATTTAATAGCATTTCCTCTAAGAACATAGAATAATAAACAAGGACAGAGGAGGAAGGTAAAGGGTGTTGTTTCCGGTAAGCCACGAGTGGTTGTGAATTATAGGACTTTTTAAGGAACCTTGATAGGAACCTCAGGAAGAAGATAGATGCAGTTAAGTGGAGGGAGAAAATGATCTCTATTCACACAATTTAGGCAGGCATAGGTGGGAAGAGCTTTTAAATTATGAATTTTGCAGCAACGAAACTTACTCAGGCAGTTTCTTAAAGCCCCAGAGAAATTATTATGGTTTTCATCTTCAGGTCGACATTGGCTTTGAATACCAGCCTCAGAGAGTTTGAAGTTTCCTCTCTGTACTCAGAATTCTCCCTCTAGCCATCCAGTGTTGGAAATCTTTTCATTTCAGAGACCAATTGGGTATGTTTGCCAGAGAGAAAGTTTTTCACTAGACTCGCTTCTCTTATTTTCTTTCTGACGCAGAAAGTTGGAGGCAGACCTCTGGCCAATAGGAGGACATTGACGAATCCCTACACTGTCCAGCACATAAAATATTTATACTCAGAGAAAGCCAGACTAAGTAGTCAGCAGAGTATTTTGCAGGAGAGAAGCCAAATGCCTCCCCGACAGAGAGAAGCTGGTTCACAAAAGCTCCTCTCTTTATAGATGGAAAAATAAACTCTGATTTCCATAGTGGAGAATGGTCCCAGACCACAGGCTTTCTTCAATTCCTAAATAAAAATGTCTCTGATTGAAGTGAGAAAGATTTTTGAAAGCTATTTATCTATTTGCTTGTTTTGCTATCATGAACAGCATCGGAGTCTGGTTAGCTAGGACAAGTTTTAAGCAGGGGGTACCCATTTCTATCCCAGACACGGAAGGCATCCCCCTCACCAGTCAGAGGGTCATCTTATGTGGGAGTCGGCCGTAGCTCCTCATCTTTCTGCTTTCGCGGGATGAGTTGGGCATCTGCAAAGGGAAATCAGGCTTTGATGTTGAAGACATGCAAAGGAAAGTACAGGCAGGACAAGGGGAAAGCATGGTGCATGTGGCACTACTGACCTTGGATCATGTCCCACTGGTCTGTCCGCCTGGCCCAACCATGAATCCACAGCGGCTCCTTCAGCACAAGGGGGCAGGAAGGGCTTTCCTTTCAGTTGAGAGTCGAGGGTGAGCCGAGCAGGCGGTTCAGAGGGTCATTAGAAAGCATCAAAGAAGGCAGCCTCATGATGGTAATGAGACGACTGTGAGGAAATAAAGTGGGCATTGATCTGCACTATCGAGTGTGACATTTTAACTGAAGCTAAAAGCCAAGAGCAAATCCAGCCCCTCTTATTCATCTGCCTGCCTGTTTTAGTAAATTGTCTTCCCCCTCCCCCCAAACCGCTGGCCTCAGAGGTCACTTCATATTAGCTGGCTTGTTAATACCGAGGCAATCAATACTTAATCAACAAGTAATGGGATTTTGCAGTCATCCTGTATGATCTTTCAATAAAGCCCCTGATTCCATCTCGGCCCATCCTGAGCCTGACGAAAGGTGTGCGGTGGCAGCAAACCCTGGATTTGATGGTCTGATGGTCCTGGGCTGATCTGCATCTTATTAAGGCACCAGGCAGCCACTGTCCTTCACCCCTTTGTTCCCTGATCCCTACAGAGTGCAGTGCGGTGCAGACTCTAGGGGTCTAAGATTTTGCAGACACCAGGAAGGAAATTCAGATTTCCCGACTTCCCAGAGAGCAGGCTCTCTTACCGGACTACTCCATAGGGAAAGTGCATACAGAACAGGGCAGGGAGGGGGCTAGAAACAGCAAATGGCTATTGTGCAAAGGAAGATGACATTTTAATATATGCTATTAGGTCAGTGAGCCGAAAGCCCCACATGTCCCAATTATTGAATATCAGGCTGCCAAAGCTCTTTTCTAAATGGACTTGGGAGAGGATGAGGGCAGGATTTGGCCTTGGCATTGGCACTGGTTCTCCAGAGGGGTTTTCTGAAGAACCCATCTGGGCAATGCTGTTTGGAGAGACACATGTTCTATGATCTAAGGCTGAGTTTTCTGTACTCTTTCGGTGTCTTGATGGGGTTGGGTGCTTCATTTTTCTATAGATGTGTGCATGTTAGAGGAGCCCTGCAATAGGCCAGAGAGGGCCTCGGAGAGGAAAGGCTTCCCACAGTCCTGACCGAATCCCTGAAACATGTTTGGTGAGTCAACCGCTTGCCATTGTCTGACCTTCAGACTTTCAGGCTCAAGAAGTGGGTTTGACAGGGTCTGACTCAGTGATGCCAAGTCAAGCTAGTAAGGGCCAGTGAGTGGTGAATAAAATTAGAATGTCAATTTATGGATATAACTTTTAAGCTAAAAACCTATCAAGCAAATGGAGTAGACAAGAGGGCTCACCAGCAAATCCCTTTCTATCAGATCATCAACCCGATTATTAGTAGAGTGGTTGGTGATCACGGAATTAGATCAAGAACAATTGGAAAATGATATGCACATTTAATGCAGCATGATTCATAACATGTGCTACGATGGGCTCTATTTACAGCTTTGTTTCTGTGACCAAGCATATAGCATGTGCTCAGTAAATAGCAAATCCTTTACATACAATATAACAATGTGATCTACTAATAGGATGATCAGTTTTTCTACTACCCACAGGAATGGATTGAGACTTTAAAAGAGGTTGACTTGTCTTCTCAAGGTAACATAAGTGATCTCTGAGTCTATGAAGATGGAACTCATAGTTGTGGCATGGTGCCTTAACTTTTCCAGTATCAACGCATCCCTTAGCAATCTCAAAACTGAGATACCTAATTAAGAAATAGTCACACCACTTTGGATTACACTGTAATTTAGTTGCACAATCCAAAGCCTTAGCATGGAGTTCATCTCACCTACATGGGACTTGTCCCTGAAAAAGGACTCGTGCCTGAGAATGTGGATGGGCAGTGAAAAAGAGGAAGACACTTGAGGAGATGACTTGATGTTGTGGCTGCAGCAAAGGCTCAAACTGAGCCATGAGGGTGGTCCCCAGGTCACTGCGAGCTGGCTATAACTCTGAGGGTGTCTAACACAGCGTACACTTTCACGGAGTGAAAATCGTCTTGAAAAACCAGTGACTCTTATGGTGTTGCAAGATCATTACATTGCAAGATCATTACTGTTTATTAAAGTCCACGTTCCCTGGATGGGCTCTGCCAACATTCCACTCTCTGTTGCTTTCTGTAGGTAAAAGGCTGAAATAGCCCTTCTCTAAGTGGCACAGCTTTATGTCAGCTGTGTGTATAACCTTAGGTGAGTAGTAGTACAAGCAGTTCCAGAAGTTAAAACAGCTTTCATTTGCCCTTTAATGTTATGTAAATTTGTCCTGATTTTGACATGATTGAAACAACTTCTATTCACAACAAAATTTTTATTATAATCACCTTCACTTGCACATACAGCATATATGTAAAATTTATTTTCTACAATTTTATTGGCATATAATCTACATATCATAAAATTCAGTAGTTCAATCACATCAATAAGAGTTGTTCAACCAACAACATAATCAGTTTTAAAACATTCTCCTCATTCTCGAATTCATTAGTAGCTCTATATTAATCTAATTACTGTCCAAATATTTACATATCCTGGATTTCATATAAATAAAAGTATAAAAAGCAAACAAACACAAAAAACTAACAGTATGCATAGCTTTAAAATCACTGAAAAATCTCAAATGCCTTTCTTGCTAGACGTATCTTGCTTACAAATTATTCCTAAAGACTGAAAGACACAATTAGTGATGGGTCTTGTTCAAAACCTGGGAACTCCATATGCCTTCTCAAAGGCACGAGCACTATCATCTTTCATTTTGGCTTCTAGTTTAATAGGTTGGTGAATCTTATTCTAATGGAGCCTGTGAATTTGGAGGTGGTAGCTAAGGTGTTTTATTCTTTTCTCCTTATATTGCCTTCTTGATAGCTGTGTATATACATGTATATTTATTAATCAAATTATTAATGTATACACATGCCTATGTATATATCTGGTATTTTTTTAAAGATAGCTTTGGTTAATATAGTCTTAAAACAATATTAGCAAGAGATTCCAACAAGAAGGAAGGATGGAGAACACAATATGAAATATATATTTTAAGAAAGTCAATGAATATGTATAGCAATAATTTTCAGGACGCTAGCAGATAATATAAAAAGAGAAACAAAGTGTTCTTAGATTGTGATTTAATTAAAGTATTTTCAAGACAAATATTTTAGTGCTAAGCTTTACTTTCAATATGTTATTCTGCCTTAAATTTACCTTTATCGATTATAAAACAAAACAAACCACTTCAATATTTCAACATTGAAAAATCACAGTGCACAAATGTCAAAAAGAAATCACACTTGCTAATATGAATCCTCAGCTGGATTTATACATTGTCATTTCAGATTAATGGTAACTGCTTAATTAAACTGGATGTTTGCTAAATGTACTGAAATAGGCGAAAACCTGAGGTTAGAAAACCAGGAAGAGCACACTTGACATTTCTCAATCTAAAATAATTTAAGAAAAACTTCAAGACTCAACTTGCAATATTGCAGGATCCTGTAGGAAATAAAAGGTGGAAATTATATACAGTCATTATGCCAGAAAACTTGGTCTATTGTACACAGCATTGCTTTGAGTCATGACTAAACAGATGGAATTTAATAACATCAACAACCAAAAGTCATTCAATATTTCTGTTTGAAAGAATAGAAAAGGATCTTGTAGCTTTATTTTGATTGTTCCACTGAAACATGGATTAAATGGTATCCTACAAATTGAAATGCCAGGCCTACACTAGTATACTTTAGAAGAAGACATCCAAAGACTTGACATCCACATTGACATTGTGGAGTGTATTTATTGGGTTACATCCACAAAGTAACACCGGTAGTGCCCATAGCACATATTTTTTCACCATATTGTGAGGAAAAAATTAGTGAAAGGATCCCCCGCCCCCCCCCCCACTTTGGCAAATGCTATAATATGGTCTTTTAATTAAGAGGAAATTGCCTAAAATGAATTAGGACTCCTGATGACAATGGTGCTGATTGTGAATGGTAAAAATTGGTAAAAAAAAAATGGTAAAAATGGTAGCATCACTGCATCATCAAAGACAGGCATCCATGATTATCAGAACATCTTCAGAAGAGTAATCAGAATAATGTGATTTGCATGCACTTATAGAATTGGCTATTTAGTTATGGTGTTCCTAGGTGTGAAATAGATGGGGAATGTTCTAAATATTTACCTGATTGTATAAGTAGAACCTTCCTAATTTAAGTGAATGATAATCTATCTGAAATAGACAGAACAAAGGTTATAGCTCTTCATCAATTCCCAGACTTAAGCCAGTTCAGAGGACCAAAAGGTCTATGTCTCACTAGTCTGAGTGGGAAGCATAGGAGTATTTGTTAAGATTGTCTCACAGTAAGCACAGTGGGTCCCCTAACCCATCCTGTAATGATTCCTCAATTCCGGAATATATCATTGGAATAGACACACTCGGTTATGTTACTGGTAATCCCCACACACTGGTTCTATAACATGCAGAATAGGGCTATTACAAAAGGAAAGGCCAAGTGAGAGTCATTATAATTAACCCTTCCTAGAAAAACAGTGAACCAAGAGTAATATTGCATTCCTGAGAGTTAGACATTTGTGTCACCACCAAAAATTCAAAAGTTCATAGGAAGAAGAATTAATGATTTGCACCACATTGTTATTCAACTCATCTATTTGGCCTGTGCAAAAACAAAACAAAACAAAAACCCGCCAACAACAAAAAAGCAAATAAATATTGGAGAATGGCGATACGTCATCACAAATGGAACCAGGTGGTAACTCTAACTACCCTTCCTATTCCACATGTGGCTTCATTGCTCAAGCAAATTAATTTTCTAGTCCCTGGTATGCATCTCCTAATTTGGCTCGTGCCGTTTGCTCCATACTTGCTTCAACGGATAACAGAAGCAGTTTGCTTTCTGCTAGGAAAATCAGCAATAAGCATGTGCTGCCCTACTTCAGAATAATACCCACTCTCCAACCCTAGGGCACATGAAGGCACGATGCTCACCACCGCTCCCACAGGAGGTGGCATAGCTCTACGACTTCATACTAGTTAGACCATCATAAAGAAGCATCATGGACTACGGGCTTTTTTTTTTTTTAGATATTTGCATTCTAAAATGAATGAAATGATCCATTTTTCAAGTATATACAGATTCATGAACTGTGGCCAGTGAATTTGTTAATGGTCAGGGACTTTCAGAGAATTGGTGAGCAGGAAATTTGGGGAAGAGATATGTGGATATTTCTCTCTAAATGGTTCAAAGAAGGAAAGACTTTTATCTTTCACGTGATTACTCATCAAAATTTGGCAACTGTGATAAAAAAGCAAAAAGATTTTAGCAATCAGCTGGGGAGGATGATGTGTTCTTTGGAAACCAGCCATCCCCTTTTCCTAGTTATTGCGATCACTGTCCAATGAATTCTCAAACCAAGCTGCCCTAATAATAGATCTGAATGGTATGTACAGGATCAGAGACAGGAACCTGAAATCATCAAGGCCATTTTCACTCCTGCCACTGCTCAATGGCCCATCTTCCAATAGGAGAGATCAGCTGTGAGTTTCAATATGGACAGCTTCTTGAAAGTGATTAATCAGATTGTGGTAGATTCATTAGTTGTACATCTATCGTGGAAAGAACAGTATTTCATCCTTTCTAGGACAGTCACATTCTTTGGGTACAAATGTGCCTTCCCTACAAGCCATGCTTCTGCCCAAACTGTCACATATAGACTTACAGAATGCCTTGTCCACACTGTTGGGATTAAGATACTCAGTTCACTTCAAATGAAGTGTGATAGTGGATCCAAGATCTGGAATTCACTGGTCTTTCCATCTTCCCCACCATTCTAAAGTAACTGGCTTTATAGAAAAACTCAATAGTTCTATAAAGACAGACGTATAGTGCTATGTAGGTGGCAATACACTGAAGGACTGAGTCAATGATTTTCAGGAAGCTGTATATAATTTAAATCAGTGTCCAATATATTGTGCTCTTTTCCCTATAGTCAGTAGTCATAGTTTGAACACTAATCAAGAGGTGGGAATCACTCAATATAATCCCTAGTGAATGATTAAGATAACATTTTCTTCTTATAACCATGACCCTATGTTCTAATATCGGATGTCTGAATTATGAAGGGACAGGACCCATCTGGAAACAGGCAAACTCTGTTTCCAATGAACCTGAATTTTAGCAGGTACTCTGACTAACTTGAGGACCTCATGTCTCTAAACACTGGGCAAAGGAAAGGGTTATCTTATTGGATTATCTGGCTGATCCTACTACTAACTATCAATCAATCAGATTGATATTGCAAAATACAGGCAAAGATGAATATGCACATGCTTATTTGTTTAGATATATGAATATAATAGAAATCACGGGAAAAGAAGAAAAGAAAAAGAAGACCTCATAGGGTTTCTCATTACCAAACTTATGATGAATGTAAATGGAAAACTCCAGCAACTTTGACATGACCAAGTTTGGCTCAGAACATTCAGGATGAAGGTTTGGTCCACCCCACCAGGCAAAGGACTACAACCAGCTCATGTTCTTTCTCAATGTAAGATGAATACGCAATAAGTGATAGGAGACGGTAGTTCTAAATATCAGCTAGAATCATGTGATTAATTGTAGAATTGAGACCTAAAATTGATATTTGTTTTTCTTCCTCTCTCGGGATGAGGTGTGTGTGTAATAATATTTTACTTTCCTCCCTCCCTTACCCTATTACATATTAAATATATAAGACATAAATGAACCTTTTCATTTTGTATTGTATGCACCACTTTAGTGATATTATGTTGGGTCTAAGTGTGACACTGTATTTGTCTTTATCTAGCATGAAGCTTGGTTCAAGGTGATTTGTATCAGTGTCAAGTTGGCAAGGGCTTAGCTGCTGTGGTTAATATTATGTGTTGATTTCTCTAGTCCATGAAGTTATTTCCAGTGCAAAGAAAGTTTCAGAGAAGATAGGGCCATCATTTAATATATATGGATGAGAGCTAATTTACTTTTAATCCTGAAACTGCTTGGCCATAGTCTGATTTTTGGTTACTATGTGAGGCAGCAGAATGCTATCCCATGTTCCGATTTTATCTTCATCAGTACCAACAGCTATGTGAGTAGGTAGTAGCCTCCTGATGCCTGGCCTGTGGGTTTGGGACTTTTCAGTCTCCACAGCTCTATGAGGCATCTATAAACAAACAAACATCTAGCTGTTTGTCTAGAGCTTTACTGGGTTTCCCCTCTAGAGTATCCAGCTGAAGATATGATCTAATCATTAATACTTCAAGGCTACATTCACTTTTTTTCTTCATTTATCCTCAGAGAGAAAGCAGGGCTGACACCCCCACCCCCAACTTTCTCCTCCCTCCCCTCTCCCATGAACCTTTAATAATTTGCAAATTGTCATTATTTTTTCAAATAATACACTGTCCGATTTGTCCTTTCACACACTTCCCTGTCATCTGTACCCCAGGGAGGAGGTTATTTGTAGAACCCTACAATTGGTTCCCCCTTTTTGCCTCACCTTCCCTCCTCTTCTTCCAAGTTCTTCCTTGAATCCAATCTCTGACTTGTCCACAGCCTCTCAGCCAAATGATCCCTGGGCCTTTATTTTATTTGACTGGCACAGAAACCCTTTACTCTGCTTTGGAGTCTCAGTGTGAGTTGCTTGATGCTTGCCTTCAGAAAAAAATGCCTTCCACCAAAGCTTCGCCCAGAAGAGCTTTGCTATAGTCTTTTTGTTGTTGTTTTTGCTTTTTTAGGGCACCTCCTCGTGTATGTGTGTGCATATGTGGTTGAATCCATATACATAATTATTCATAAGTTTGGATGCCTATGCATATTTGTTCAAGTATATGAATACCATAGAACACATAGGGAACATAACCTGTAAACTTGTTAGACATCTCACCCTTGTGTTAGAGTGCTTGTTGAAACTATTCATTTTATGGGCCAAACTGTTATTTAACTAAACCGTAGTATCGGGGTGGAGGGGTGGTGGTGGTGGTTTTTGTTCAAGGTATTAAGTGTCTCTCAGGATGATAGTCCTGGGTAGTCCTCTAGTCTTAGTTGACTCAATAAGTCTGGACTTCCTTAGATTTTGAGTTCTCCTCTCCCATTTTCCTCCCTTCCTATCAGGAGTAATTTGTCTTAATTCTCATCAGATAGAGCCATGGTGGTACCTAAACACACATAGTTCTTCTGGTATCAGTGAACACGGGGTTCACGTAGGCTGGTGGTCCAGTGAATCAGTTCCTTTTCTGAGTCTTTGCTTTACTTTTTTCTCTGTTTGCTCGGCCAAGAATATACTGCTTATGTCTAACAATATTTTGATATTATCTGTGATAGGCAGATTTATTGTGCCAACCTGCCCAATAGAAACATGGTATTAATAAGATCACAGTCTGGAGGGCAAAGAGATAAATTGCTTGGCGAGCCCTACCTTTCTCTCTCTCTTGTTTTCTGGTGATCAGACCAGCCACATTACCTGTGGGACAGCCAACCTATGGATCGTGTTGCTAGAGTCTGAGGTTCCATTGAGACCTGCTTTGCCACGCTGATGGCATAAACATCACTTGAGCTTGGAACTCCCAGATCCTGTCCTCTTGCTGACTGTTGGTTATCCAACCTGCTGATTGCTGCCGGTGGCCTGACTACCTCTTTTGTCCTTAGGACTGCTTCCTTGACCTTGAACTCAACAGTCTTTGTGATTTGAAGGACTTCCAGTATATTAGCTATTCCCTGGAAGTGAGTTGAACTGAGCCCTCTGTACTGCTGTGTGGACAAATCAGCTGTGATATTTCTTCATGTTGTATCTATTTATATCTCTATCTATCTATCTCTCTATCATATATATCCTGGTTTTATTTTTGTAGACAGCCCTAACACCCTGTTCATAGGGTATAGGTTTTCAGTGATTAAATTCCCCTGAAGTGAAAAGCCTATTCCTTCTTTATAGTTTGTTCTTAGTCTGGAAGCTGTGCTGAAACCTGTTCATTTTGAATGCTCATATGATATTTAAAGTTACCAGGGAAATAGTTTCCAGTGTCATAGCAATACACAAGCCGCCACAGTACTACAAAATGACAGAGATGCAGACAAGCCACCACTTGTCTGTTTTGACCATTAGAGAAATGCAAATCACAACTACAATGATATCCATTTGCTCATGCTAAACTGACACCGGTTAAAAAAAACAAAAAGGCAACAAATACTGGCATGGAGTGAGTAATCCCTCTATAAGAAGACAGGAATAGATAATCCACAGAAAGCAAATCCCATTGGTAGTTATGAGAGTAGATTAAGGAGACAGAGGATGAATCACTTGCTAGAGAGTAGAAACTAGCTATTTTTGATGATGAGAAAGTTAACACTGAGTATGGGTAAAGTGTACACAGCTTGACCAAGATAAATGATGTCACTGAAAAGTATACATAAAAGGATAATTTTGGAAAACACTATGGCATATATAATTTTGTGAGAACAATAAAATACATGTGTAGTTACATATGTATGTATAAAAGTGTGGATACTTATATATGCTATATATTTGAGTATATGTCCACCCCAAAATCAGCTAAGGCACCCAATTTTACCACAAAGACTATATTAAAAATGTGCTGAAAAACTTGGCTTATACATGAGTATATATGGTGCATGTGTACATAGGTAGACGCATGTATTTATATATTTCTGTGCACAGATATATTTCATCATCCATATGAGTATATTAAAACACATTGTCGCATTGTGGGTATACTTCTGTAACAGGTTCACTGCTATTGAGTGAATGTTAATTCATAACAACCCCGTGTGGGTTTTAGAGACTGTCACTGTTTAGGGCAGTAAAAAGATCAGTCTTTCTACTGTGAACCTGCTGGTTGTTTTGATTCTGTGGGTGATAGTCTGATGCCTAACCACTCTACCACTACTTTTAATGCATAATTGAATGCCTACGTGTTGGTTTTCTAGCTGTGAAAACTTATGACCAACGTCCTGTAGGGCAACTCAATCAACTGGTTTAACATTGTCTAAAATTTTTAGATTATGCCTCCTAATTCAGTGCATATTGTCTGGGGGTTCAAAGGTTTTCAAGATAGCGGCTTGACAAACTGACAGAAAGAAATACATATTTGTCCCCATTTCAAAGAAAAGTGACTCAACACAATGTGAAAATTAGAGAATGACATCATTAATATTACATGCAAGGTAATCCAACAATGGTTGTAGCAATACATTTACAGAACAGCTGCCTATAAATGCAAGACAAATAAGGAGAGGAGGTCAAAGAAGGAACATCGTTTCTGATATCAGATGCGTGTTGGCTGAAAGCAGAGAATATCAGAAAGATGCCCACTTGAATTTTTTGACAATGCCAATGTATTCAACTGTGGGTATCATAATAAACTATGGATAACCTTGATAAGATGAGAAAACCATAACACACCATCTTTCTCATGAGGAACCTGTGGGAGAGTCAAGAGACAGTGTGAGAATGGAATAAGAGATTTTGCCTGATTTACAGTCAGGGGCGGTGTGAGTCAGGGTTGTAACATCTCCTGGTGTTATTCAGTCTGTATGCTGAGCAAACAATTAAAGACGCTGGATTATATGAAGAAGAATGTGGCAACAGGATTGGATAAAGCTTTGACAATCCACAATAAGCAAATAATGTAACAGGAGGCGAAAATGAGAAGGACATAAAGCAATTGATGACAATCAGAATCGCGTCTTTCGGTGTACACGACAACTCAGTGTTAAGCGGGGAAATGTCTCACAATTGGACTGAGAGGTAACACCATGATAAATAGAGAAAAGATTAAAGTTGTCAAGGATTTCATCTTGCTAGAGTCTATAACCAGTGCTCATGGAAGCAACAATCCAGTAATCAAAGGACACAATGCATTGGATAAATCTGCTATATAAGAACTCTGTAAAGTGTATCAGAGCAAGGATAATACTTTGAGGATGAAAGTTTGCCTGACCTAAGCCATGATATTTTCCATCACCTCAGCTGCATGTGAAAGTTGGACATTGAATAAGGAAGACAGAAAAAGAAGTGACTCATTTAGATGATGGTACTGGCAAAGAACGTAGAAGCACAGCCAGAATGCCCCTTAGAAGCAAGAGGAGTCAGCATCTGACATATATTAGACACACAATCAAGAAAGAAGAGTCTCCAAAAAGAGACACCATGCATTCTGGGTAGAGTTGTGCGCTGCACAAAAGGAGACTTGGCAGGATGGCTTGTCACAGTGGCTGCCAACATAGGATCAAATGTTTAAACAAAGGTGAGAAAAACGCAGCACTGGATGGTGTCTCATTGTCATGCACACAGGGTCTCCAGGAGTGGGGACTCTCTTGATGGCCCTTAATGCCCACAACAGTGCAGATTCAAAATATCCTTTTATGTTTGTCTGCTAGCTACTTGAACACCCGGTGGGTAAAGCATCTTCTTATCACATGAATGTTATGTCTTTTGTTTACGTTTCAATATTTGGCCTTCTCTGACTGTGTTTTTGGATTATATATGTGTGTGTGTTTATGTGCATGTATGATCCTTAATGTACATGGCATTTCCAAAAAATTTTTCCAGGCTATAGGTCATCTTTTTACTCTTTGGATAAAGTTTTTTCATAAACCCTGGTAGCAAAGTGGATTATGCATTGCCTTGGGGACCAGGAGTTAGTGATTAAAACCACCATCCACCATGTAGGGGAAAGATAAGGCTTTCTACTTCCATAAAATGTTAGAGTCTAAGAAACCCACGGGGGAAGTTCTACCCTGTCTTATGGAGTCACCATGAGTCAGAAATGACTGGATGGCAGTGGATTTCAGTGGTTTTTGATGAGCGTCAGCATTTAATTTGTATGAGGTTCAAGTTGTCTATTGTGTCTTGTGCTGTTTATGAAATTTTAATCGTGTCTGATCATATGTTTTAAAAACCAGGTCTCATAGTTTTGAAATAATATGAATTTTAATGACAAAATTTAGAAATTCTATCTACTAATTTGTTTATTCTTTTACTTTACAAATGAATAATATTGAAGTGACTTGAGAACTATATTAACTTGCACCAATTCATAGAGAAAGTAGTAGCAAAGTACAAATTATAACCCAGATTTCCTATATTTGCAATGTTACTCTTCTGAACATACTGATCCCATTTGATAAGAAAAATAAAAATAATATGTCTTCCTCTTTCCTTATTGAACAAGTAATTATAATGTGAGAAGTTATTTATACAGTTTTATACATACAAACATTTTCATTAAAGCTTGAATATTGCCCATTCAAATTGAGCTCTACTCTCTCCTAGCCCAGAAATAGAGAGAATAAAAAATAGACAACTTGACCTGTCTACGCTAATGAAAAAGAAGCTTGAAATGAAAAAGATAATTCAGTAAAGTGCAAACAGATGTGCGCTTCTGTAAATATATTAATTCATTAAGATAAAGGTATTGGTCTATGTACACATATTAATATGGAAATACTGTGAAGAAGTGGATGGACTTTGGGCCTCTGTTCAAGCCTTTCCTCAGAGCAAGAATGCTTGGTTCTAACAACCTGGGATTCCATGAGGCGCACACTCCTGACAATCTCTCCAAACAAAAAGGGAGCAGAAGCAAATGTGGTGAAGGAAACAGATGGTGCCTGACTCTCAAAAGATATAGCATCTGGGGTCTTAGAGACTCATATTGAAACAAGTGGCCGTGTAACAGAGAAACATCAAGTCCACAAGGAAGAAGCACATCAGCCTGTGTGATCATGTGGTGTTGATGGGATTAGGTAACAGGCATCATAAAACACAAAACAAAACAAAAAGCATATTGCTGAGAAGGAGGGAAGTCAGAGTAGAGACCCCAAATCCATCTGTAGACAATCAGACATTCTCTCACAGAAGGGTCACAGAGAAAGGGTGAATCAGCCAGGGCACAGTATTGCACCAATAAAACATTCAATATTCCTCTGGTTCTTTGAGGCTTCTTCACCCCACCCCTACCCTACCTCCACTCCTGCCTTTCAGTTCTGGGTAGACCAGAAAATGTGCACTGGTAAAGACAAGAGCTCACGACACTCAGAATCCAGGTCAGATAAACCCCTGCAGAACAGTAAAGGAAGTAGGAATACCAGAAGGGTAGGGGGATGTGGAGGAAATGGGGAGGAAGGGGAAACCAATCACAATGATGGATGCATTAACTTCTCCCAACCCTCAGAGGGATGAACAACACAAACATGAGTGAAGGGAGACAGAGAGTGGGAGTCTGGGGAGACAAGGAAAAAAGAGGAGCTGATATCAAAGGATCAAATAGAAAGTAAATGTTTAGAAAATGATAGTGGCAAGGCTTGTACAATTATGCTTGATACAATTGATGTGTGAATTTTTATGAGAGCTATAAGAGCCCCCAATACAATGGTCTTTAAAAAGAAAAAGGAGATTTAAAGAAACATTTATTTCCCTTGCACTATTTTTGTGAAAGAGCAAAACACTTGAAAATGATAACATCTCCATTGTGGCAGTCATGTATTTGTGATGTCAATTTCATGATTGGGATGTAGGGGTGGAGTCTAGTCTGTTAATCTAGAGATAGCCAATGAGTAGCTGATGAGGCCTCTGTGTGGGCATGGCTTTCTCCTGAAAATTCTGGGAAGTCTCTTGGTATTTCCCAACTGGAGAAGGAAGACTGGACGGGTCTCCGAGACGATGAACTACTGACAAAACAAGATGGCAGCATCTGAGGAACTGGAAGAGCTGGAGGAGAAGTCACACAGCCTTACCCTAATGGATGCAGACCTCTGAAGCTGGAAAAGCCACAGAGAGACCCCTGACAGCTCTCAGTTGCTTTTATCACCAATGAATACTGCTGATGGACCCTGAGCCAGGAAACAAGGAACCATGAGGGGACCCCTGCCAGCGCCGGAACTCTGCGCCCACCGGTGTGTGACTTCATGAGTCAGAAGGAGACTTTATAGACTGGTATCAGACATATGGGCTAATATCGGACTTACGATTTTGAACTGGGCTGGGTTGGGATGCTTTCTCAATGTTCCATTCCTCTAGTATATAAACCTTTCCCTTATATCCATGTGTGTGTCTATGAATCTCTTTCTCTAGTCTACCCAGAGTAACACACCATTCATTACTTTACCAGGCACCTCCTTCCATGGTGAGCTGGTTCCCCCTTTGCGTTTCCTTGCTCACAGAGTGTCAGTACTGGAGACAATCTGGTTTTTCATTCTGAGCAGTTGGGTATATAAATTATGGTTGAAGCTGATGCCAATAGATCCCACAAAAATTCCATAAAAGGCATCATCAGCAGAAACAGTTTGATATTTGGTGGTACCTATGGAGTAGTTGCCCAGAAAGGCAGTTCAAGAGGCAGCAATGCTACTGTAGCACACACTATGAGCCTTAGCTCATGGACCTGCTGACTCTCTCTCTCTCTCTCTCTCTCTGTCCCCTCTGCTGAATGACAATATTAAAAACATCCATTTCCTCTTCTGCCCCACCCCGTGGCACTGTGATATCCTTCTCTCATTCCTTAATTCTTCTCCATACCCCTACCCCAGGTTAATTCTCCTTTCAATACATTGACTATTGACTGTCTTGTCAGAGTCCAATCTGTCTTTTGCTTATTGATGTTGAGTTTATAGAAACCCAAGAACATGTGTGGCTCTTTCACAGGAAGCCATGGGTTTTGTCTTTTACTCCTGATTAAATATCTGGCATTCCACCATGTTTCTACATGGGAAGGACTGGTGTGCACAAGGGTGTGGGACTGGTTAGTCCCAAGTTTAATAGGATTAATCTGTCCAACCCAAACCCCTTGCCATTCAGCCAACTTTTACTCACAACCACTATGCAGGAGAGAGAACTGCCTCAAAGTGTTTCTAAAGCTGGAAATCTTTACTGAAGTAGACTACCATCTCTTTCTTCTCTGGAGAGGTTGGCAACCACTTACCAAGGGCTTTACCCAAGACTGCATTTGGGTTCCTTTAAGAAGACTAAGAACAAAAAAAACCAAGAAAATTAGGGAAAAACGAAATGAAAAATAAAAAAAATACCTGATTTGGATACACATAATTTGATGTCTTGTAGACTCCATTGCGGAAAATAACACAGACATTTTTTTCTTTCTACAATGACTTGTAGGAGAAGGGATTCTATGATTTACTAGGGGCACCCATTCTAATGCTGAGAGTTAAAGAACTTGCAGGGACTCAAAGGAAAAGAAGCAATAACTATGTGCTACGTGATTTTTCCCTGAGCCTTCTGGATTCTCTCTCCATCTTGTTTGGGTAAAAAAGACTGAGCTGTAAAGACATCAGGGTGCTCCCACAGGCTGGCTGACAGGTGGTTTTGATCAGTGGAAAGTGCAAACCAGAGACCTGAAGACAAGATGTGAGGCAGGTGTCTCTTCCTGAGTTCTCTCTCTCTCTCTCTCTCTCTCTTTCTCTCTCTCTTTCTCTCTCTCTCTCTCTCTCTCTCTCTCTCTCTCTGTCGGGTCACTCTGGATTGAGTCTGTTTTTTGTTTTTTAACTATAGACCTCAACTCCTATAGTACCACTGTCCTCCGTACTAGACACAAATGTGTGGCTGCCCTACTGGCTTCTGGGCCACTCCCTCCTTTGTCCTTGCAGGTTTCATACTGCTAATATCTCACAACCATCGTTCCTCCAAGAGCAGTGTACAAACCCTCAGGTTTACTTCATTCTTGTGTTTTGAAAAAAAAATTTTTCATCATTTGCCCTGATACCAAACAGGAAAATATGGAGAAGGTGGAATTCCTCTGGATGGTTAAGAGCTAAATGAAGAACTCCAAATTTGGAGAGTGCCTTGAAAGAAAAAAAGAATGCATTTTGCTGCTATATATTTACCTTAAAACTGGAGCGAGCTCTCTGAGTAAACCATGAGTGGAATGTCTGTTTATATTTTGGAAAGGGATGGTGGTAAACTTAGAAATTAGGATGAGCATCACATATGAAAATAAACGATTCTGTGAATGGCATGCTTCTCTAGTGATTATGATAAAGCCCCAACTCTTAATTTGGATAAATTGCTAACCACCCAACTTAGAACACCCATTTGCGGTAATCATTATTTTGCTGACTTGGCTCTATGTCTGGCTTGCATCGCAATAGTGAATGCGAAGCCTATAAGCATTTAAGGACTGTCTTGCTAACTATCTCACTATTCACACAGAACCTACACCCAGAGACAAAGTATCCCAACGCCCGAACTGTTTTTCTGTGTGCACATTAGGGACTTTGGAAGCATGGTTTAACTCTTAAAAGCTAGCAAGGGTCTTTTTAATCAGTTCCTGAAGTTGGTTATAAAGTTCCAGAGTTTATTTCCAAACTGAAGTCACTAGCTTGCTAACTGCCTAACGGACATAATGAGTTGTATACAGATGGGCCGCTTAACCTTAGCATGCACTCGCTCCTTGCTTTGTCACTGGGTGTTGTAGACAAGAACGTGAACCAGCTTGGGCAGCAAATGTGTGTAGTCCTGTCACTGCCTCCATAGCACCTGAGGATCAGCCAACGTGCAACGTTTCCACGTTGGCCATTCTGGAAAGATGGGAGGTTCTATCAGCCAATTGACAAGAGATTTCAAAGAGCTCCTCTTGGAGGTCTGCTACTAGGCGGTTTGAGTATTTCTGAACCAGTCACTTCATCCTTCTGAATTGGCTTTCTTATCTGGGGAGTGGATCATTTGTTAAAGTTCTTTTCCATCCGTGCTGAGATGGGAGGCTCAAGGTCTGCACCGTGCCTGTGCATTCCGTTTCTCTGAAGAGGTGCTGCCCCGCTGACACTTGAAAGTTGTCTGGAGCCCACCAGGAGGCACATTTGCCAGTCTGGATGTGGGAAGGCAGTCAGAAGACTGAACTGCGCATTCCCAGCATGGGCGGGCATCCAGCTCCCAGCCAGAGCCATGTCCACCTCCTGGCTCCAGAGACCAAGCTCATCTGCCGGCTTAATATCCGCTTGACCCTCCGCATCTGTGTCTATGTCCCAGGCCAGCTTTGATTTCATTTTCAGCTGAGTTGTCTATTTTTCTTTGATACAGTCGTTTATAAAGCAAACAAAGGGATTTTGAAATTGGTCTGGGCAATGTTGTCTTAGCAGGGGCCTTGAACTTCAACAGGAGGAGGCCAAGCATACGTTCTGCATGTATTTCACCAGGGATGACAGTCTGGCTAATGCCTCAGAGGACACCTTTGACTGCGTGCTGCTCATGTGGAGAGGAGGGCAAGGCAAGGAAAATGAACATCTGGCACAGCCAACAGTGTTGTGGGTTGTGTCCAATACCAAGCATGCCCTGATTAAATATTTCATGCTTTCCCCAGCCAGACATCCCCGAACTCTCCACCTCTCTGTTCTCTTCAGCTGGACTAAATTCACCTTTTAGGAAGGATGCCTTAGCATGGGATTAGAACAGCATGTTGAATAAGCTTCATGAAAAATTTGTTTTTCATTGACTATATAATCAGCCAATGAATCTAGCCCTCTCCTTTCACATTCTCTCCTGCTCCTTCTCTCTCTTTCAATTCTCCACCACATCCATATCCTGTATTGGAAACAGAGTCTCCATTCATAAAGATCAGGATGAAAATATTTTCTCTCCTAATTCCAGGATCCACGCTCCTATGATCTACACCCCACATGGACTGACAGTACAGCATGTTGGTCACTTCTCTAGGATTCTGAGCTATAAAAGCCAGGGAGGGAATGATAAGACAACGGTACTAGATGACTGAGATCGCAGTCCTTTCTCTCTTTCTTTTCTTGGGTAGGTGAAAAGACGTCCCATCTGCTGTAACACTTTTTGATGAACAGCTCATCATTAATATGAATTAATTTTCCTCTTCAATTTATTGGATGGTTTTCTTAAATCTTATTTTGTCTGATGTTAATATTGCTGCTTCTTTCTTTTGAATTAGTGTTTATAGGAATTAATTTTCTAAATATCTTTAACATTTTGCTCAGAAGAACTTGTTGAAGTAAAATAAAGTTTCATCTATTTAGTACATTCAAATAATCTCTGTTTATATAGGAATTTATTTTCACTGAGCATATTTGACTACCATTTGCATGTCCTATGCTTACTGATGTATTTCAGGGATCATATTTCATGGTTTTTATCATCATAATTTCTTCAGGTGAAATTTTGGTTACATTAATGAAATATTTTCCCATGTTGGAATAGAATTTATGCATTGTGTTTTCGGTTATTTAATGAGCATCATTCATTTTTTAGAGGCACTTGATATGCTTGGATATAACACTTCAGCAAAATAATGAAATGCTTGATTCAAGAAAAGTACTTAAATTATGAACTATACTCTTTAAATTATTTGGTTCTAAATTTTCATATATGAAGTATTAGTGTGACAATTTGTAACATTTATTTAATTACAATGCTGTGTATGGCTACCTATTCTGTGTACATCAGTTTTACAAGGGCAACATTCTCCTTATCAACTCCACCAACTGTCAGTTAGTTCACAAGAGCCATCCATTGGCAAAGGACTTCGGGAATGGATCGAACCAGTAGTGTGCACACAAATTGGGGCAGTAAGATTGATATATTATATTGGAGTATTTCTAACATCTGAAAAATAAGTTGTACTGTGCCTTTTATTTATGGTAGCGTATCATTCATTTTTAAGCACATTTACAGGATTTTCTTCTAAAACAAATCTATAGTTACTTAGTTTATTCTTCACTCTAAATCCATGCTAGGAAAAATTTAACACAATTGCCAACTACGACTCTAGAGTTAACTTTGACTTTATGGCCACAACTTAATTTACATTATGCCCCAAAAGAATTTTATAACAGTCAGTAATATATAAATTGCGACACTTTAAGTCATTTGGTGCTCTTTACTTTCTCAATACCTAATTCAAAACTTTCTTATAGATTAAAAAACATTTTTGTCAGACTATATTGAATATATTTAATAAAGCCCTTTGAGTAAATTGTCTATTAATTTGGCGCGTCTAACATTTTGGCGTGTGTAGGTATATTTTGAAAGGCGGTAGAGCTGCGTGTAAACTTCCAGTGTTGCTTGCTCATTTCCTCGGATTAATTAAAGAATCCACGGTCTTCTGAACTTTACTGCTGATGAGCGTGTGCTACAGAAACACTGCCACTGCCCCTGTGCGACATGCAGTTCCTTTACTGAAGCTTCTCAGAGTTGCTCTTGGTCTTTGAGGTTTCACAGTGTCTTCCACAATGTGTGCTACTGTACCTTTATATTCAAATATTTGTATAATTTTCTACTAGAGCTCTATAAGACTCTGATTTCTTTAATCTTGAATGCTTCTTTAAAATTACTCTAATTATATTTATTTGTGAAATTTATTTTATTTATTTGACCTTAGAGTCTCAATTTACCCTTTATTTTTTCCAAGACTCTCTCTATAAATACATACATTTATATGTATATGTATATACACATAAACACACATCATACTTGTCTTTCCATGCTATTTTGTTCTTGGGAAACTAATCAACTCTATATTCTAGTTTTTAACTTTTATTTCATATGAAATTTATCTATCTCAAATGTTGAGAATTACTAATCATTTGGTGACTATATTCTGCTTACAAGAAATAAAATATTTTTTCAGATTCCTATTTTTAGTTCATATGTGGATTTCGGTTTCAAATATGTATTTTATATTTTATTTATATATTTCTTTAGTATTTTAACAGTTTTATTGGCCTATAGCCCACATAGCTTCAGATTCAATAGTTCAAGCACATCAAAAAGTTCTACAATCATCATCACAATTAGTTTCAGAGCATTTTCTTTGTTCTCACACCCATCATTATTCGCTCCCCATTTCTCCATGCCATCTCTTGCCATACCTACAAGGAACCTGCTACAGCCTCTAAAGGTTTACCTCTCTTGGATTTCAAATACCAAAATATCATTAAACACATGACCACCACCAAGAAAAAAAGACATGACCACCACCACCAAATATAATAACATAACTGTAAAATCGAAGAAAACCTCAACAGAAAATAAGGGCTAAAATGTATTCATTTATTTGAATATCAGAAATACTTACTTTAAAACTTTCTCAAATTTTTATACAAGTTTTAATTTTATCTGGTATCAATGACTGCTCTGACACTGAAAACTGATCATTTTAACGTAGAGTTATTTCATTTTGATCTTCTTTCCTTAGCAGTTTCTCTTTTCTGCAATTGCCATCTCTGGACTTGACCCATCTCTCATGACCTCTCCCAGAGTTAACATTGTACTGTGAAATGTAGGAGTTATGGCATATGCTCTCAAAGCCAGTAGCCAGCTTGACTTAATTCCTGATATGAGTC
Organism: Nesogale talazaci; assembly: GCA_004026705.1. NCBI lineage: Eukaryota > Metazoa > Chordata > Mammalia > Afrosoricida > Tenrecidae > Nesogale > Nesogale talazaci. Next base: position 158,027 of record PVJH01000003.1, on the reverse strand, counting down.
TTATTTGTTATTTCATTTTTCTTGGCCTACCATTTTCTAAAGCATTTCCTGGTATTCAAAGTATGGTTATTGATCTATTTATGTTTTTTTTTTGAATGGGGGATCCTTCCATGGGTGGAGAGGACTCTATCCCTGTTTCTTCCAGAACCAAAGTTCAAAAACTTATCCTGTAACATGCACAAGTCAATCTTATAATGTTCCTGACAACCTTACAAACTTCTTGATTTTGACCTCAAAAACAAATGAGACATTTTAAAAGGACCAGAAAATAGTGACAATACCAACTTTTGAGTTGTGGAGGGATTGATTGGTGAAGTCTCGTGTCTTCTGCACTCGTAAGGGCAAAGTCGGAACTTTTAGAATTCTTGGACTGTCATTCAGATTTTTAGAATAGGCATTTTTCAATGTTACTTTTGGTAGAAGAATGTGTCCTATTGCATTAATGTCTATACATTGAATAGAAATATATGTGCATACACACAAGTACACATCTCATAATGATTACTCATCTTAACTCATCACAAGCATTCCTGGATGGTGTTCATGAATGACTTGGTATAAGACATCTATTCTATTCTGGCAGCCAGTGTTGGCTAAGAAAGTCAATGTTTTTGTGTCTAAGAAACATACTGGTCTGTGTTCAGGTAAACTTTGCATTCTATTGAACCTAAAATGAAAAATTTTCTGTTTGCTAGCCAATGTATTACTACATATATTCAGACTGTTTGTGGCTAAGAAGACAAGGGCAGAGACTGCGGATTATATTTGAGACTTATCTCTAGCACTAGAAAATAATTTACAGCTCATTATCGCTGATGGTTGATAATAAAGGCCAACACTTTATATTTTGAAAATTATCATTATCTAAAATGGAATAGTCAAATTTAATTTCTTCTATTAGAAATGTCTAATAAGCTGTTATAAATCTTAGAATTGCAAAGATCCTCCAGAGATCATCTCATTCAGTATCTCATATTCTTGCAAGTATAATATTAGTCTTTTTTATTTCAGATATCACTATTTAATAAAAGTATGTTCCAGGACCTCAGTGAACAAAATATGACCTCTACAAGTAACTTTAGGTTCAGGTTGTTACAGCTGGAAAATAGAATATGCCTTTACATGTATTGTAAAGTGTTCTGTGATGACAAAGGGGAAAATAGTAGTGTTTCCTTGAGATAAATGGACTACAGTTCTGGATACAGAAAACAAATACTACATGTTTAACAGCATTTGAATAAAAATGATTTTCAACTTCATTTAAAAATATTATAAAAAGCAATCCCATATATTCAGGCTCAAATTTACAGTTGTTAACTCAGGTGGGTGATTGTGGTCAGAACATTGACTGAGGACTATCCTTAACAGAATACAACAACTGCTACAATGGTTGACTACTTCCTTTACTGTTTTTTTAAATTAATAAAATGAATCATTGTGACTTCATTTTCCACTCTAGAATATACCTACCTAGAAACATAAAAGCTCTGAAAATATTAGGGAAATAATATTTCAGTAGGAAAAAATAACTTCCTTATTCATATATACCATGAGGATGAACTTCTTGTTTTCAGCTGTATAGAGCGGTGCTTCTCAAGCTTACTATTGCCGCAGCCCCCCCTCCCCAAACAAAATAATTTTCATTGCTACCCCGTAACTGTAATTTTGCTACGGTTAGGAATCAGGCAACCCCTGCGAAAGGGTCATTTGACCCCCAAAGGGGTTGCAACCCACAGATTGAGAACCCCTGGACCTAGACAAACATTAAGGAACTCCCCCCAGTCACAGTGAGTTTTCTTCTAAGAGCTGTTTCACTTGAACCTTACTTTTTGTGATGATCGAGTTAAGAGAACAATAGCACTGGCCTAGGGGGTTAAAGGCTTATGACAATAACTTTGCTCAGTGCTTTTTCCTCTTTTGGAGGGTGGGGATGTGCCCCTTATTCCACCACCGCCCACTTTAAGTCCCACTAGATAATTTTGAAAAAAAAGTTTGAAGATATAATGGCTGGAATTTCTCCCAAGTTTGGCAAAATATACATTTGCAGAATTCAGAAGTCGAGGACCCCAAGTAGGGTGAATATGACAAAATTACTCATCTGCATGCACCACATTCTAGCTACTGACAACCACAGATTAAAAGGAGCCAAAAGATATCCCGCTTGCCACAGAGTTTCCAGAAATGAAACCACATTCCACAACCTCTTGGAGAAATAGACATGGTCATGAGACCTGGTGATAAGTCACCTCGGGCAGTGAGTAAGTATAGAAGGCCAAAGATGGCAAAGTGACAGAGAGAAGGAAGCTGAGCCTTTGCAGGCACCATACCAAGCCTGCATGGCCTCATGAAGAGTATGTAATCAGCAAAGAAAAAAAATCTCATCTTTTTACATTGATGAAAAGTACACACTTTATTTATTTATTTTAAATACATGCAGCTAAACCTAAATCTAGTATTACCATTTACAAAGCCTTATTGTGTCAGCTTCAGGGCAGAGTTCGCAGAGGATAAAATGTGAAACATAAATAAGTCAGAAGACTGACAAAGAGGTAATTAGATTTTTAGGAAAATTCTACTCTAATAAGGTAACAGGTTAGGAGGGAATCAAAGTGCTAGTCTCTTTGGTATTGTGCCCAACTTTAACAGAAGCAGTATTTTGTTTAAAAACATCAAACACAAATACTCAGAGGAGTTTTTAGTCAATCAACCTCAGAAAACAAAATAAGAAAATCAAAACCATAAGGGAAGATGCCTCTTGTCATTTTCTACTTTCGTCTGACGTGTTTTGGTTCATGCCAGAGTCCATTCACCATCTCTTACCTGTTCTCATTGAACTCTTGAAGGTCACCACTCAATATGCTGTGTCGCAGTCCTCTCTTACTTCTGACCAGACAGGCAATTGTCCCTTAAAGCAACAAGTAGGAGAGTGGCTCCTTTGGGTAGAACTTCAGACTCCCCAGCACATATGTCTTCATGTGCTCATCTACATGTCCACTTGGATCGGCCTAATCTTCACAGGGTTCCTTTGGGGCTTACTCTTTAACCCTTCCCTCACACTTTCCTTAGGTGGAGATTTGTATTGTTCATTGTCTCTGAGCCTGTTTGCGCTCAGAGGGTCCAAAAGCGCAGCAGAGGGCAACACTGTCTTGTTCTAGTGGAGCCTGCTGTCGCAGCCATTCTGTCAGTCCACTCAAAGGGAGGCTTTCCCCGTGAAAGAGTTTCCACCATGGTGCTGTCCTACAGAGAGGTGTGCGATCCCTGCGCACGGTTTTCAGGGCAGACCTTTAAAAGAGTAAATGGTCTGGTTCTTTTCCCACTGTGTTGTTGATACACGCACACTTATACACACATATGCATAAATCTATATAGATGAAAAATGTTTAGTAAGTGAGCACGTGTAAATGAAAGGGACATCCTAAAACAAAACAGGGCTGAGGCCACATATTCTGGCGGCTGGCTGTTGATCAGCGATGGGGTCCTCTGATGAGTGATTGTTAGCCGCCTCTGTTCAGGATGGCTAGCCAATTCCCACGTGGCTCTCCCATGGTGGCTTTGCCAGCAGTTTTGGATGGTCTGAAGAGCAATAGCTTAGAGATAAGCATGAGGCTGAGGCGGTGTCAAGCAATTCAGCACAGGCAGCATCTCCTGCGAACATGTGTATGGAGAAGTGGGTTTTTCTCTCCCGGGCTGCTTAGTGCTTAACTCCGACTGAAATGGAACCCACAAATGGGAAAAATGGCACCTGCCCAAGTTCCTTCCTTTCCAGTACCTGCATTACAGCTAACCTAGGAGAAATTGACACTGCCGTTTGGAACAGCTCCGTAAAATCCTCGCACCTCCAGCTCCAGTGGTGACCTCTCAGTCCAGAGCTCTAGGTGGCCTTGAGAATCATCACATCTGTTCTCAGGAACTTTGCTTTGATGGCAAAGCCGTCACCAAAAGATGGCTTATCATATCAGATTTGTGTTCTGCAGTCGGGAGCTCTGGAACTCCCTCAGGCCATTTCTTAAAACAGACTTGGGAAAAGCACTATGGTCAAACGGCACACACAGCTGAGCTTCAAAGTGAAAGCAGACCACCGAATGCTAAAGAGAAACAGCATCGGTGGCGCTGACAAACTAAGCAGTCCAATAGAAGGTGCCTGGCTTGGATCAAATCTAGTATAGAACCATTTTTGAAACATGCAAGAAAGGAGCTGGTCTTATGAAGTGTTTTGGTAGTGAGCAAGGAAGAGGCACTAGACTGTTGAGTAGACAGAGAGTGCTGTCCAGTCAGTCTGTGCAAAGTCTAGGCCAAGAGAAAGCAATGAACCATGTGAGGACCAACTCTCCTTCCATGATTGATTTAGGAAGCACCACAATTTAAGTTCCCAGGTGATGACTCTTCGGAAAACACTTCCTCCAAAGACAAGTAAGACTTCATACAAAAAAAGACTTGAGTCCCTAAATGTAGGGCTAATGATCCTTAATCAGTTCTACCCTGCAATCAGGCCTCGCCCAGGAGATGTACTGCGAACGACCAAGTGCTTGCTCCATGCCAGCTCCCACAGCTGAAAGGGAATATCTGTGCACAAACAAGCTAGAATATATATATATATATATATATATATATATATATATATATATATAATTTTACTGGGGGCTCATGCAAGCTCTTATCACAATCTATACATCCATCCATTGTCTCAAGTACACTTGTACATTTGATGCCATCATCATTTTCAGAGAATTTTCTTTGAGCTTCAGCCCTTGGTATCAGCTCCTCATTTCCCCACTACCTCTCATACCTTCCCTCCCTAAGGAACCCTTGATAATTTATGAATTGTTATTATTCTTTTATGTCTTACACTGACTGATGTCTCTCTTCATCCACTTTTGTGTTGTCCACCCATAGGGAGGGGGTTATATGTAGATCATTGTGATCACTTACCCATTTCTCCCTCATACCTCTCTCCTATCTTCCTAGTATTGCTATTCTCATTATTGGGCATGAGGGGCTTTTCTGTCCTGGATTCCCTGGTTTTTCAGCTCTTATCTGTACCTGTGTACATGGTCTGGCCACCTTTGTAAAGTAGAATTGGGGTCATGATAGTGGGGGGAGGAAACATTAAAGAAACTAGAGGAAAGTTGTAAGTTTCATCAGTGTTATAGTGCACCCTGACTGGTTCTTCTCTTCCTTGTGACCTTTCTGTAAGGGGATGTCCAATTGTCTACAGATAGGCTTTGGGTTTCCATTCTGTACGCCCCCTCATTCACATTTATATGATTTTTTATTGGGTCTTTGATGACTGATACCTATTCATCAATATCTCATGATAACACAAACTGGTATGCTTCTTCCATTTGGACTTTGACACTTCTCAGCTAGATGGCCACTTGTTTATCTTCAAGCTTTTAAGACCCTAGACACTATATCTTTGGATCATGGGGCACCATCAGCTTTCTTCACCACATATGCTGTGCACCCATCTTGTCTTCAGGGATCATGCCAAGAAAGTGAGCATTATGGAATGTCAGGTTAGTAGAACAAAGCGTTCTTGCATTGAGGGAGTACTTACGTAGAAGCCAAATGTCAGTCTGCTACTTTGATACTTAACATATAAATACATGTACATATATCTTTTCCATATCATTATATAAAAATATTACATATGTATATGACCATATTTAGACATCTATAAATGTCCTTTTTCTCCTAATTCCTTCCCTATTTCCTATTTCCCTATTTACTTTCCTCTTTTCCACTGTCATGTTTGGCCTTCATCCTCTTGGTTACATTGCCCTTGATCAAGCCATAACAGGCATCCTACACCCTTCTCCTCATTGATTTTGGACCACTTGTTCTCTTTTCCCAGGGTTTGTTAACACTCACTTCCTTCCCCCACCTCCTCTCTCCCCTGTCACCTCCAGAATCGTTAGACCAGCTGTTTACTCTAGATTCTTTATCCTGCCGATCTTATCTAGATAGACTTAATAAGCACAAAATAAGACAATAATAAGCACAAAAACAAGGCATAGCAAAACAAATCAACAAAAGAAAAAGCAATAGCAAAATGGCATTGTTTTCTAAAAAGCCAATAAATAGTTCCAGGTCTGTTTGTCAACCTTTAGTAGTGTTTTCCGGGGTCCAGTCTGATGGGGTGACATGCCCTGACCCCAAAGTCTATTTTTGGCATTTCCTGTGGGGCCTTCATTGCTTTGTTTCCCTTGCTGCTCTGCTGCATGCGCTCAGCATTTCGCCATGGTGTGGTGGGGTCAGCTCAGCCACACTTTCTTTCCGCACTGTGCCTCCAGGGCTGTCCCTCGTAGGGATATGGGTCAGTGAGGTGTGTTGTGTCTCATGGTAGGGCTGCTTGCCAGAATATCTTGTCCATCATCCTGGTCAAGAAGTTTCAAAGGGCAATAATTATCATGCATGTGGAGAGTTGAGAAGGACAAGCAAAGATTCTAGTTAGATTTGCATTAATTTGGCAGTTACTTTTTCTGGATGTGAATTCTGCAATGATTTGCTATCGTTATGCATAGGATACAGTTCAGATGTTTGATAAAGCGGATCCCCAAGGGAGCCCAGGAAGAGGAGTGGGTCAGAGAATGGGGTGTCTTTGGTGCTTCATTGTTGACAGATCATGCAAAAAAATCACCACTTTGGAATAGGATTTCCATTGAGTTTTCTTCCGGGAAGGGCCTTCCAAAGGGAGCTGCACCTGTTTCAAGAGTGAGGACTTCATATTTAAAAAGCATAAGACAGCCCCTTGCTTAAGAGGGCACAGGTGGAGGGAGGCTATTTATCTCTAGGGGCTAAGCTGTAGCTGTTGACTCCATCACGTGGCTCTGCTCCACAGGACCGGCATTCTACTTTTGCCATAAGGGGAGATCAGTAGATCTCACCCTGCGTGACTTCTGTGAAGGCCCAGAGAAGAAGTCTCCCATCAGTGGGGCTCTGCCCTGGCCTTTGCACCTTTGTGTGGACAAACATGGCGCCTCTCCTCTGCAGGGACGAATCACTCTTTCACCAGGCACTTGAAATGCTCCTTCCAGGGTCTTCTTTGTAAATGTTTACCTTGAGTTATCATGGCATCAGCTGTCCAGAGAAGCCATGGTGACACTGGACATTTGGAATCTACAACTTGTGATGAACAGAAATGCAACTTTGCCTGCTGTCAGAGCCTCTGGCCCGCCGAGGGAAAATGTACTATATACAGCCACAGGCTTGACCTCCGAGAGCCTTAAAAGGCCTCACATACTTAAAGGTGCATTACCAGGCCTCACAGTAATTCATCACGATAGCTAAAGTGCTCTGTGTAAACCACAGGAGATCGGAATCTCCCAGGCATCTCGGAGTCAGCATTAATTGCCTGGAGTTTAGCACAGGGAACCCGAAGTGAACAGAGAGAAAGACAATTTGCATATCATGTGCCTTAACACTCAGAAATGGTTCCAGATGTCCCAGCTGAAACCGTCTTCTCCCAAACATGTCCTTGGGTGGGACAAGGCACAGACCTCGCTCAGAGAACTTTCACTCAGTGCCCCGCCTCCTGGTCTAAGCCAGAGCTTTTGGTTTGCAACAGACACACTTGAGACACATTTTCATTCTGAGCAGGCCAAACATGATTTATTAATTTACTTTTGAAATAACAATTGCAGTTGGGAGGGATCAGCTGAAAGCCTTAATTACATTAGAAAATATGCCTCACTGTAGTCTGTCCCATCGAAGGTACAGAACACGTAATTATCATAATTTTCAAATTTTATTATTATTATTTGAAAAATGCTGATGGGGAACAGACTCTATCGACTTTACTTCAAAGAGTGGTGAAATCACATTTGAACCTTGGAAGGGAGGACTTCCCCAACTTGCTTGTTAACAGCCCTTACAAATATCTACTTGCTATTTGCAGCCCCCAGCCTTTCTCCAACAAGATGAGCTTCCTTTTGGCTCTTTGTACACAAAAGGAACTGCTCAGGTGTGTTGCTGCCAGAGTGATTAGCCTGCAGGAACTCTCCTTGGACACGAGGGAGGAAAGCCTTTGGGGCCATGCGCTCTCATCCTCATTCAATGCTTGTGTGTGTGTGAGTGCATGCATGTGCATACATGTGAGCTCAGGTGCTCACTCATGTATGTGCACCTGTGAGTGTACCTGTGGCTGCTGCATGTACACCTGAGGGAAAATGTTTGTTTTTAATTTTCAAGGCTCAGAGCTGATTTTTTTTTTAAAGAAAAGCGAACCCTCTCTGAGAATAGAATCTTCTCTGTGAAGCAGTTTGCATGCCAGACAGAAGTCTCAAACATTATCTTTGGCTTAGTGATCAAGTCCCCATGCTTCAGAAAGTCATTGTCTCTGGTGTTCTCGCTGTAGCTGAGCAGTGAATACAAGGTTCTTTTGCTTGTGTGTGTGTGTGTGTGTATGTGTCTGTGATATTATCAAACTAATAAATCCAGTTCTTGCATCAGTGCTAAAGTGGATAGTTGCAGCTGCACACTGCCTCAGGTTACACTTCAGGCATGGGTTAGCTGCCTTCCATTTTCCAAGACTCCTCATTCCCAGGTGTTTTTGATCATTAGATAATAAGGACACTAAATGACGCATTAGCTACTTGGAATAAGTCAACCCTCTTTTGAAAAAGATAAAAGCAAAACAACTGCCCATGCATATACACGTAGCAGCAGCAAGAAGAATACGAACATTTTGGAAAGGGCGGTTGGCATGGCTTTACCTTAAGGATCGATGATTGTCCACTTACCTTCCCTCCCCTGGACCTGCAGCTGATGGTTATTTGAGTAGAGAGGAGCAGCACGGGAAGGAAGGACACCCGTTTGGAAACAGGAGCAGTATCGGCAAGGAAGTCCCTGTGTAACCAGGAACCAGGGCCAAGACTTGAAGGGAACAACGCCTGATACCTGTGCTTCTGAATCCTCAGTGGGAAAAGAGGAATTGGTATCCTGGAGTCATGGGATGCAAGGAGGATCATAAAAGTCATGCTGGTATTATTTAAAAACACGGGCATACATTTGAAGGTAAGACTATCTGAGCAGAACTGAGAGTCCAGAGCACAATCAGAACAGCATCCACATTTCCTGCAGTTAAACAGACTCTCCAGTTTTCCTATGTTATAATAAGATGCAATATGCACATCCCGCTATTCCCTTAAATGACTTGATCCTTGCCTACTTAGTTCTTAATTTTTGACCTATGTTTTCTCTATGAGAATGACATACCTAAAAACCAAACCTATGCCCTGAACTTCCCAAGGACTCTTAGAGAGCTATTTATTCTCAAAGACGTGAACAAGACATTCATGTGGAGTCCCTGGCAGCATTTTATCAAGAGAACCAAAAGATGAGGGGGAGCCCTAAAGAAAAGAACATTAATTCTCCCTCAGCAAACTCTATTTACATAAAAAGAGACTAAAGTTAACATTTCAGTGATTTGCTTAAATTGGTAAACTTTGTTCCCTACCCAAGACCGGTCTGGTTCTCAAACTGGTAATAGATTCATGACTCTCTTATTTTATAATAATCTGTACAGCGAGTAGGCTGCTTGCTCCGAAAGCCACACATGGAGAAACACTGTCCTGGCTTAACTACTGGGTTTCACCGAGGCAGGGCCTGCGCTTCACAGCGTCTTCTGCTGAGTCTGGGGAAGAGGAGAGATACCACAGAAGGACCAGGGGCAGCTTTTTTCCTTCCAAGTTTCAAGCAGTTCACCCGTAATACATTGTGGAGGGTTGTTTATGGCGAAGCAGATGTGTCAAGACTCTCCTGTCATCTCTTTTCTCTCTGGCACTAAATCTGTCCTGGGCAAAGAGCTCTCTGCTTTGATTTTCTCTCGTAGAGATGCCCAGAAGCAAATCTGTGTTCAGAGAATGCCCATCTCCTTACTCTCTCTTCCTGGTGAATACCCACTTCTTTTTTCAGATGATGGGCACATGGCACCCTGTGCTCTGTGTCCCTCCCAATGTTATCAACACACAACTTCACATTCTCCTTGAAATGTCCAAGTGCATGATTCAGCCTTCAGACCAAGTTAAGAAAAACGAGTGCTTTCTCTCTTTTTTTCTTTTTAAATTATCTAAATTTTTCTTCTTCTAAACCTAACCATACTTTCTCTCTTAGTTTCCTTGGCTGGATTTTATGTTGTTTGACTAAAGGAAAAAGGACATTGTAGTCTTGGCCCATTACTGGTACAGTCTAGTTCACAAGTTGGTTTGGTAGAACATCCTCAAGCAAGAGTAAACGTTCCTTCAAGCAGGTAGAGGTCATTCTACTTTGGCATCTTTGACCCCTTCCCTCAGTATTTCATAGTCAACAGATCCATTCCTCTACAACCAAAGGGAAATCAATTAAACCTTCCTCCAGAAGATGTTAGCTCTAAGCAAACAAAAACTCCAAATTCCTAAAAAATAAATAAATAAACGAACAAATGGACCTGGCGGTCCCAGGAATAGAGAAAAATAAAATGACATAGTATCCCAAAATGGAACTCACCACTGCCACTAGTGGCTTTGAAAATTAATGAGTGCTCCACCTACATTATTTATTAGTCTTTCTGAACATAATAAAATACACGGCCAAGAAGGAATATGGAAGGAGACCATGTTTCAATTTTCCCACAATCATTTCCTTCTCCGTTTCTTTCTATCTTTGCACTTCAGAGGACAACGGTTCCATTTTTTTACCTCTCGGCTCCCTCACTGATGCTGCGAGTCACGTGGGAGTGGCTGAGTGTTCTGTTGTACATAACTCGCTCCTGGTGAGTTCATGCTGGCTCACAGTGAACTGGTAGAATGGGGTACACCTGCCTCCATGGGTTTGGGAGACTGTACTACTTTATGGAAGTACAAAAACTCACCTTGTCCTCACAGCATCCCTAAGCAACCACTGAGGTTACTTTCAATTGCACATGGAGTCTCCGCAAACCAGAGATCCATTTGTCTCCACAAATCTTAGATCCATCCAGCCTCTGAGATCCACAGCAACAACAGCAGGTGATGTTAAACAATCTCGATCATCACAATGTAAAATATTAGAGCACGCGAAGTAGGCTCCATATCCCATACTTGTACTATATGAAGAAGGTCGGAAGTTGTGGGGCAAAACCACCTCAGCTTGGGAGTACTGAATGTAGCCTGCCACTCTTAGATGTGTGTGTTCTGCAGCATCTTAGCCTTGCCATTGGAGAGGCCCAATTGTGGCCGTCATCCCATTCAGAGTCCTGCTGTCAGCGTCTCTTTCAACCTGATTTTATGTATGAGGAATTGGGGAGCTCATAGCAGAAAGTTTTCAGGACATCCTTGAATTCCAAGGGTGGAAGGGGTTAAGGTGGGGGCACCATAGGAAAGGGGGGAGGGTGGAAGGGAAGGAAGACTTCCGTGAAGCTGCCATGGAGTCTGCTGTGGTGACACTTGGCATCATCTATGCCATGGTGTGTGGGGCAGCAGAGTGTGGAACAAAGCTGCCTCCAAAGAGTGAGTAGAGCGCAGTGAAGCATCAAGGTCTTGCTCTCCCACCCCCCACTTATCCTGAAGAGAAAGAGTTGCCTTTCTCTTACTCACTTAAAAAACAGTGCTCACCTCTCTTGTCTTGAATGTTTTCTGTCAACATCCCCTGCCTCCTCCCTCTCTTCTCCCCACATTGGAAAGGTGTCGAAGAGGTACCATATGTGGATTCCCACTGCTTCCATGTTTCTAAAGAGACCTTGTCAACTGGTACTGTGCGTGGTGATGGCCAACTTGCCTCCCATCTTTCTGTGTGCTGCTGCTGGCTTCTTTTGCTCCTCACCTTCTGGGCCCGTTCCTTAGTCCCCCACAGCCCAACGGCCATTGGAAATGCTTCCATTTTCAGAATCCCCTGCCCCTCCCCACACACAACATATCATCTATAGAGCCCAGAGTGACATTTGTTAAAAGACTCTCTTCCTCTGAGCCCATTCCTCCATTTACAAGATGGCTCAGGCCCAGGCTTGATTCTCTCGGCTGTGTTATGCTGTTGAGCAGGACAACTAAGTGAAATCATTTGGTGCTTCTCTTCTATCCATTGTCTTTGGAATCCCCACCCAATGCTTGGTGGGGCCAAAAGGCTGTGTGAAACTGTAGGAGAAGGGGTTGGTCAATCTCTGCCATTCTTCTGAGCATGAAGTGTGCCATCTCAGGCACAGAGAATCCTGTGACCACCAGGAGAAAAAGCCAACCTCAGAGGGCATGCTAAATTCTTGCATGAAGTGGCAGTCATCCTGTGAGGACTGGCAACAGCCACACACGGAAGCCCCGAAGCCCTGAGACCATGCAAGAGAGCAAGAGGCGGTCCAGCCTTCAGAATGAGCAAAGCAGAGTGCCTCTGGCCAGGGGGCACTACTGCAGAGCAGTCATCGAGTCAGAGGAGCTTTGTAACACTGGCCTGGGCAGGGCAGAGGCCAAGGGGTCAGGGACAGAGACTGAAGCCCCAGCAGAGAGCTGACTGCTGGCATGGCAGGAATGAGTTACTTTAGACAACAGAGACTCTACCTCCGCTTTGTGGAGATGGGGGAGGTCAGACATGGCTTCAACACCAATTCACCCAGCAGCATACTCACTCTGGGTGAGCTGTGCGTTAGTCCATGCTCACTCTGCAGATGCAGTCCTTGTGGACTCAGACTTCACAGGGACACCCAGCGAACACTGCAGCTCCCCACCTCCAATGAAACCTGGGTGATCCCATGGACGCACTGGGCAATATTAAAAACCAAGGAATAAGGGGAAAAAGAGAGGCTTTATGAAAGCTACTCCAGAACACTATTCAATTATTAGTATGCTTTTTCATAATGCCAACGGTTTCACATTTTATTGAGAGAGAATTGTTCTCTGCCTCTCTTGGGAATGATTTTATTGACAGTATCAGAAAGAAGAAGATGGCTGTATCATTTCTGCAGTGCCAGAGGTCGGAATCTTTGACTGGTTTGGTGTAATGTGAACAAATAAAATTTTACTCAGTGCTTATTCATTGCCTTTTATTTTATATGTAATCTGGCTGGATTCAGTTTTGTTTTTTGGGTTTTTTTTTACATTTACTGCTTGCCTACATTAAGCTATTCTTGCAATTGTTTTAATGGGAATTTATTATATATATTCACCTTTGTTGACTCTTTTTACACAGTGAGTTCAGGGGTACAGTCAAGTATGTAGAAATAATGAATTTAGACTAGGATTCTTTTGGTCAAACATTTAAGTCATTTTATTAGGAGCTCATACAACTCTTATCACGATCAATACATACATCAATTTTGTGCAGACCACATTTTCACATTTGTTGCCACCCTTATTCTTGAAATATCCTCTTCTATGCAGGCCTCTGGTATGAGCTCCCCATATTTCCCCTCCTTTCCCACTCACATTCCCCCATTAACCTTTAATAATTTATAAATTATCATTATTTTATCATATCATACACTGTCGATGTGTCCCTTCACCCACTTCCCTGGAGCCCCTACATTTAACCTCCTTTCTGGTGTACGGACAACAGACTAGCATTTTATACTTTATTAGATATTTAATTTAGAATGCAATTGTTACCTCAAAATAAATACTCTCCTCTTCTTCCCCTCTTCTTTCCATTTCCTCTTTTCAACGACTATTTATAACCCATTAAAATCATCCTTACTCTACAGCTAAAATAAAGGACCTTGAAATACATTTTATTAGAATTACTTAAGATGTATAAAACCAAATCTAAGATCAAAATTTGAAGAAGAGCTTGTTGACGAAAACAAGTGCCCTCTGTCATCCAGGTTAAATTCAATAAAAAGATCACTGGAGAGGAAGATTGGGGGCATCAACTTCATTTGTTGACAGCATGCTTCAATTCCCCAAATATGGAATTCACTGGTAAAGTAGGATTTGAAGATGAGGTTGAACTGGGACCACAATCTCTTCCCCTAACTGGGATCAGAGATAACCAATTTTTAAGTAGGAACTGACACACAGTTCGGCAATAGATTAAGTAGTATATGCTAGAAAGAGCCACAAAAATACATGCTAAACATAGTAGACCCTTGTTATTCCCATTTGCACATCCATTGATTGAGTCACTTTGACTCATAGCAACCATTTTAGACCAAGTAAAATTCTCTCTTTGGGTTTCCAAAGCTGTAAATGGAAACCCATAAAGATGGGAGCAGAAGGATTCATCTCTCTCCCCAGGAACAATTGTGGTTTCAAATTGCCAACCTTGTTCCTAGTCCATCACATAACCCAGCACACCATCAGGGTTCCATGACAGGTCTGGAGGGGAAAAAATAGGTTTCTGATGAGGGTCTATTGAGGGTCTTCAAGGACTCGGGTTCCTTCTGTGTTGTGTCTTCGCTCTATCAGCATTATGCTCTCCACATTGTGGCTGAAATTATGGACACCTGCGTACTTAGAACTACATTTCATATGTTTCATTTAACACTCACACTTAGACCTTTTTGAACAAAGCTTGGTTGCATGGTCATAGTGAGCTGCAAAGGAAACTGGGTAACATTAATTATTAGTGAGGTGATGCTGAGGTTGCTAAGCACTTAGATTCTCATTTCGGCCCAAGGATAGAACAAGCATTGAGAGTCGAGCAGTGATTTCTGAAACCTTTGACGTGGAAAGGATTCTTCTAAAATGAAGACTGATAAAATCTACCCCCTTACCAACAACAAAAGAAAAGCTGGTCTCCTAATCACAGCAAAGAAGCTAGTGGACCCTGCACTTTATCAAACAAAGGAGGATGCTTTGAAAGTAAAAGGAGCACTGTCAAGTGCTCAAAGAAAGTGTAATGAAGACTGTCCAAGGTAAACCTAGATTTTGGCTGCCTCTTTAACAGGCCCTTCAAGAACTAAGTCATGCTCAGCTTTTGGGGTGCGTCTCCATCAATTTCTCCATTTGAATTTTATTCTGTATCTATGAAAAATAGTTTAATTTTCTTAATAGAACTTGCTGTTTCAAATCATCCTGTTTCTTTTTATATCTTCACTTGGGTCGAGCAATTTTATGCAAAACTGGTATAAAAATTCATGTCTGGCTCCAGAAATTGATGAAATAACAATGGAAATATTTCAACAATGGAAACACTCATTGATCTATGCCAAGAAATTTAGAAGACATTTAACCTGGTCGACTGACAGAAAGAGATCCACATTTATACCATTCCAGGGAAAGGTGGCCCCATAGAATGCTCAAATTATAGAACAATGTCGTTGATATCAAATGCAAGTAAAATTATGCTTAGGACAATTCAGCAATTGCTGTAAGAGTATATTGATGGGGATTCTGGTAAAAATTCAGGCAGGATTCAGAAGAGAACATGGCACAAGGGATCTGATGTCACATATATCTGGACTGAAAGCTGAGAATACAAGAAGGATTTGCTTGTGTTTTATGAACTACTCAAAGGCATTGAGCTGTGTAGATCCTTAAAAAAAAAAAGAACTACTGTGAATAGATGTGACAAGAATAGGAATTCCAGAACACTTAATTGCATCCATGCTGAAATAATACATTAAGAGACAGTTACATAGCTAGAACCAGGGACAAATGCATGGTGTAAAATCAAGAATGCTATGAGAAGGGGTTGTCTTCTCTCACCATACTTATTTAATCCGTGTGCTGAGCAAACAATAAGAAAAGCTGGGCTGTGAGAAGAAGAGTTTGGCACCAGATTTCGAGACAGGCTTAGTAAGTAAGAACTTTTGAAATGCAGATGATACAACCCTACTTACTAAAAGTGAAGAGAGCATGGAGCACTTGCTGATGCAATCAAGAATATCAGGCTTCAAAATGAATTATAACAATGTAAATAAAGCAAAAATCCTTATAAGTGAATCTGTGGAAGTCACCTACCTAATCTGGTGTCAATTTTTGAGGATTAAGCGTGTCGGGGTGGAGTCTAGTCTGCTAAACTGGAGAAGTCAATGAGAACTCTGTGTGGGCATGGCCTTCTTCTGAGAATGCTGAAAAAATCCGGTACTTTCTTCGTGGAGGCAGGAGACACTATATCTCTCAGTTCCCTCCCTTCGAAACACTTGACTGACAAGGCTGGCTCCCTGTGAGACATCCCTGAGGAGAAGCCACATGGACCTACCCTGATGCAGCCAGAAACCTAAACTTACAGAAGCCACTTGGAGACTCCTGCTAATGGTGAGATGCTTACAACACCACTAGCTCCAAAGACTTTCTACCCACCGGCTTGTGATCATTCTGCATTTGGCATCATGGCCTCCTTTTCATGAGTCTCAAGGGGACTTTATAGATTGGCATCTGACATATGGGCTAATATTGGACTTATAACCTTGGAATGAACTGGGTTGGGATGTTTTCTTAATGTACAATTACCCTTTTATAAAACTCCCTCTTATATACATTTCAGGGTATCCATGAATTTGCTTCTCTAGTCTACCCACACTAACACAGCTATATATAATATCATGATAAAAGTAGAAAAGATTAAACTCGCATTTCATCGTGCTTGGGTCCCAAACTAAGGCTCATGGAAGCAGCAATCAAGAGATAATAGGATGCATGATGTGGCGTCAATCTGCTGCACAAGACCTCTTTCACGTGTTTAAAAGAAAGGATGTTCTTTTGAGGACTAAAGGGAACCAGACCCAAGCCATGCTATTTTCAATAACCTCCTAGGCATAGGAAAATTGAAAAGTAAATACAGCTCGAGTAGAAATGACACATTTGAAGTATGATGCTTGCACAGATTTTTGAAAGTAATGTGGACTTCCAGAAGAAAACAACATCTGTAGACTCAGTGGTGTCAACAATGCCTTTCACATAACACTAATTGTGAGGATGGTTCAGGGCAGGAAAGTATGTCTTTCTTTTGTCCACATTGTCCACATTGTCTTTCTTTTGAACCAGAATTGACTTGGTGGTATCGCAGAACAACAGATGCTCGGCTGGATTCCATAGTGGTCTGCTACCCATACATTTCACAATAACGACATTCCTGACACTCCTAAAGAGTTGCAGCTTGGGACACCCATGGGGATACTTCTGCTCTCCTAGAGGGTAATTGTGAGTCAAAGCTGGCAGTGAGTTTGGATCCTCATCCCAGTTTTGATCATGTACCGACTCTCTCAGTTAACAGAGGAGCAATCATTTCCCTTTGTATGATCTTGCTCGTTACTAATCATCTGCTTAGATTATCACCACACTCTATTAGCCCAGACTAAATTGTTCTAAGACAACTACCAAATTCATAAGCATTTACTTTTTGCTCTTCCTTCACTATCAATTCCAATTGGTAAGAAAGGCCTCCTCATTGTAGTTCATTGTGGAATTCCTAAAGATACCACATTACATACAGTTCAGCCTAGGAAATAACAGAAAACACAATATAACACCTTCCACAAAATTTTTTTAAATCCTTAAAATATATACCTTAGTTATACCACCTTTCAAGGTCCAAAGTAGATAACAGTTGCCACTCCTAATTTCCAAGAAGCAGATAAATAATTTTCTAATGTATGTGTACATAAAAGTGAGGAGATTGGCACTAAGCTACAAAATGAGCACTAGGTAAAGGATATATTATAATATTTAATAAAAGAACCCACCCATTGATTAGAGTCTGACTTGCAGTAACACTATAAACTGAACAATCTTAACTCACTGCCATCAAGCAGATTCTCATTCATGGTGTTCCCATAGTACAGGTAAGACTTGCACCCAGGGGTTTCTAAGACCAGAACTGGCTACAGAAATAGGATGTTTACTCTTTACTCCAGGGAGCAGTGGCCAGTGCTTTTGAACTGTTGATCTTTCTGTTAGTAGCCCTGCATGAAACCACTACATTACCAAACTCCTAGGACAGAGTAAATCAGAACCCTAGGGTTTCTGAGAGCACAAATCTTTATGGGAGCAGACAGCATCATCTGATTGATTTAAACTGACCATCTTCCAGTCAGCAGATCAAAGTTTTACCCACCCTCACCCTAAGGTCCTGGGTATCGGGCCAACTCATCAATAGTTTAGATTTTGCTGGCCAGGGTCTGCTACAAGCCCTGAATCCTGACATCTTCGGATGAAAGGAGCTGTGGACAATAGACAAATGAGTACATCTCCATTGCAATAAGTCTTTATTTATAAAGTGAAATTCTGGGTTAGATCAGGCCTGTGAGTCATAACTTTTCAACCCCTGTACTAAGTTGAAAATTGTATCTCTGCTACATGATAACGATGTCTGTGACATACCAGGTTCTTAATTAAAAAAAAAAAAGGTCTTTGTTTTTTGTTTTTACCCATTTATTTGACATACTTAGAGATAGTTGATTGAGGAAAAATAAAATGCACCAATTTTCCCTGCTGCAAAATAAGGGGGTCCTTATTTTTTGTTACTTACCCTGAACACTTCCTAGAAACAATATGAAATAGAAGGACAGGAGTAGACATTCACATATCTATCTCTGGTAGTCCAGACAGACTAGAGGAAAAAATTTCAAAGACACGCATATGGATATAAGGTATGGGATTATATTCAAGAGGAATGGGGCATTGAGAAAACATCCCAGCCCAGTCCAGTTCAAAGTCACAAGTCACAAGTCATATGCCCAAAATCAGTCTATAAAGTTTTCTTCCGACTCACAACGTCACAGGTCAGTGGGTGCAGAATCCCGGTGCTGGCAGGGCACCTCACCTCCAGGGCTCAGGGTCCATCAACAGTAGAGGCTGGCATCCTCATTGCTGGCAGAGGTCTCCATCTGGCCTCCCCAGCTTCAGAGGTCTGGCTCCATCAGGCCAAAGCTGTGTGGTCTCTCCGCCAGCTCCTCCAGTTTCTTGAATGCTGCCAGCTTGTCTTGTCCATGATTAATTGTCTCTGAGATTAACTCCCAACAACTGGAGAAGATAGCTTCTCATCTTCACAAAGGAAATATCACGAGATTTCCCAGAAGTCTCAGGAGAAAGCTATGCCCACATAGAGGCCTCATTGGTTACTCAATGGCTATCTCCAGATTAACAGGCTAGACTTCACCCCTACATTTCAATCATAAAATTAACATAAGCACATGGCTGCCACACTATCCAAAATACTGGACGATGTCAACTTTATGTGAGTATGGCAAAGACATGGGTGACTCTGTGCTGTTAAGAAGGCATGGAAATTTAATAAATGGACATTATTCAGCCAGTATTACCACCCAAAGAAGTATCCAGTTCAGAAATATTCCGGTAGAAATGCGCTCTGGAAACAGATGTGGGCCAGCATCCTGGACTCAATGCATGCCAATAATCCAGGCCTCAAAGATGGTAATGATGACGAAGATGACGGGTATGTGTGTGTGTGTGTGTGTGTGTGTACCCAACATAAACCATATTTTTAATGCTATTTATTTAAAAGATTTTTTATTTTACAAAACAAACGTATCTCCTTCAAAGTACTCTCCATTATATTTAATGTGTTTTTCAAATCTGTAATTCTTTTCTTGCTGGTCAAGCAGGGGCAAAATCAGCATTACCAATGCTCTTCCCAGTGGAGCTTTTCCCTGCTTTCATTTGGGTACCCCCTCATGTGTGTGTGGGGCGGGGGTGGGGTACATGCAGACACTTGGTCCAGAAGGATGGAGCTGCTCTGAATCTGGCGCTGGTATTTTGCATCCTGCCAGAAGTGCGCAGGCAAGCCTAGAGGAGGAAGCATTGAGAGCGGGAGAGAGAGCAGGCTGGAGAAAAGACATCCTTGGAAATGCTCCACGCGGTCACAGTGGAGAAACGAACCTTGTCGAACAGGACATTGGCTGCCAACAGCCAGAGGAGGCCAGTGCCATCAACCAAGCAGGCGCCCTTCTTGCCACGCTACTTTGTCCTCTTTGCACTGGGGCCCAGAGCACCTTCTCCCTGAGTCGTCTGGAGCGCACCTGTAGGATAAGGGCAGCGAGCCCACCCTGCACACCACAGTGGAGGTTGTGGCGTCCAATGGAGTCCTCCTGGGTGACTAGAATGTGTGTCTAGTTTAGCTTGCAGATTGCTAAAGCGTGACTGTCTGGGAAGGAGGTGGGGGGCCTTGCAGGGAGTCCTTCTATGAAGCCAACACCTTCTAATTACAGCTCGTGGAGGTACACATTCCTCCCAGGGACTGGTGACCAGTAATAACAATGGCAATCATCCTCCAACCTGGTCTATGATATGTGAGTTAGTGGCTGTGCCCGGGTTTTTAGTGGCTCCTCATCACAGAATCCAAAAGGCTGCTCCGGGCCAAATCCATCAAACATTTGGCCCATGGGGTGTGAGAAATGGTCCAGTGTTGCATTGGCTTTTTCATAAACAGAGCAGCGGCTGGTACTAGACTCCAGTGGACCGAGAGGAAGAGGGGGAGCAAGAGAGGTCCATGTGCAACAGGAAAGGTGAGCCCGAGCGGAGAGGAAGGAGAGAGGGGAGGAAGGAAGCAGAGGCCTTGAAAGGAATCGTCGCTGGGTTCGGCCCAACCTGAATGGATGCAATCGTGAAGCCCAAACAACATAATAAGGGGCGGCAGCGGTATCACCGAGGGGCCCTCACCCTGGCCACTCTTACTCCAGCTGCCGTCACTAGATGAAATGGTGTCTAATTGGGCTTCTGAGCCTGCGCTTCAAGCGACATCAATTGCCATTTTTAAAAAGGATGATGGCGGAGAAGGGGACTCCATTTCCCCTTTAATGTGTTGAAGTCGCCACGCTGTGGCTACCACTGCCTTGTACCCTAGCTGGAAGAGCAGAGAGGCTCCAGGCAGCCTCTACCTGATGGAGACATAGCTGACTGATGGAGACCTAGCTCAAGCGAGTGGGGGTGGAGGCTGCGGGATCAGAGGGCTTTCACTGCCCACCTTACAGCCTTCTACCTCCCAGGTCATCTTTGTGCTGATGTCTATCCAGTCAGAGAGGCTTTGTTTTGCTCCCTGTCACCTTTTTTTCCCAGTCTGTTTTGTATAAAATGCCAGGGGTCTTCCTACCCATGCATGTTGTTTTCCTTCTATGGAATTTCTTAAGGTGACATCTGTAGTTGTCAAAGACCGTATGCATTCCTGAAAGGAAAACACTTTGCCCATGAAGCAACACACTCCTTCCTCCTTATGGCCTCCTTATGAACCCCTACAGCAGTTCTCAACGTTTCTAATGCCACCTTCCTTTCAAACTGTTCCTTAGGTCTGGTGACCCCAACCATCAAATTATTATTATTACGTTTAATCATTTTATTGGGAACTCAAAGAACTCTTATCACAATCCATACATCCAACCATTGTATGCCAAGCCCATTTGTACATTTTTTGCCATCATTATTCCTAAAACATTTTATTTCTGCTTAAGCCCTTGGTGTTAGCGCTTCCTATTTCCCTCCCTCCCCTCATGAATCCTTGTTAATTTATGAATTATCATTATTTTTTCAAAATAATGTCCGATGTCTCCCTTCACCTACTTCATTTTTTAAAAATTCATAAAATCATCTTCAGTACTACTTCATAACTGTAATTTTGCTACTATTATGAATTTTAGTGTTAACATAAGATGGACAGGATGCATTTTCATTGTTACAAATTGAACATAATTAAAATCACAAAATAGTATGTCATAATATATTGTGAAATATTTATTTCTAATGACTAATAAATGAAAGTCTGTCTTGAAGCATGGTGGGGCATGGGTAGCAATCATGCTGGGTACTTACGTGGGGCAGATCTGCCTGTGGGCGGACCACCTGGAGATGGATTGAGGAGCAGTGTCTTGGTTCCTAAGACCATCGGAAATGTGTTCTCTTATGAAGGTCTTAGGCAACCTTTGTGAAGGGGTTGTTCAGCCCCCGTAGGGGTCACGACCCACAGTTGGTAACTGATGACATACATGTTCGCCATGAGATGTATCCTTGTGCTGTTTGCACATTTGGGGTGTACATGATGGGAGGAGGGGAGGTTGGACAATTTTAAAGAAGGCTTGTATTCCTTCAGTTAAATTAAAACAACAACAAATGCACTGCCATCGCCTTGATTTTGACCCTGTAGAGCAGGGTAGAACTGTCTGCGGGGTCTCCCAGGCCAACTGTTTGCACGAGTGGGAGGTCTTGTCTGTCTCTGAGGGAGCTGCTGGCTATTTTGAACTCGCTGTCTTTCTGTGAGTTGCCCAGTGCTGACCATTCCAGAGTCCCACAACTATGCCTGCACAATTAGAGACATGGATGCCTTCTTTATTTTAAGGTTTTGTTGTTGCTGTTGTTTGTTTCTGCTTTGCTTTTCTGCTTTGTGTGCATGTCTGTGTATGGCAACTGTCTGGAAATCAGTCAGTCTGGTTTTCAGCTTTTCCCCCAAAGGGCAAGATTGGAAAAGGTGGGAACAGAGGACTCCTCAGAATGTAATACCTCTGCTTTCAACGACTCCCCACCCCCTACCAATGAGCAGTTCCCCCCAAATTAGTTTTAATAGATGTAAATAAATATAATTTGCAAGGCAATCTGGAGTCTTTGCTTCAAAAGACCCTATGCCAAGTGAAAGCTGTGGAACCCAGTTTAAAGCATGATTTTCAAGAAACAGCCCTCAATTTTCCATATTTCTATTATCCAGCTGAGGATCAGAAAAATCTCCCTCAGCCACATGATGTCACTTGGTGAATAAAAAGAACCAAGAGACTCTGACATGACATTTTTAGAAAAATACAATAGTTATCCTTAAGCAGTGGTGAGTATATAATTATATGGTATTGACACTAGTTCTGAAAATAAATGAAAAATAAAAAGAAGTTCTGTTTCCCCAGTTCCCTATGTCATATATGTCGGTTATAGGGACCATGTAGACTGCACCTGAGATAAGCATAATGGACAGCAGGGAACCTTTGCATCTGCTTATTTGACTTGGTGTTTTTCTAGTTAACAGGTTGGGTTGACTAAGATGTTGGTCTTAGAAGAGCCTGTTCTCTCTGCCTGATAGTCGCATCTATGAGGTGGAGTAACAATTCTTCATCACCCACAAAAGTCAAGAGAACAAATTAATAATGTAATCTCCCATTAATTATTTGACTATATTTCAACATTTGGATGTAGACCAAGAACTTAGGAAAGGACTTTGTAGGTGTAGGTATGCATTATATGTTTCAACAATCCCCTTAAATCCCAATATATATTCTGTCATTATTCTGCACAACTGTGTGTATGTGTTTCAGTTATTGGGGGAGGGTAGCAAGGGAATACCCTACACATCAGGGTAGGAAGTAAGCACCACCTGTCTTCTGCTGGGGTAATGATTTTTGAGTGCATTGAAGGGACTGAGGAGTAGGACCAGATTCTTGACAAAGAGCCCCTCTCTGTGTAACTATGGGAGAAGCAGGCCTCAGGCTGAGTTGAGGGGTGCTAGAAATTCCTTTAGCCTTCGGTGCAGCCAACCTGCAGAGCTGAAAGGAACTGTGAGAATGTTATTGCAACTTCTTAATTCAAAACATTACTGCAAAAAGACTTCCTGTGATGGGGCTGGAGGAAATGGGACTGCTCAGCTGGGATGAATTACAGAGACTGTTGGGTTGGCTTTGCCCCCTAGTGGATAGAGGTTTAGGGACCCCATCAACTATCTGGTTCTCTGCACTCAGAAAAGTGAATCATGCAAACTACAAAGCAGATAGGAAGAGAGAGACAGCTGGAAGCAGAAAGAACACTGCAGGGATTGGTGGAGCTTGGTCCCAGACTCAGTTTAGTCACTAAGTTTAGCCAGTCGCTTGCTGGCAGCTTTGAAAAAGATCCCAGTCCTCACACCAGCAGGTCTGAACTGTGGGCTAGACTGTGAAGAATGGAATCCTTTTTGTTTACCCCAGTCTCAGACCATAAAATCATAATCTATGGCAATGAAATAGATTTCCATAACTTTGCTTAGGACAGAGCTTTAACGTTTCCATTTTTCCTTCTTTAGAGGTCAATAATATCAAAAATGAAATCTAAGATCATTTACTCTTCAAGGTTGTTTGAGATAAAAGGATGGATTTGCTTTGACTGCTGAAAGAAGTGTCCTTTATAGACCGATCTCCTGCTCTCCCTGACTCCCCTAAGAAGAAACATAGAATGGATACTATCTATCTCTAGTTGAATTGACAGATAGCACTGAAAGATAATGCCCCAGCCCAGTTATTGTTGATTCTGTCCTAATAAGATATCAACTTCAGATCACGAAAACACGACTGTTTCTGATCCAGAAGGGAGTCAGCCTACCTCTAATCCCTGCAGCTCAAGGGTGACAGGAGGTTCACTTTTACATTCATGGAACAACAGTAAAATAGTAATGCTCCAAATTGCTGGGTTTGAAGCCAAATAATATTCGATGTAGGGGAGAGATTCCCTGGGATGGGAAGCTGCATGATGTGTTCTTCTCTCACCTCTCCCAGATGAGAAGTAGTCACATCATGGAACTGAAGATCACTGCGAAGCATCTGCACATGAATGGGGTGCTGACTTCCCGTGCACCATCTTTCTCAGTTCTCAGATGCATTCCGGATCAGCCAGATAAGGCTTCACAGTGTTTGCATAAAGATGTTGGCAAAATTAAGGTGAAAACAAGAGTTTTATTTTTTGTTCTGTTTGTTTTTTTCTGGTTTAATTCAGTAGCTTCTTACTAATCCACCCCCCTCACTTTTCCAGCTAAAGAAAAACAAGCCATGCACCCTTTTCTGAGTCAGTTCCATATGTGAGTTAAAAGGAAGGGTTTAGCTTAGCCAGTTGGGTTGAGAGGATGAAATACATTTGGGGTGCATCATTCCACTGAGAATACTAGTTGATTTTTTCCAAGTAGATGAGGCATTGCAGGTCATTAGGGATTAACAAGATGAGTTCCAGATAACTCGATAAAATGGATTATTCTGCTCAGTTAAGAGTGGCAGACATAAAGGACATCCATTAACTCACGAAAATCTGTCCTTGCCTGGTCAGAGGGAAAATGGAGACATTTAAGTCATTTTTAGCAAATTATTAATGCGATATATGCATATATTCTTTCCTTTTTAGAAAGGGAAGCTAAAGAATAGTTGTGGCCTTTTGTTGTAGATAGCTTTTCAGAACAGTGTAATGTAAACAGATTATCTGCAGTGTTTATTCAGTGTGAAAAAACAGTTCCAAGAGCCCCAGGTGCTTGCCAAGATCATAATTGTACCTTCTTAAATACTTTCATTACTTGGAAGTACAATAAGCGAAGCAGGGACACATGCTTTCCATTTTCTTGTCAACAAAACACCTCCAAGAAATTAAGCTCTATTTTCTCTCGACATTTCTCTAGGACTGTTCAGTGTGCATGAAAAGGGAAGGGAGGGAAGGCTTTGGTGTAATTTCATGACCTTGAAGCCGGTAAACCCCCTTGCTCAAAAAAAGAGAGTGGTTCATGTGTGGGGTGTCAAATACCCCCCAAACAGAGTGTTCAATATTAGAAGAATCTTGTTTGGTTAAATGTGGGGATGAACACGTTGAATATTGGAAAATGAGAAAAGAGTTTCTGCACATGGGAGGGTTTTTGGTTTTTTTCCCTTCCTTCCTTTTTTTTTTTTTTTTGCTGGGAAAGGTGTGCTTGAGAGGGACAGGGAAATTGTGAGATAAATCTCATGTTGGTGGAAATTCCATGGGCTCAATTCTTTCTTCTGGTAGAGAAGGCAAATTCTTGTGGACCTTCCCCTGAAGAGCTTACTCGATCATGGACTGGAGGATTGGGGGAAACTATCTCTGCTTATACATTTGGAAGATTAAGTGGATATTCCAAACAACCATAGCCTCAAGATCAAACGTCAACTTGACCCAGAATGTACAAAAGTTTGAAAGTGATTACCGTGGTGGGAAAGGACTTTTCTGTGTGGGGCATCCCTCGCTGTCTTCCCTACTCAGTTCTTACACCCACTCATGTTTCTCTGATTTTTCTCCATCTTCATCCTAACTTGTGCTTTTCCTTCTCAGCCTCACTCCTTTCCCTTTTCCAGCTTCATTCTCTCGGACTATGTGCCAGTTGTTTGTATGTAAACATTGTAGTTTCTGGTATGGTTTTCTTAACCTGATAGTGGTGCAACAGGCCTAGAAAAGATACAGAACTCAGAGGTTTGAGGCAAAAATACAAACCTTCTCTTGTCCTTTTATCCTCCCTTGATTCCACTTCTAAAACTATGCTTGAAGCAGCAAACTGGTTCCTAGAATGTGTGTGTGTGTGTACAAGCAGGTTGTAGGAAACAATTTGATACAACATATATAATTAGTTCATGGAATTTTGCTGCAACTGAAGTGGAAAAGAAGTCAGGGATTCTTATTGTTAGTTGTCTGTCCCTTCAGTTTGAACTCATGGCCACCCTATGTATAACAGTGACACATTGACCAGTCCTGTACCATCTGCAAGATTGCTGGTCTTCTGGAGTCCTCTGCTATATCCAAGGTGTTAGTTCATCTGGTTGAGGCTCTTCCTCTTTTTGGGGTGCGTCTCTATTTTCCTGATCATGTTGGCCCTGTCTATGTCCTGATGCTTCCTGAGGACATATGTGGAGCACATGAGAGGAAGCGGCATTACATTCTTTTGTGATATTTCAGGTGATCTTCACACATACTTTCCCATGGGAATTTTGTAAAGGGCATTTTACAGAGAGAGAAATGAGGCTCAGGGGGCTTAAAAGAGAATTGGTAAATGATGACCTGCTGGCCTAAGCTGATCAGCCTCCCGTTTTTGTAAATAGATTGAACTGCAGCATCCATGACTTCCCTACTGACCCTGACAATAACACTGAATTGTGTAAATATTCAAGAAATTGTATGACACAGAGAGCCTAAAATATTAATTAATTGGTCATTTATGGAGTAAAAGTCCCCACTTAAAATGTAAATAGTATGGCTACTTTCACTCTGAAGTAAATTAAATATCATCTCTAGCAAAAACCTGCTGATTCCAGAACCCACCGAATTCTGAGTCAAGGCTCATGAAAACTAGGTGTTATCAGGCATTTATTGATTAATCTCATGACTTACCTGTCAGTTATTCATATTTAGGTGATTTGTATATTGCTATGGTGCTAGAAATTGCCACCAATATTCCCCAGTTTCACCTTTGGTGGACAGATTTTACTGAAACTTCCAGACTAAGGCCAGGTAGAAATGCTAAGATATCTACTTCTGAAAATTAGTCAAAGAACTCTTCAGGTTCACAACAAACCATTGTCTGCCTGACTTGCTTTGGACATAACATCAAGGAAGTTTGCTGCATGAAGGCAACATTCAAATTTGGCAAAATAAAGGCTCAGCGAGGGCATAGGAGACCCTCTGTGACATGAATTAGCACAAAGCAACAGCAATGTATTAAAATATTGCTAGTGATTATGAGCAATTTGGAGGCCTGGGTCATGTTGTAGTCTATGTACATGAGATTGTCATCAATGTCAAATTACCCAATCAGATATGAAAACATGTGAAACTGTTCACTTCAGGTCACTAAATAAGTTTAAGTTGACCCATGCTCACTTTGCTGACAGGGTAACTCACTCTGACTCATCATGAGTTAGCATTAGTTGGCATTTAATAACTACTTCCAGTAACTCTCTGTAAGCAATACAAGGAAGACTGGAGAAAAATAGCTGCATTTGCAATATGGTGTTGATGAATTTTGAAAGAAGTATATACTACCTACCAGAAGAACAAGCAGTTTTGCCTTTGAAGAATACAGCCAGAATTGTCCTTGGAAGCACCTACTCTGGACAGGTGTCCAGAGAGACCAGTCTGTGGAAAAGGAACTCACGTTTGGTAAAGTGGAGGAGAGGCACAAAAGAGGAATGCCCTCAAGGAGATGGATTGACACAGTTGCCTCAACAATAAGTTCAAACGTAAGACCAATATCGAAGAAGGTGCACAAACAGGCAATATTGTGTCCTGTTACACAGAGGTTCATTATGAGTCAGAATGACTCAATGGCACTCAACAACAACAACAGCAGCAACAACAACATCCACACTCAACTGCTCCAAGGTTTGCATGGAGTTAATGTCAACTTCAGGACTGCTACTTCTTTCCTCGACCTCATCAGTCAGAAGCGGTTCTCCAAATATGGTTCTGGGTGGAGGGCCAGCAACTATGCTTAGAACAATGCTGTTCTGTGTCATCTAACTAGGGAGGCAACTCCAAGGCTTGCTCACTGTTGAGAACAATTGGTATATAATAGAGGTAAGGAATCAGCTTCTCCTTTTTTGAACACCCCACATCTATCTCTATAATATGATCACTGTTTATATTATGTTTACATGTTAATAGAGCCAAAAGGATAGGGAAATAGTGGCCTGGGGTGAGAGACAGCCTGGCATTATTTCAGCTTGTCCCTACCACTCCACCTTTACCAAGGAACAAACACTTAAAGGACTGCAGGCATTTTAAAAGTTGACATTCCCATTGTAAATTACCTCATTGCATTCATCAGTACAAATATGCATGTATATATTCTACATAGGTCCAGACACCATGGGGCCTTCCTACCTGCAGGAGGAAGGAGAAAGGGTGGGGAAATCAGGGGAAGGTACATTGTTTCCTGTAGGATGTTTTTGTTTCGTGTTTTATTGTTTATTCTTTCAGCCCTATCTCTTGCTGTATTACAAATATGCTGTTTTGTATACAACTACCTGAAAATAAACAAAAAACAATGACACTCTAGGAAAACTACCAGAAAAATCTTCTTGCCATGTAGGTCAGGCACCTTCTTGTGCTATTTACAACCACCTCAGCTTCTTTGTAAAATGTCAGGACATCTGAAGGTCACATCAGTGATGAGCAGTTCTGTGTTCGTCCACATCGCCCTATGTTTTTCCCTGGTGATGACAACAGAGGAAAGGAAACCAGACCACTGGAAGGCCTGTGCATCATGGAGAGGCACTGTGTGCACCCCAACAGACTGGGGAACTCATGGCGAAGTGAGAGAACCACTGACCAAAAGGAATCAGCCAGTAGCAAATACCTTGGCTTCCCTATCCCCCCTGTCAACTTTCACTCACCAAGTCCTCAGAAATGCAATTGTTGAAGCTCCTTCTCTTAGACAAAGGTCTCCAGCTCAACAATTGAACAAGAAGCAGCACTTGCTAGCAAGCAGGGTCCTGGGCAGTAATGGGCCCTCTTTCTTGCCCCCTTCTCCCTTTATTTCGTTCTGCTTTCCTGAGTTGCCTCCTCCTTCCTAAAACAGAAACAAGTGCTCCATTATGCCGGTTTCACCTTCTGAGAAGGCACCTCCTTAGACTAGGAAAGACTGAGGTCAGAAATCTGCTTCTTAGATTGGCCTCTGCCTGTGGGCAGTGCAAACACTCACTTTCTCTCTCTCACACTCAAACCATCGTATTGGGAGTTAATACAGATGTTCCATCAATCCATGGTTCAATCACATCAAACAGTATTGCACTCTTGCCACATCAAATCCATTTGGAAAACCTTGGGAATGTGAGGGAGGGACCCTGAAAGACGGTAGGATGGAAACAAATGGCTGCTTGCCTGCTTTGGGAGGAGCTGGGCTCAGGGTGATGGCAAAAGTCCACCCTGGGCCTGATTCTTAGACAGCAGGGGATGACTGCCCAAGACCCAAGGAGTTAGTGTGTGAGAATGTCCTAGGTTTGGTTACACAGCATTCATTATGTTTTTAAATGACAAAGACTGTGTCTAAGGGACAGTGAAGGTTGGAAACCTTTAAGAGGGAATGGAAGCATGCCCTGGAACCTCACTGAAGTGGTTTTGAGAACCTGAAGTTGCCTCCTCCCCTTGGGTGAATTATTGCACATCTTTCAACCTGAGCTCGTCTGAAGATGGAGATGACGACACTCTCTTCCTCCAAGGGTTGTGATGACCAGCTCAGCACACCGACTGGCAGGGCCTGCGGTGCTACCCAGCTCGGGAATTCCCACATTGTGTGCTCCCAGACCACAGGCGCTCCCCGGAGGACATCATGGCACACCTCTTGCTCCACGCGGAACCCCTTCCTTCTTCCTTCCTTGGGGTTGCCACCCTCCAAACTCCAGTCTCCAAACTCACAGCCATTTAGCTGATGCCAACAGGATGGGTCTCCCCGGGTGAGTTTGTGAGACTGGAACACTGTCTCCCAAAGATCGGCCTGTGGTTTCAAATCACTGACTTTGCAGATAGCGCCACCAGGGCTCCAGTCCAAACGCTACACTAATAGAAAATCTTCTGTCATCCTGTTTTCCGTGGAATGCTCGCCATATTCTGGGCCTCCCTGTCTTGATCATTAGGCTGTGGCTGCTGTGTATTGGGCTAGTTGGTGTGGTGGCGTCCTCACTGGATCACAGTGCAAGGCGGCACCGCAGCCCACACTAACTTCCCGGTAACCCTGAAGGCGGCCTGCGTACCACTTCCTGCTTGGGTTCCTGTTTCTAACCAGAGAGGCAGCTCTCCGTTCCTGGAGAAAATGGAGGGAGTAGGAGAAAAATGCAACCAATTATATATTCCCAGACTCCACTCCTGAATCCAGCCAAACTGCTTAACAGAAAAGTATCTGTTTTTCCTCGTTTGGCTTAATGATTTTCCTGTAGATCCACATCTCTTTCTATCACAAAGAAATCACTTTATCCTGCTGGGTAATTAATACGAATGTACAGTATGGCAAACATATTCCTGTAGACTGCTTATTTTGCTGGTAAATTACAGGAAATTCAATACAGTACACCTGGGATACCCTGCAGTTTGAAATTAGAATATAAAGTGTCTCCCAGTTCCTCCTACTTGGCCAAGATACTGGTCTGATTGTGAAAATCTTGCTAGTTAGACATGTAATAAACTGGAATGATGGCAAATTCATTTACTTCTCTTTAGCTTAGAATGAATAAACATTTTAATTTCAAGCTTAAAAAACCCCAATAACAAAATACAAGCCCACCACCCTGTTTACAGCCCTCCAAGTTACTAGAAGGGGATGCAGAGTGGTGTTGGGTCCCAGTTGTAAATCCATCCAGAGAACATATGCCACATACAAATTTGTAACCAAATCCTTAGAGTTTAAGGTATATTGCCAGTAAAACCCCTTGGCCAAACTTCAGTTCTGCGTGATGTCACATCTATATGGGCCCTGCGATAGTATTAAACTGGCCACAGCTGTTTCTCATTGAAGCAATACAGACCTCTTAAAGGCAGGGCTCCACCTCTTCTCCACCTCTTCCCTCCCTCTTGCAAAGTCCCTTTCTGGAACAAAAAGGCTTCTTTAGGAACATGCTCTGAGGGCTCTCGCTGACGATTTCCTTACTAGTTCCTAATGATTTGGTTAAGCACTCCCGATTGTGCTTCACACACACACACACACACACACACACACACACACATCACCCAGAAAAGCTTTCTTCTTGGCGATTGATGTACCCTAGACCTCTTTGCTAATGTTCAAAGCAAACACTTTAGCACCCTGCTTCCTAGAAATAATAGTCCAGTTGAGACCAAACAGCTTGTGGGAAATCTTGGACGGCCTTTCTCTTTGGAAGAGGGGTGTGGTGAGAGGATAGAAGGTGCAGATGGACTCTGCAGGGACCCCCTGTTCCTGGCGGTGTTCTCTAGTTACACAGGGGGCTGCAAACTGCTTCAAAGATGGCCAGGTAAAAAACGGTGGACTTACAGGCCACATAGTCTTGTCACAACTACTAAATGATGCCTCTGCAGCAGCCAGACACAACATATAAGCATTTCAATAAAGCCTGATGTACAAAAACAGCTTTGGGGCAGAATTGGGCCTGCGCCCTGGTTTGCAGACCTTTGCTTCTCAGAGGGTGGTGAGTAGTCATTGGTTGGTTTGATGTAGATGTTAAAAATCAGGGGGTGAATGTAAGTCAGACACTGATATTGCTGAAACATCCACGGATAAGAAATGGCCCAATCTAGATGTCATCACTGAACTTGTATGTGTTGTCCCGATTTATAAGATATTCATGTGACTAAGGACTGTACTTAAAACCATCCTTTTTTCTTAAAAAAAAAAAACAGCTTAGCAATAATATGATAGTAAATCCAAAAAGGGTGGTGAAAAATCATAGAAAGCTTTATGGACTAAAAATATAAAACTGTGAAGCTTGTGTTTCTTGACAAACCCTCCATGTTTGTCTACATACTTCAGAACATACGTCATCTGTCATTGGTCTAACTTTCCCCAAAGGATTCTAAACACCGTGAATTCCGTGAAGTTACGGGCACCAACAGTGTTTCTGTTTGGTGGTTTTGGAGTTTGGGGAATAAAAGACACCTCAAGGGGGCAAGATTGGGGTGGTGGGGTGGATGGGGACCTGGGACAGCCCTTGATGCCTTCACAGCACGAGCTGTTGCACTGTCACTGTGGAAACAGATGTCTCAGTGCACAGTTGCTGCCTTTGATCTCACCAAAGCAGTTTTCTGTTTTCTTAAAACTTCTTCAGAGGAAGCCCCCATGATTGTCCCATTTCCTTTGAGAAAGGTGTATTGAGATGGCCCATTTTGGGATCTCAATCAGTCACCATCACCTTCAGTGCCCTCGCTCTGTCTTAAATTGAAAGCAGATCTCCACAAAAGTCCATTTTCCCACTGACCTTTGCTTTCCTTAAGGCATCTTAAGAAGACTAAGACAAGTTTATGACAGAGACAACTTGTTTGTAACTGACCATGATCACAGAGACACCTCACAGTGCAGCCTGTGTAGACCCTGGGGCCTGTGTGAATGGGAACTGCAGAGACAGCAACACTCCCGGACTTGCCCTGATGTGGGCAGCATACAATTCCACAGTGTCCTTTGCTGATTTTGTTATCATTTGCAGAGGTTCTACTCACAGACATCCCATTCTATGATTTACTCTTCAAAATTTTAGAGGGCAAGCATTAATTGTAGTTTTGTTTCCTTTGCCTCCCCCAAACTAAATCAGAAGTGTAAGTTGCTTAAAAGCAAGAACCCTAACACTGAGTGCTTCCTTAACTTTGACAGGCATCTTCAGAAAGTTCTGAGATGGGAGAGCAAACCATAGGAAGAAAAAAGAAAAGGACTATACAGTCAACTCACTAATTTTCTTGCCAGAAACACCATCCCATTGCCAGGGCGAAGTGATGTGATTACAAGTGATCAAATGCCCACATCCAAGGGTTTGTTATCATGGGAGTCCGTTTTCTGATGTGTGATCTTTAGTCCCCAGTGACTAGTGGCACGTCACAGTCCCAAAACACTGTCTGTAGGTCTGTCCCTTTTGTTTCCCACAGCAGGACAATGCTGTTTGTGGGAATCGCCGAGGTCCTCATTTTCCTCCCAATCCCTGAAAACAAATAAAGCTGGTGTCTGTAAACATCTTGAAACCCAAAGGCAATCACAATGGGGAAAAACACAATTTTTTAAAAAACTGTTTAAATCTGAAGTGACTTGCCGCATAGTCCTGGGTGCTGAGCTCCATTGTCCATCAAGGAACACTCCGCATTACATAAGGATGTGGGGTTCAAGCTGAGCATCCCGAAGAACGCACGGTGTGCCTTTATCTCAGGTGCTGGGATGCTGCTGTCAGACCAGCACTGGACCGCTCACCCCTAGATTGGCTGCTGAGGATATCTGCTTCCACAAAGGTTGACAAACTCTCAAGCCTTCTGTGGACAGTCATGAGTCAGCGTTGACTCCAGGCTTTTGGATTGCTTTATTTGTTTATTTAGCCACAAGCAGAATGGGGTGTGTGTGTGCCAGTTTTACCTCCTAAGTGAGAATCATCTCAGCACCCCAATGCCTTCCCTCTTTGACCACGGTGTCTTCTCAGCCTGCTTGGGACTTGGATGCGCAGATTCTGCTTGGCTGATGGAAACCTTAGAAGTGAAAAGGCTGTGCCTTTGTCTTGAGCAGGTGAGAACCTAGGGAATATTGGATTTTTTAAAAATTAGATGGTGTAAACTCCTGGTTAGAGTAAGCCCAAAAGGAATGGGGTAATAGGTCTACATTTCTGGTCCTGGACAAAAAAATAAAGGGGGGGGGGAAGCATTTCTCTTTGTACCCAGACTGTTACATCTCTTGTCTAACTCTGTAGCTGACCTCCTTC
Organism: Nesogale talazaci; assembly: GCA_004026705.1. Classification (NCBI taxonomy): domain Eukaryota; kingdom Metazoa; phylum Chordata; class Mammalia; order Afrosoricida; family Tenrecidae; genus Nesogale; species Nesogale talazaci. The sequence goes on along the minus strand of PVJH01000003.1, from coordinate 124,075 downwards.
CAAACTCGTCACCCTTCCAGTCAGACCTCTTTTATAAGGTGCTATTCACAGGGCTGGCCTCCCAGTTTGTAAACATGGAGAAAGTTATCTGAGATCTAGGCCTGTAGTCTTCAAAACCCAAAGAAAACATTGGAAACTTAGGGTTATTAGGGAAAAGCACCAAATGCCAAATTTTGATGGACTGGGAACATATTAAGACATTAGTGCCGTTGGAGTTCTATCCTTAAAAGCCATGAGGTCACTCGAGAAGAATATGATGTCAGGCTGTAAAAAAGATCAGAAAGCTTTTGGAAAGTGCTTCGGCCATGTTGGGCTGTTTCTATAAAATGCTGAACAGAAATAGCAGTGTTCTTTCACTAGGCCCCTCTGCTCCTTCCCAAGTACCCCTGCCAAAAACCAGGATGGCAGTCAGAGCTGCTCTCCATCTCTCCCTGGGAATAGAGCGGGCTTTTCTTGCTAGAACTGGAGGATTCACTAATAGATTTCCAGTAAAATCTCTTTTGAAACATTCCTTGGTGTAATACACGCCCCCCCACCCATCAAACCCTTTACTGTGAAGTGGATCACAGCTCAGAGTGAGGCTGCAGGACAGAGTTGGATGGCCCGTGGGCTTCCCAAGGCGGAACACTTGGTCCAGGTGCACTGGATCCTGGCTCGTCCGTAGAGCTGCAGGGGCTGTAACTGCCCATCCTGGGCTTAGGAGCTGAGAACTTTGTGATGCCATCACCAGGGCTCCTGCCCTACTGCATGGTGTCCTGACCGACCATTCACCCTTTTAGATACAGTCGTAATTTTCCATGCAGGGGAAAGAGCATTTGCCCCAAGTTGGCCCAAAGTTCTCAGTAACTTGATCCTCATTTGTGTATTTGTACTGAAGAAGATGCTAGAACCTTGTTCTGGCTGCTTTAGAAATTTTTCATTTCTCCCTCTTCCACTCTCCTCTGAATCTCTCTGTTTCTGCATCTCTCTTCTCTCCATTCTGTCTCCAAGGTCTTGGTACTAATAAAGTGTGTATATACACACACACATACACACACAGTTTGAAAGACAACGAGCTCACATTCTGATGGTAAACTGTTGGCTACATTATCTGTCTAGAATGATTAAGAGGCTAGAGCAATTGATTTATGAGGAAAGATGAACAGAACACCATCTGTAGAGTTTGACTCAGCAGAGACTTGAGGTGGGGGGGGTGACACTTGATAGCCATCTACTGAGACCAGCAAGGTGGGACTATGAGAGGGGGGAAGCATTATGCATCACACAGAGAAGCTACGCTAGAACTAAGATAATGTGAAGAAATTCAGGAGAGGAGGGGTGTAAGATGGGCCTTAGGGAAATGCTTCTGACATACGGAGATCCATTTGAGGATGGGCTCTTCTCTCAGGGGACCTGGTATGTGCATCATCCTTCGAAACATGAATGCCTGGCTGGGGAGCAGGCTCTGTATCAACTCACATGTGGATTCCAAAAGAAAGTCAACCTGCATTCTGGGTCTAAGCTGTTGAATTAAAACCAAAATTACCAGGGTTTTCATTTCGTTGCCTCAAGTCTTTGTAAAGTAAGATAGAGTAAGAAGACGGAAAGAAGGTGTGGGTGAGTGTGGCGCCAGGCTTGAGCCCAATGTCAATTGGAACTGCCAGACATTCCTCCTATGATGCTGTCATTTTCAGAACTTACCTCTGGGTGTCTCTAAGCCAGTGGAATGAACAGGGCAGTCTTTTCATTAGTCAGTGCAATAAGAGCCCATCACTGTTGAGACAATTCCTCCTCACAGCGACTCACCAGGGCAGGATAGAGGAGCTCTGGTGGGCTTTCTGGAACTGTCAATCCTGTGGGAGCAGATCACCATAAAGCAGCCAGTGGGCTTGCCTTTGGAATCAAACAGCCCATCAGCAAATCCACATCAGGTTCCTTAGGTTCCACAAAAGACCGTGGGCTATTATTCATCAATAAAAATACTTCCTAGCATATGTGGAATTGTAACTGACACGCTTGGTGTGGACATCTGCATATAGTATATTTAAATTACTTACATAGTAGAGAAGGGAAGCCACTAATTTTTACAGTAGTAATTCTTTGGACGTTGACTTCCTGTCCATATTGTATTCGCTATCCACTGAGTCTTCCTAGGGACTTAGGAAATGTAAGTGGGATCCGTAGGCAAAGATTTAAGAGAGAGAGACTATGTGTGAAAGAGATAGAGACAGAGAAATGTGTGGTGGGAAGAAAATGGGGGGTGGGTAAAGAAAGGGAAAAAGAGAGGGAAGAGGACAGAGAAGGAGGAAAGAATGAATAAAGAGAAAGACAAAGGAGAAATGGCAGATGGCAGAAGGGAAATAAAATTGATTTCAAGGTGCTTTCAATCTAGTTAATATTTACATCCTCTCAAATCCCTAAGTTTCATATGTATTTTCCCTGAGAAGTCAAAAAAGCATAAGACTAATATTAATTTGAGTCTCTCTTAGTAGCAAATAAACTATCCTAAAACCATCATGTTATCTAAACAAGGTCAAGAGAGAGAAGTGTACATAGTGATGTGACAAGTCACTTTCAGCAAAATGAGATTACATAGGTGAGAAAAGATCGTATCCAGTGAGATAAAAAAGGGAACTCTTCCACATTTGGGATGACTCTTCGTGTCAATATTATTAAAAAGCTCAGTGAATACAATAGTGAAGAAAAGCTATGTAGACCTTTCCCCCGACCTCTCTATGAAAACAAACACATACATTTCCTACTGTAGTATTTTCTCAGCATTAATTCAGACCTCTTCAGTTACTCTTATGAAATAGTGAATTGTTTTCCTTAAAAATCACTGTGTGGATTGTACTTATTCAAACATTGTAAGGTGTCTGTTGAATTTTTTTTAACACTGATTGACATTGCTCCCCATAATGACCACCAGCATGTATCTTGTCAGGTAATATCTGTTAAAAATAAACTTTGTGTCACAATATGGAAATTGAAAAGATTCTGTACTTTTCTCTTCTTTCATTCCTTTTTTTCTCATAGGTACATATCATAGCTTAAAAGACTTAATGTCCACTTGAAGGAAGCAAAGAAGAGAGAGACTTCATTGCACTTGGCCTTTCAGATGAATTAGAGGTGGGGGGGGGATGAATTTTCTACGTCTCCACCCCCTCCAGCCCCTTCCTGCTTCTTACCCACCACATGTCTGCAGTCAAAGAAAGCAAACAAAAAACATATTCAAATCTTTCTTTTAACTTTTCAGTGTTTTCTCTGCTGTCTGGCACTTTTGTGGATGGTGTGTGTGTGTGTGTGTGTGTGTGTGTGTGTGTGTGTGTGTCTTAATTATATGAAAATTATACTAGGGGTTCAGTAACCGGTGGCTTGAAAATTAACTGAATTATGAAAGCTGAAATGTTGCTCATAGCATCAGTTAATGACAAGGTCGCCGCCACTGTCATATTCAAAAGAAATGTCACACTTGGATGAGGCTGAGATGGCTGTGTTGTCCCCGGGTCCCAGGTAGAAACAATGAAGCAGGGGCTCCATGGGCACAGCTCCATCCAGTCTTTGAATCTCATACATTCTTCTTTCAACTCCTTTTGGTTCTGCTGTGTTCCCCTAACATCTGGAGTCCCCAGGTATTCTGCAATGACATGGAGACGTTGGGGGCTGGGAATAACAGATTCATGAATAGATTGGAAATTCACTCTAAATGCCCCCTTGGGTGGTCGGTGCAAAGGCTCATTGTGCGTTGTTTCTGTCCTTTACAAAAATCAAATATGTCTAGAATTATTTGAGTCCAACAGACTATATTAGGGAACTGAATGCCAGCATACCCCATACACTAGCAGATAAATGATGACAGATGTACGCTCCTCAGTATCTCCTCCTATCTCCCCAGCTCTGGGCAACTGCTGTTAATTGAAAAAGGGGAAAAAGGAATTGAGTTTGGGACAGAGTTGGTTGGAGATGAAGGGAAAAATCCAAATGAGAGACTTTGATGTTCCGTTTGTCCCAAACCAGTTGAAAGGGTCGGCAAATGTGCTGCGCGGAAGCCAGCGTGAGGACACCCGGAAGCCGGAAAGCAGCATGATTGACAGACACCTTGTTATGCTACCTAAGGAGGAAAAGGGGCTCTCCGATACGTCCAGCCACAAAGAATCCTCACAGATGGGGGCTGGAACGAGCTTCTGGAGAAGGGAAGCAGCCGTGTTGACGGCGTCCAGGACCTTCAAGGATCTCACTGGAAGAACATTCAGACGCGGTGTCTGCTTTTTTCTACCTTTCTTCTCTCTCAAGATGCACATTCTCCTAAGATGGAGGGATGAAATGAGAACACATAGTTTAACTTTCCCACCAGGAACCCAGATTTAATTTGTTACCTTATGGTCCCTCAAGGGGATACATATAGACAGATAGATGATACGTGGATTGATGAATGGATGGATGGATAGATAATTGAATAATAAATGTGTAACCCATAGATAATATATATGAGACACTTTTTCTACCACCATGTTCAATGCTTTTCTGAGCTACATCCTTTAATCTTTACTATAACCCAATGAGGTGATTTTAGAGATAAGAAAATTAGAGATTAGAGAACACAGGACAAGCACACTGCTAAAGAGTACCTCATTAAAAAGCAGTACAGTTTACACGGAGTCCTAGTCTGCCAGAAGCAAAAATATGACCCGTGGACTAACTTTACTCTTCTAAGGTACCATGGCTCGAAGTGTGGGTACACATAAACCCTGCTTTGTCCGGAGAGTCAACCTTACACCTGAGGTCCAAATTCCCCACTCCTACATGCTGTTTGTCCCAGGTGAATGCTTTCTCCGCTTGGATGATGCACCTGTTTTTCCCATAGCAAGCAGTTTGGCTTACTCCACTGTGCTCATAGCAGCAGGAACAGAGCTTTGGCTTTGTCCCTCATTGCCCCCGGAGAGTGGGGGTGCACTGGTGCTGACTGCCCAAGAGACAAGATGGTGTGAAGAGTTTCCGGCCTTGCTCCACACCCTCCAGTGACCACCAGCTCTGCTTATCCAGCAATTAAGGAAGAAGAGAGAGGAGAATGTGCAGTAGAGAGAGGAGGAGTGTGAGCCTTCGGTTGAGAATTAGTCAATATTTCTGTCCAATTAGGTAAATAAGCAATATGTTGCTAATTTTCTCTGATTAGTCATGCTGAAACAATAACATACTGGAGAAGGATATTCCATGTTGTTCCTTGCTTGTAGAGTGAGGACGGGAACATCGTTGCATCTCTTAATCTTGGGGGAATAAGATACCTGGAGATTTCTCTTAAGGTGTGGTCATCAGAGAAGAAAAGCAAGTGAGTTATTTTGAGATGGGCAAATTACTAAAAAAAAAAAAAATGCAGAACTCCCAAAAAGAAAGAATGCCTGGTCAAGGTTCTAAGCCATCAGAGTCAGGCCAATGTCTTTGGTTTTCTGTGGGAGTAGAGGAATGCTGGGAATCCCTTCCACTTGTGGGGTGTGTTGAAAACCTTGGGTTGGCTTCCAGTTTTCCACTTTCATATCCTGACTTCTCACTGGCTGCTCTGATTCCTGACTTCAATATGGTTTTGTGGGTTTCAGCCATGTTTGTGGGCTTTGTGCATAGCTCCTTGATTTAAACAAGGGTCTTTCTTTCCTGTCAGCAGAGACTGCCTTGTGTTGTAGACCCAGTTCCCATAAGGAGTCTTTCCAGTCACTTTATCTGGTGATGTATGAAGAGAAATAAAATACATGATCTCTGTGAACACTCACTGGCTTTTGCACAAAGGGTTTTCCATGAACTCCCAATCCAGTAAGACAAGAGCGCTTGTAATTCCCACTTTTTAAAGATTTTTAACAAATTCTATTACACCTTCCTTTCCACTCTTTTGTGTTTAAGTACTGGGGAGGTACACTGTGGATACTGACTTATTACATAGGTGAAGAGTTAACATGTGCTGGGTCCACAGCAGCCATAGATGTTGTCTTCCCTCTTTCCTTAGAACACACACTACTGAAAGTAGCAATGTGCTCAACAAAGACGAAATGCAAAAATAAATAAATATTGCAAGTCTACTGTCCTCAAAGCTCCGTTGCCAATACGGATGACAGTAGGACATAATTTTGAACCAAAGATTTGAGCAGGTTTTCTAAATCAAGTCTTAGAAATGTCTAAATGGGAGACTAACCTGTGAGGACACATTCTTTATAGTTCTTGACAATGTCTTGCTCCTCCCTGATGTCTGGAGCTGCCAAGGTCAGCCAGATGGCAAATGAACATGAAGGAAAGGCCCTGAGACTGACAACAACTCAAACTTTGGGTCGCAGCATGAATTGTGGCCTTTCAGTTAGTTTTGGGGCTCTGTGTGCCCGAGGGGGAGATGAGGACCCGGTGAGCTGCTGGCAGTGCTGTTAGCTACTGTTGAATCGGTTGTAACTTTGCCTCATACAGTACAACTGTACATGTAACTATTCTTATGTGTTGTCGTTTAATTAAAGCTGCTGTTAGCTAGCTGGTTTTTTCATAATTTATAGCCAGACGCAATTCTTAACTAATATTAGAGTTAAATGTAGCTGAACAATCTACTCTCCAGCTGTAGACTGTTTGAGGGCAATGGCCCCATCTTTTACAGGAAACTAGCAGGCATCACATGGAAAAAGCACTGGGTGGTCAAACAAAGGCTGGGCAAATTTATCAGATTTCTTAATTGCAGGGCTACTCAGAGCCCTTAATAATTTAATTGTGGATTATGAATCTCCAAATTAGAAACTTCCTAAACAAAACAAAATGGCTGCTTTAGCCGGATACTAGTGTTGATTTCATTTCTTGTGATAGACTATGTGATATATGTATGTATGTAGGTGTGTGTGTGCATATATATATAGTGTTTCCTTAAAAGCCTAAAAAAATTAAATTCCTTCAGAGTCTTTATCCCTCAAAGCTAAGCAGTGGTCTGAGTGAATTACATTTAAAAAAAGGAGGAGGGAAAGTAAAACAGAAAAAGACTTGGAGACTGGTGACAAATCCATTACAAACAAACAGACAAGTGAACAAACACATCTACTGCTAGTACGTGGAATCCATCCAGTAGGGACTGTGTGTAGGATGTCCTAGAGAGACTATACATGTTTATGAGAACAGCCAGCTTTATCTTCTTCCTGAAGAGTGACAGGTAAGGGTTGAATTTGCATTTCACAGAATCAATATTCTATATCATACTTTTCCTTTCATCTGCCTGCATTTTAAAGATATATTCCATTTGTAGTATATTATTCTTAAATTTATTCATATAATTACAGAAAGCATTTCTTTATCTTATATCAATACACTCCTATGTTTGGAATGTAGTACTTCTATAAATCATTAAGTTAATGTTGTCTTGTTCCCAGTATTGTTCTAAGAACTTTTAGATGTTTTCTAATTACAGTCTTCCCAATGACTAAGACATGGTAAGGAATGACTAGATTAGGTGTGAAAAGAATAAATAATAATCTCAAATTCTTAGTGAAGTTACATCAACAATGCTTATTTGTTTCTCAAAAAGAACTCTTGCAGATCTGAGTGCCTCCCTCGGATACCTGTCCTCCTTGTGGCGATTCAGATACTGAGGTGGCTTTGAACTTATGGCTTTGCCTCTCAACAGGAAGTTCCCTCTGAGATAACAAAGTCAGGAATGGTGGCAACTTCTCACTGCTTCACATCTCATGGCCAGAACTGTGAGACTTCTGAAAGGTCCCGTCAGCCATGTGGTGGTGGTGGTGGTGGGGGGGGTGAGCTTCCAAAGAGACTGTTACAGAGTCTGTTGGGTAGCTAATAGGTCAGTTACATCATGCAGAGGAGAAACGGAATCAATAAAAAAGCAAAAGGACTTGTCTGATACCACACAGAATAGCCAAAGTGTTAACCTGGATGATCTGTGTCATACATCTACAGACCCCACATTGGTATTTTAAAAATGTGCCTCTACCCATCCCTAGGAGTCCTTGCATTTCACACACCATCGAGTGTTCAATTAGAAACGACAAGCATGGTGGATGCAATCCACTTAAAAGCCCCTCAGAAGAAAAGTCTGGCAATCTATCTCTGGGACACCTGGGGTCAGCATCGACTCCACAGCATTTGGTGGGATTTGGGGTTCCCCATCTCTAAGCCCTTGAAGGGGCTGTTCTCAGGAAGGGATCCAACTCTCTCTTGGGACAAAAAAAAATCTGATATCATTTAATGACCTCCTTTCCTTGCTGAGCCTCAGGTACTTTACCCCCACACGATGCCATATCAATCTTGAAAGAGAAGAAAAAAATATATACTGCTCGCTTCCCCACGTGGCCAAGTGATGGCCTTCTGCTGCTTTAAAGAATAGCGAGAAAACAATGGGTCCGCGTAGAGAGTCCTATGTCTTTTATCTTTCTGCAGGTTCAACCGCACTATTGATTCTTTATTGACCTAAACTGTCCTAAGCACGGCTGTGGTTTTTTCTCATACAGTGTATGGGAGAGTTAAGGCAGATACTACTTTAATATTGATTTCCGTGAAAAGGGTGCAGGAAAGAGGGCAATTTGTGTCTGCAGTTGCTCTCCACTATAAAAGATACCATTGTTAGGAGCTTATAGCATTATATCAAGGGTCTTAATCTGTAGCAATCTCTTTTTTACAACTTAGAAATAGTCTTGGGCAAATGTGTTATTGGTGTTAATGATATTTTGAAGTGAAGCAAATTTGTCAGCCTTTCTAAGTAAACTGCTCAACTTAACTATTTGAGGACTTGGCAGGTTGACGCTAGAATTGTGCAGAAATTCTCCAATTTATTTATGTGCTTGAGAGTTCTCTGGAAAGAATGTCTTCCTGTATAAACAGTGACAACACTGCTCAATGAAATCCTTGAGAACTGGCAGGAATGACCCCCAACTGAAAGAAACCCTCCTCCCCCCACATCACACCCCAGGTGAAGATTTCTTCTTATTTGATGAATCAAAGGTTTCTGGTCTCTGGAATTCCATACTGTGATTCAAAAGGGAGAAGGAAATGACAATCTGCTCAGGAGTCTGCAATATGATTGGTCATAGTAGAATTGCAGCTGAATGTCAGGGTGGGGTTTTCAAGTCCTTCAGTGAATGGCATGTTTAGAAATAGCTGCTATCCACACAACTGAAAAAATTCTGAAAAGATGTGATGGATCCCTTTAATAGAAAAAAAAAGGATGTTTTTTTAAGTCTGAACAATTTACTTTATTTTATTTTATTTTTTGTGGTATCACTTCCCTGGTGGGAGTAGGAAGCCCAGCCTTGCCTCTGGAGAGCTTATGCTGGATTTGAATCGTCAACCCTGTGGGCTGCAGTCCCGCACACAACCGCTACACCACCAGAGCTCAGTCCAATTTGCTTTATTTTTGGCAAATGTACCTCAGATGGTCAGCATGTCATCTAAGGCTGGAGAAGCCCATCTATTGTTCCTGTGGTGTCCTTGCTGGCTGCCATCTAGCCCTGTGGGAGGCCACACTATGAACAATGAACTAAGAAGCTTCCTGGTTTTGTGCCACCTCCATGGTTGCTTGGCCCAATATGTTCTGTAAGGGTTTCCATGGGCTGATTTTGAACACAGATCATCAGCTGTTCTTTTTTCATGGTTTGCTTTTGATATGCTTCGATTGATTTGCTTCCTGTCATGTGGGAATGGCCAGTATCTATTGGAAAGGGATCATGGTTCAAGACACTGGCCATTGGGGGAACAAGGTAGTGAAGATTCATGGCCATGGAACCAGCCGATGATGACCAGTGGCCACTCTAGGATGAAGGAACAGAGGACTTTAATGGGCGTGGATAACACTCCCTTACCTCTCACCTCTACGATCTCCAAGGGTCAGGTCTTCCACAGTCACTGGGCAAATGTCACACAGCACTCAAGGTTATAAAACAAAAACAAAAGCCTCATCATTCTTGAGATGCTGAGAATCATTCTGAGAGGAAAGTCTGTTCACTGTCTGACAGTATTAACATGCTGCCTTCCACTTGTGAATGCTGTTTTAGAGATTCACTACTGCCTCCATTGGGCAAAATGCATCTCCTGGGTCTGATTTTGCAGACAGATGCCAAGATATATCAAATATTCAAATTATCACTTCCTTGTAACACCTGCTTTCTGCTTAAAACCCCAAGAAATTCCAAAATAACACCTGCTCTTCAGATCATTAGTTGGTATTTTAAACAATATCCTTGTACCTAATGTGGCTGTTTTGAAATGTATAGTACTCTGACCCCATTGGGCTTCCTTGTATATATTAAAATAGCATAGTACCCAGTACAGGTTACATATGAAGAAGGCCAACATAGACATTGTTCCAGAAGGAATAGAAGCCAGGGGATTTGATAACACCCTTCATCATTTTTTTTTCTTTCTTCCATTTCATTTTACATCTCCATATTGAGTAACCTGACAAAATTTGCAAACGTGCAGAAAAATATGCCCAATATTGATTAACTCTTTGACATAAGAATAAATTGTCCTTACAGCACATAAATATACTGCATAGTAAAGTCACACACAGAGACCCAGGCTCTCTTGCCACACATTCTACCACTTTTAAGCTGGGCCCAATTGTTCAATGAGTCACAACAGAAAAGAGACAAGCTCATTTGGTAAAAATATACATTTTATGTCTCTCTTCACCCCCTTTACAACTTTCTGCTAAAAATTATTTCAGTAGGATAACTTTGAAAATTGACTTGCAGGAAATAGAGATCAAACTTATGGTTTCTATTCAAAGCGAGCTGGAATCATTGATCAGTGGGCTGCTCTGTTATTTGGAATTGCCCTGGACGCTAGAAAAAGCCCAGTGAACAAAACAAAACAACACATGCACGCATACACAGAATTTTCATCTACCTTGTTTAAATGCCAGCTAAGTTTGATCTCGGCCAGCAAAGGAATGGTTTTTTGCAACAAAAAAATTTTTAGACTGCACTGGAAATAATTGAAGTTGAGAATTGATGGGAGACGGTTGTCAACAAGAATAGTAATGCTCATACATTTTGTACCTTGTGGGTGTCCCAGGCTGCAACATTTCTTGAAGCCTTATACCCCCATTAGGTGTGCTTTTAGCAGGTAGGATTCCTCAGAGGGATGAGCGGGGAAAAGAGGGAGAGAAGCTATACTGCTTATGGTATATTTTGAAACCTTGGTTGGGCAGAAAGTGAATATTCATGATTGGTAGCTGAGAATACTAGATGATATTATATAGTGAAGAACTGTGTCCTGTAGAACACATTCTGCAACAACGGCATGTGAACAAAAGCCTGTTTGTAATTAACCTGGACTAGAATGAAGCTCCATTTTAATATTTATATATTTAGCATGATTTCAATATATATTGTCTTTTTCTAAAATGTTACCACCCGGAAAGTCAAAGGGAGATTATGCTTGTGATTTTCATTGGAAACACCATTTTAGGAAAGCACATCGCTGACTAGCTTAGCAGGGTGGATCTCTGACTGCAGAGTCCTGTCCTAAAGAGTCTGCATTTATAGTGATTTGACTATAGTTATCCTCTATCAGCTCAGGCACTGGATTGCCTTATCAGAGCATGTAACAGAATGCATGTTTAAGGTTTCAACTGTGTCCCTAAAAATGTGTCCTGTGAATGTTGTCAGGAAATGACCTCTTCCTGGAGGAGGACGTTGTGCTTCATAAAGAGAAAGACTGTTGTCCTAACACTGGCACCCCCGATCCTCACACCCCAAATACTGACTCTTAGTCTCTTGATCCAAGGCCTGGTTCATAGCAATCTCCCCTGTGAGGAAGTGGAATGTTCTTCTTGAAAGCCCACCCATTGCCTTGGTGTCATTCTCATGCTGCAACCTTGACTTTTCTGCCAAGTGTCATGTGTCCTGCCTAGAAAATTAATGCTTCACCTTTCTGGGTTTCTTCACCCATTTCTCTAGGAAGAAATTTACCTGCATGTCCAAAATCACACATTTTGTTTTAGAAGTAGATTCTAAGAGGCTTATGGAGGAATGCGAATTCCCCACCAGGATGTACACTTTGTGTGCACAGAACTCGGTGTGTGTTTTATTCACTCCTTTAGCCCAATTCCCAGACCATGTTGGAAATACTTTTAAAATTAATTTTTATGTTTCTGGAGGAGATAACTTCCAGACATGCCTCAGGGGCACATTCCACTCCTCCCAGCCCTGTCCCTACTACTCCAACACTACTCATTTCAGTCACATCTGTTTTCCTGCCATTGTTAGCCCACCTGGAACTAGGTGTTCTACTTTAATTAATTTCTTCTTTTCATCAGACTATAGCATCAGCATAACAGATAAGGGTCTATTTCCTGCATACGTTCTTGGACTCAGTAATGACAATCAAGGATGAGGATTGCAATGAGCAGTTCTTTGTCTGACTTTACTTCAGTGCATTTTCCAAATCCAACAGGAAGGAAGGAATGGAGACCTGTGGAAGCAAAAGCAGGAAACAAACATACTCATAGTAGTGTGCTGCGACCATCTATACTCTTTTCATTACTTTTCACAAGTTGTTCAACAAATACACTATATAGATAGATGGATAGAGAGAGGATGGATGGATAGATAGATAGATAGATAGATAGATGGTAGATAGATTTGGACTGAACCTTATAAATTGTTAATGATAGGCTCTCTTAGTCCTAATTTTCCAGAATTGTTATATTTTTTAATCTAGTGCATCCACTAAGAATATTACCTCTTGGGTAATCTGTTCAACATTAGAATCATAAGGTGACACCTTATTTCCCCCTCCTGGGGATGATGGCTATGTCTTAGCCATCACAGTCATCTGATGACAGCAATTCTAGAGCAGGCACAGGAACAGAGGATGGCGAAGGAAGTCCTTCTTTAATCTGACATAAAGTGAATTAACCAGACCAAACTTTGGGTGAAAAAAAGAGAAAGGGAGACAAGAGAAAGAGCACAGAGAACTTCCACTTATATAAAAATAGTTGACAATCTTTAGATAAACACACATTTTATTGGCTTATGGGTCTATCAAATATTTAGTCCCTGCTGTCAATAATCACATAATGCCTTTATTGGGTCAGCAGTTGAGGCAATCCAGCTTAATTTCTGATGAAGGACAACTCTGGATGACTAACCTTCATCACACTTAGAAAGTCTCTCAGTCAAAAACACTAAAAACAATCTAGAATGGGACTAAAGAAGAATGGAAAAGCCATTACAATAGACAGGAAGGCATGTAGAGAGGTGGAGGTTGTAGGGAATAGGAGTATTATTATTTCAGGTTCTTCTCCCTTTTTAGAAAACAATAATAATACTTAGTGAGTCCTGGACCTTAACAAAAAACTTTTGTACTGTAGCTCATAACCCAGGATAGTGTAGGTGTCTGATTTGGTAGCCACCTTGGATCATCCCAGCACCCCCTTCAGGTGGCTCTGCCCACTGGGAAACACTGATAGGACAATCAGAGTTGATGCTTTAGCAGAAGGAGGGTAGGCAGGTATTGAAGACATAAGTAGGGATCCACTCCCTTGCCAGTTTTGTGAGAAGTTTGGAGCCTGGGTGTGTCTGCCACTGATTGAATGCTGAGTGAAAGAGGGTTTTCTGTTTTGGTGGCCAGATGCATCATATTATTATTCGTGGAATTAGAGAATTAAGGAAAAAAAATCAACAAGAAACATGGATGAGTTTAGTTTTGGTATGTAAAGCTTAAACTATTTTGGTAGGACAGATATGCAAACAGGAAAATATGGGTTTGTTACATAAGAAACATGATGAAACCAGAAGAAATTGCATTGATCTTCAATTTTAAGATAGTCCAGTTTTGGCAGTCTGCGGAAGAGATGGGCCACACAAGGAGGGTATGTTTAAAGAACAAAGAGTAGGGCTTTAAAATATCTCTGAAGAACACTTATATTTAAGGACTGATGAAGGAACTAGAGTTTTCAAAAATATAAAAAGATATTGAGGGCCTCAAAGGAGGTAAAAACTTATATTTGAAAAAAGAGGGTATGGTAAATGTGTATCTCCGGCTGGAAGATAAGTATACTTAACGACTTAAAAAGTCTATTTGTTTTGGTAATAACAACAAAATTGTGGTTTTAATGGTGCTCTAAGAAGGGAATGAATGGTGACAGCAAACACTGTTTTCTGGAAGTCTAAATCTAAAGGTAATGTGAAAAGGTTTTATCTAGAGGAAAGCTCACACGCAAAAGGGGTGTTTTATTAAGACAGAAAATACTTGAGCATGTTTTAACTTCTACTCAAGACTAAGAGCCATTAGTGAGCTTTAAACTGAAGCAGTGCTGGAGTGGAAATAATGAGAAAAGAGAAGAATGTCTGGAGTGTAGACTCTTTCCAAAGCAACCAAACGATGGCTTGCATAACGTAATTTGAGCTTTTATTATAGACTGGAAATAGCAGAACAACTCTCTTTCAAAGGGGTTTTATGTTATAAAACTGAGGGCAACTTTATAGAGAAAATTAAATATAAATTTACTCGTATTGCACAAGTTCTTAAAAATATATCATCCACTCCATATATGAACTGGTTCAAATCTAATCTAGAGAAACAATGTGACAAAATAATGATACCATTCTTGCTACTGAGAACAACCTTCTTTGAATTATTTTGTACCAATGTCAATTTCCTGGCACTTGTCAATGGCACTACAATGCTTTTATTAAATGAAGCCATGCTGTGGTGGCAAGAAAACACTTAAACTTTTGAGAAATAAAATGTTGGAGCTCCATGCTGGATGAATGGTTCTTTGCATAAAGGTTCCAAAAGAAAACAGTCGAAAACAGAAATGACACCCAGGTGAGCCTCTTTGTGAAATCTTTAGCAATAGGAGTATGGGATCGCTTTAATTAGGAATTCTTTTTTCCTTTTTTCTTGGGAATGATAGATTTTTCAAGAATTCTGTGCTAAAGAATGAAGGAAATAAGGACGGGAGGAAAGAAAACTTCAAATCCATCTTTAATCTGAATATATTCATTAAAATAAGAATTCAACCAAATCTCAGATAACTGTTCTACATAACCTCCTAAAGCACACTGTTCAACATTGCATTGCAATGAAGCCATAGCAAGACACTTGCTTACGGAGTCACCCTTCAATACTTAGTCTATGTGAGACCTGACAGGTTCCAGAACAAACAGTTTGTCCTACGGTGATGGCTTTCATCTCACTCTGAAACTGGAAGTTATACTGCAGCAGTATTTTACATGCCAGCAGTGGCGAGCAGGTTTCAGTGTCACATCTAGACTAAGGCAGAGCAGCAAGAAAGCCCCAGTGAGCTCCCTCTGACATTGAGTCCAGGAAAGCCTGACAGACCCACAAAGAACATTATCAGGTGTGCTTTCCTTACACACCTTCTCAGTAGGAATTCTTTCCTGGCCGATGGCGCTGTGTATGGCGCAGAGGCACCTCAGTCACAGGTGCTGGAGTCATCCCTGCCCTGGGGACTCAGCCACATGGAGGAGTCTGAGGAAGACACAGGAGGGACAATGCTTGGATGTGTGGCATTGTGATTCAGAGATGATTCTGGCAGTGAGAGCTTCCAATAACAAACAGAAGAAATGCCATAAGAATGCCTTCACTTCTGTAATGATAAACTCTCTAGCATAAACATATGAAAAATTTTACCCCAGAATATGTTTCATCCAACTAAAAAGACCATGCTGAGAGAGTCAAATAAAATCACTTGCAGAAAACAATATTCCCTTTATCGTGATGTTTACTTTTCTGACTGCAAAAGCAAAATGGGTTTGCCACAGAGATGAATGAAAATAGGGTAAATAAAAATTATTCATAACCTTAACTACAGAAGCATCCGGTATCCTATTCCTTCCCAGTTTATTTGCTCTGTATTTTGTACATCGTTGATATTATATTACACAGCTATTTAGCATTCTGACTTTCTCATTGAACATGACAGCAATTGCCTTATTATGTGATTCTTTAGAAGCAAAATGCATAAGGGTCCATTACATGTATTAGTTTGAGCCATATGAATTTTTCAATATTTTACATGCTCAATGCAAACCTGCAAAATGGCATTTTCATATGAGCCAATTTATTATAAATAGACTCATACTAATGTCCACTGTCCTCATGTCCATGCTGATTCATAGCTGTCCCAGTCCACCCCACAGGTCAGAGAAGAACTGCTCCCGTGAGTTCCCTGGATTGTGATTGTTTATGGGAGTAGCAGTCCAGTCTTTCTCCTTTCAGTGGTTTGTGGTTTCAAACTGCTGGCCTCCTGCTTAGCAGACTGACTTGCCACCATGGTGCCATCAGGCTTCTCCAAGCATGGCTGGGGAGGTTAAACTGCTGACCTTGCAGTGAGCATCCCCAAACTCCATTGCACTATCAAGATTTCTTCATAGTATTCATATGAAGGGGCTTCAATGAGTTCATGGAAATACAGAATTATAAAAGAATGGAATATAACTTCCAAGTCCCCTTTAGAAAATAGAGTAGGAGTTTTCCACAATTTTTTGAAGTCCCTTTGCACACGAGAGTTTAGATGCTATGTTCATATTCAGGTGAACATGATTTAGTTGTTTTTTTTTAAATATATACATGATTGTTTAAAACATTTTGAAATTAATGTCCTTAAAACTGCATATCTATGTTGGCAATTCTGGTCATTTCCATATGCTCAATTTTTATAAATGGGTGGGTGGCACATAGATTTTGATATTTTAATTTGTGTGGGAAGATCCTGTTTCAAAATACTGAGCACGCTTATTTTCAACCAACTATGTATAAAGAAAGGAGTCGTAGTGGTTTGGTGGTTAGACATTGGGATGCAATCCTTAGAGTAAGCAGTTCAAAACCACCAGTGACTCCTCAGAAGGAAGACAAGGCTTGTTACTTCCATAAAGAGTTATAGCCTGGGGCTGAGCCCCGGTGGCATAGTGGTTGTGCGCGGGACTGCGGCCCACTGGGATGGAGGTTCAATTCCAGCAGTGGGGCTGGGCCTCCTACTCCCACCACCAGAGAGCAGTGATGCCCAAAAACAAAACAAAACAAAAAAATATTTAAAAAAAAAGAGTTACAGCCTTGAAAACCCACAAGGGATCACTGTGTGTCTGTGTTGACTCGATGGCAGTGACTGAGAACGATGCTTAAGAAAGTCTGTTTAACCATTATGTTGTCAACATTGAATTTTTTACTTTTGTCAATGTTTTACCAATTTTATAGAAATATTTGTCTTCCATAATTGGTAGATGAAAGCAAACTATGTTAGTCCAGGTTGACACTGGGGAAAAATATCCTTAGTTATCCATATATATAGAGGAAATAACTTTAAATCAAAGAGTAATTTTACATTAAGAAACATCCCAGCTCAATCCAGATCAGTCTGAATTAGCCCATATTGCTGATACCAGTCTATAAATTTCTCTTCAGTATACAGCAGATGCAATGGTGCCAAATGCTGGAAGATCACAGGCCCATGTCAAGAGCATCATAAAATTTCCTGGCAAGACATTGAAGTACCCTGCAAGACGTCGAGCCACATTATAGAAAGCAAGACAAGAAACTCCAATGTTAAGAAGAAATATAAAAGTGACACGTAGGCCTGACCCAAAATTGACCAGAAGCCAGTACCAACAGATGACCCAAAGAGCCAACCCCAAAAGTGTGTGTAACCCTGATAAGACTTGGCGGAATGCCACAGGATTTCCAAATGATGTCAAAGGACCCACTAAAATGATTTAAACACTGACATTTTAGAGAGTTAGGAACCAAGAAGACATCCAGTCCTGCTCTCTCCCACTCTACTCAGGGTGAGTACACCAATGAAGACAATGATAATTGGGACTATGATAGAATAATCTGTGCGAAGAGTGCTGTTACCATACCCTTATGATTATTCTTATTCTTATCCTTTAGTATTTAATGCTAAAATTATTAGATTGTGCAGTGAGTATTTGCAGTGAATACAATGAGCCTTCAAATATGTCTAAGACTGTTACAATATTACATAATTACATAATAATTGGGTATGCTACTCAAGACCCTAATGGGCCAGTAGGTAGAAAATCTTGTGGCTCCAGTGGCAGTGGAAACATCTCTACGCTGGCCCTGATCTCCATGTGACTCCTCAACCTCTCCCAGTGTGTCAAGAACAGGAAAGGGAAGCCACAGAGAGAGGCACCTCCAGGTTGAAAGAAAGGAAGATCCCAGAATCCTCATGAAAAGACCTCACCCACAAGGCAGCAGCATCTGGCTGTAACCTGATTGACAGGCTCCACTCCACCTCTTCACTCTGACTCACCTCAAGTTGACGTATGATTTACTACCTCACAAATGTTTTCTTGTTTGTTAGCCTCGCAAATTTCCTTTAGTCTCTCCTGGGTTTTACTCATTTTCCTGACATATCAGTGTTACCTTTTCAGTTTATATTTTCATAGAGCCATTTCCTTCCTTTCGTTGCTGGTTTGTCTTAGATTTGTCTGTTTGCTATAACAAAGTTTTCAGACTTTTGTTGACACAAGGATTGCATTTTAATTGAATTTTTCAGACCCCGCATGTTCCAATTGTTATAAAAATTGAAAAGGAGCAAAAACGCATATTTATAGTGAAATGTTTAATACGATACCCTTGCTATCTCATTTAGCACAGTAGTCAATATCATGAGTCTTAGATTTAAAGTGGGGGAAAATGATTCCTACCTCCCAGCTTAGTTTTATTACTTAATCCCTCTGGATCTCAGTTTTCTTATCTGTTAAGTAAAGGTGAGGCTAGCAAGGGTTTCTAGTTCAAAGAATTCTTCTGAAGATAAATATAATGCTTTGAAAAACAACTAACAGAGTCGAGATTGTTCCTGTTATCACGGAGTCAGTTCTGCCTCACAGCCCAATGTATGCTGTGGTTTGCTACCATCGAGACATCCCGTCTCCCAGCTGCCCCAAGCAGGAATCAAGGAGCCACTGCCTGGTCACTATCATGCTGTGTGCACCCACGCTCAGCCACCAAGTCTGTCCATCTCTTTCCAGGTCTTTCTCTTCTCACCAAACACCATGTGCTTTTCTCTTCTGAAAGCATGTCCAAAGTAGGAGAGATGGAGTCTCACCCTCTTCACTTCTGCCCGTGCTTCCTCACTGACAACTTGGCTCCTTCTCACAGTCCAGGTCATTGCCCATGTTCTTTGCCACCACCATCATTCAAAAAGCAACCATTCTTCTCTTGCCTGTCTTCCTTACTCATTGTAGGGTTTTTACATTCAAGTGAGGTAAAGGAGCATATCTTGGCTTAGGGCAAGACTTGCCTTCATCCTTCAAGGGACTTCTTTGTTTTTCAACACTTTCAAGAAGGCTTGTTCAGCAAATTTACCCAATGCAATTTGCCTTTAGGGTTCTTGACTACGGAGCCCATGAACATTAATAATTTCAATATTTTATCTATTTAACATGGTGCTAGTTATTGGTCCGGTTGTAAGAATTCTGTGTTTTCTTAACATTGAATTGCAAACCATAATTAAGGCTGCAGCTTTTGCTTTTCACAGGCAAGTACCTTGCGTTCTCTTCTCTCAGCAAGGAAGGGTGTGTCATCTCTATCTTCCAAGTGGTTAATAAGCCTTTCTCCAATCTTGATGCTGTTATTCTTCATGTAGCCAGAATCTCAAATGATTTGTTAGCTTACAGATTGAATAATTAAGGTAATGCAATTCTGATATGTGACATGGATACAATTCTGATATGTGATATGGATACACACTTTATTTATAGACAAGCAACATCTCTTTCTTTTGTTTAGTTACCTATTGGTCTTTAGAAAGATTCTTCATGAGCTCAATTAAGTATTTTGGAGTTATTATTATTTGTAGTGTTGCCATTGTTGCGGACTATATTTTGTCTGCAAAAGTGGAATGTCTGCATTCTATGAAACACTAGGAAAACTTTTTCTGTGATTCTCTGCTTTCCACAAAGACCTATCTGAAGTAACTGATGTGAGAGCTTGTTCCAAGTCCTTTTATGAATTCCTGAATTTCTGGCAGCTCTCTGACAACCTACTATGGCAATCATTGTTGGGTGATTTTCAGCAAAATTTTTACTTTCATGGAATATTAATGACTTTGTTCAATATTTTCTGGATTCTGGGGAGGAGTCACCTTTCTTTGTCATGGGTATAAAGAAGTCTTGTAGTCAGTCACTCAGGTAGCTATCTTCCACATTCATTAGCATAGACCAGTGAGTGCTTTGGGTGCATCCTCTGCTTATTGAGACTTCTCAATTGGTATTCCATAAATCCCCAGAGCTTTGCTTTACACTGATGTGCTCCTTACTCCTCGGTCTTCCTCCTTGTGTCATTGGTTCTTGCTCTCGTGATGCTACTGACATGCATGGACATGGTCTAACTGGTTTTAATAATAATACTCCGGGTATTCCTTCCCTTGTGATGGTTTTCTCTATTGTTCAATTGTTCAGTCATTTGTCCATACTTCAATCATTTGCCCATAGAATACTTGGATATTGAACATTGAGTCTTGAAAGTTGTCTTCATTTCTTTCAGTTTGAGATCTAGAGATTGTGTTCTATCTGTTTGGTTTTCTATGTATATAGCATATCTCTCTGCCATAGAGTCAAATTCAACTCATGTTCTTCTTAGGTGTCGTTAAGTTTCTTCCAATTCAAAGTGACCTTGAAAGACAGACTAACACTTGCCTGATGCGTTTCCAAGACTATACATTTTTGTGGGAGTAGAAAACTTCATCTTCCTCCAGAGGAACAGTCAATGGTTTTGAATCACTGATCTTATATTAGGCCTAAATTATAGCCTTCTATACCACATAGCATATACTACATACTAAACATTCCTTGATTCACTTAAAAATCAAAATCTTCTTGTAATACTTACTAAGCCTTATTATTTTCATTCACCCTTTTCCTGTCAGCTTGTCAGACTCTAATTGCTAATGTGTTGCTGGGATGCTAGAAGCTAGGGCACTAGTATTTCAAATGCAAGCATTTTCACCCAAAAGGACTAAGAGCTTCCAGACTCAGAAAAGATGAAGAAGACAGCATAGACTGACTACTTTTGAGGGATTGTAAAACTGACGGATAACATTGGCACATGGTTATTTACTTAAAGTCTAATGAATAGAAACAGAATATTATCCAAGATAATGATGGGAAATTGATTGAAGACACTCAAAATATGGTGGAAGAGAATGAGCTACTTTCTGAAAATGGAGCTGGCCACATGATCCTAGGTGAAGTAAAACCTCTGGGGCAAAGTCTTTCACAGTGGCTCTCCATCTTCCTCATGCCATGACACTTTTCATGCAGTTCCTCATGTTGTAATGACCCCTGCATCATAAATTTATTTTTGTTGCTACTTCATAACTGTAATGTTGCTATTGTTATGAATTGGACAACCCCAGTGAAAGTGTCGTTTGCCCACCAAAGGGGTCATGACCCACAGGTTGAGATCCACTGCATCAGAACCGTCATTTGGGGGTGGGGGAGTGAGCATCGCTAAAAGTGAGAAGAAACTGCTGCAAATATGAATTCATTAATGGAACTTGAAATACAGAAAGTGTGAATCTAGGAAAATTGAAAGTCATTAAAATGACATGGAACCGATAATGAAAGATTTTTCTAGATATTAGCGAGCTGAAATAGATTGATGTTGGCCATTTTGAATCAGAAAATTACATGGTTTACTGTGCTTCAAATGACATACTCAAAAGGAGTGGCATTGTATTCAGTTTCCAAAAGGACATTTCAAGGTATCTATCAAAGTTTTACAATGCTGACTGTGATAGAATTATATCTATACAAATTTAAGGATATCCAATTAATACAAATATTGTTCATATTTATGAAAACACCAAAAGCTAGTGATGAAGAAACCAAAGAATTCTACCAGTCTTCTCTCAGAAATACATCAGACATGTAGTCAGGTTGCATTGATAGTTATTGGCAATTAGAATGCAACGTGTGGAAACAAATAGGAAGAATCATAGTTGGAAATATGAAATAGAAATTAAGCTGGAGATCACATGATAGAATTTTTACAAGATCAATGACTTACTTGCTCATAGGAAATATCCTTTTTTTCAACAACACAGACAATGACTATACACATTATTTTCTCCAGATGGAAAGAAATCAAATTGACTAAGTCTGTGGGAAGGGATAACGGAAAAGTTCAAGATAAGCAGCTGAACCAGGACAGGGACCAACTGTGGCACAGACCATGAATTACTCCTATGTAAGTTCAGATTGAAACTGAAGGAAATGGAAGCAAGTCCATGAGAGAAAGATATGTGACCTTGAAGCTATCCTATCTGATTTTCAATAGCATTTCAAGAACAGATTTGCTGCCGTGGACACTAAGGAGAGAGATCTGATGAACTGTGGGAGGGCCTAAAGAGTATCAAAAGTGAAAGGCCATTCTAAAGTCAGGAATGAAAGAAAAGATCAAAGTGGATATTTCAAAGGGACTCTAAAACATGCTCTTCATCATAGAGTGGTTAAAGCAATAGAAGCAATGATGAAGTCAAAGACTTAAAAGAATTTCAGAGGACAGCTTGAGACGATAACTTAAAATATTAAAATGAAATGTGCAAGGATCTAGAGTTAGAAAACCTAAACAAGGGACACATGCAGAATATGTTTAATTGAAAGAACTGAAGAAAAAATATCAAGTTTCAATATTGAAAGGCTCTATAGGCAAAATGTTAAATGATGTAGGAAGCATGCAACAAAAATGGAAAGAATATAGTCACTAGACCCCAAGGAACTAGTCAACATTCAACTATTTCTGGAGGAAGCATATGAGCAAGAACCAATGGTAATGAAATAAGAAGCCTGAATTGAACTGAAAGCGCTAGCCAAAAATAAGACTTCAGGAACTGATGGAATCCCAATTGAAACATTTCATCAAAGTGATGAAACATCAGTGCACTAAATTGTCTGCTAGGAAATCTGGAAGGCAAGTAAGTACATGGTCAACTGCCTGAGATTTATATTTGTAACCATTGCAAAGAAAAGTCACCAAAATAATGCCCCTGTTGTAGCATACTATCATTATGATTGGATCACTCTAGGTCAGAATTTACTTGGTGGCAATGAGTGAGATCTTCGATATTAAATAGGAGTAAAATTTTGCTGAAGAACACCCAACAACAATTATAGCAATATATTGAGAAGAGCTGTCAGAGTTTCAGACTGAAATAAAAAGAGAACATGGACAAGAGATATACTGCCCGATGTCAGATTGATCTTGACTGAAAGCAGAGAATACCAGAAAGATGGGAGCCTGTGTTTTGTTGATGAGGCTAAGACATTTGACTGTGTCAGTCATAACAAACTATGGATAGTCAAGAAAAATATGAACTCCAGAGCCATTCACAGTGTTCATGTGGAACCTGTCCATGAGCCACAAGGCATTCCTTGGAGCAGAACAAGGGGACAGCACATGATTGAAAATCAGGAAACCTGTGCTGGGAGGTTGTATGCTTTCACCATGCAGATTCAAATATGAAGCTGAGATAAAAGTCAGTGAAGCGGGATATTATGAATAAAAAATTGACATCAATTTTGGAGGAAGGCTTATTAACGACCTTTGATAGGCATATGACACAACCTTGTTTGTTGAACTTGAAGAGATCTTGAAGGACTTGTTGATGGAATTCATGGATTGCAGCCTTCACTATGGAACACAATTTTCACACCTGGACCAACAGGTAACATCATGATAGATGGACAAAAGTTTCAAGTTGTCAAGGATTTTATCTTGCTTGGATTGTGGAATCAATGTTTATGGAAGCAGCAGTGCAGAGATCAAAGATTGCATTGAAATCTGTACATCTGCTACATAAGCCCTTCATAAAATTTTGAAAGGCAAGGATGTGACTTTGAGGATGTAGATAAGCATGGCAAAAGCCATGGTATTTCCATGTATGGAGATGCCTCATATGCATGTGAAAGTTGGACATCGAGTGAGGAAGACTGAAAAAAATTGATGTGTTGGAACTATGATGCACATGAGGAATATTTATAGTACCTTGAACTGTCAAAAGAACAAAAAGATCTGACGTAGAGACAATACCACCAAAATGCTCGTAAGAGGAAAGAACAGAGAGACTCTGTCTCATGTACTATGCGCAAGTTGTCAGGAGAGATCAGTCACTGGAGAAGTGCATCATGTTTGATAAAGTGTCCCCACGAAGAAGGACTGACTCTGTGATTGCATCAGGGGTTCAAACTTAAGAACAATTGTGAGGATGCTGCAGGACTGGCTGGTGGTTTGTTCTGTTGTGTGGTGGGTCCCTGGGAGTTGGAACTCAAAGGAAGACACCTACAACAACAACAATACTCTCCTGTGCCTCAACTGAACCCTCAGGAAGTATATTTCTGAATACAGTGACAAAGGTAACAAAAGGCTTTCTACATATTTTCATTGAATAGTAAAATATTGTTTTTAGGTAAAAACCTGTACAAACAGATGATACAACCTTGCTCATTGAAAGCAAGGATAAATTGAAATATTTATTTGTCACATCAACAATATCACTCCGGGTATTGATGGCAACTCAATGTCAAGAAAACCCAACTCCTCCAAGTAACATCATGACAAGTCAAGAAAACATTAAGTTTTCAAGGACAATTTTGGCTGTCTTTGTAACTAATACTCATGAAAGCAGGAATCAAGATCTCAAATGCAGTATTTCGTTGGTCAAATTCACTGCATACGACCTCTTTAAAGGGTTGCAGAGCAAGGATGCCAGATTGAGACCTAAAGTGAGTCTGACCTAGACATGGTGTTTTAAGTTGTCCCAAGTACATGTGCAATTGGATAATGCATTAAAAAAACACAGGAAATTAAAGATGTATTCGAATGTGGTGTTGGCAAAGAATATTCAAAGTACCCCAAACTGCTAAAAGGACAAATATAAGAAGTAAAGGGAGATAAGTTCCTGGAAAAGGAAAACAAGGTTATTAGAGTAAAAGCACAGTGAAAAAGAGAAAATTTCTCGATGAGATAGAGTAACACACTGGCTGCAACAAAGGTTTCAAGCACAGCAATAATGAGGATGACACACGACCAGGTAGCGTTTCCTTCTGTTGTATGTAGGATCACTATGAGTTTGGATCAACCTGTGAGCCCCTAATAACATTTTCAGATGACCACGTAAAGATGTAGAAACACTATTTTTCAGTGTGACGCTCTCAACCCCTCATGAAGATGAACCATGTAGTTGACCATGTCAGTTTAATATGGTTTGTAGGTGTTATCATCAAACCACTATACTTCCATATTTCTACCTCGTCACAGCTTCTCACTAAGAAAAGCAAAGAAAAAAATAAGCAGCACTGATTGACTTTTCATGTGTCTCGTGCTACTTTAAGTATTTTACCTGTATGATGGCCTTGTTGCTCTTGTGAATTGCAAGCCAGTCTGTTCTAACTCGTGGACCATATATAGAGCAGCGCTTCAACAGTCCTATGTGGTTGTCATCTGACTAGTTTGCAGGTTTCAGTCCATCGTTGAGGCTATTGCATCAATCCATCTCATTAAACATTCCCCTGATTTTCTGTTGACCCACTACCCAACATGATTTACTCTTAAGGCTGAATAACTCATTCTTCACTAATGACAATGTCTAAACAAATCAATGCTTTTTCTTTCTCATTTTTTTTCACTGCACAGTTTTTCATTTGTTTAAAGTGATTGAATCCAGTACGGCAGTTTGTTGACTATGGTAGCTGGCTTTTTATAGGATGTTGGCAGCTATTCCCCGGGCATTTTAAGTACTAGTAGAGTCACCCATGGTAGACAGAGGTTTCAGCAGTGCTCTGAGAAGGAAGAAAAAAAAGGAATGCCTATTTATTCTGACAATAAATCAATAAAACAAAACAAGGAAAACCCTTATGGTTCACAATAGAATATTGATGTCATTTAATTCTTATAGTAATTCCATGAAGTGAACAGTTGTAATTTTTATTTTATTAAGTACTAAATATAAAATGAGATGGTCATCATGGTAATACATTTTATATACAGCAGGGAAAATTGACAAGCCTAATCCAGGATCATATTTTTCATTTGTTTTTAAATAATTTAAATTATAAGAAAATTGCACAATCAGAGAATCCGTACATATTCATTCCAGAGTTCCCCTCACATCATGTCAGCACCTCTGTGTTATAATTCTCTCTCTATGTTTCAAAGTATAATTATTCAAATCAAGAAATTATCATCAGTTTAATACTAGTATTTAATCCTCAGACCCATTTTTCAATATGATTAATAATTTCATCAATATAATTTCTTTAAAAAATACTTTTGTTTTGTTTTATGATCCAGGAGCCAAGATCTTATTTGGTCACTTTATTTTGTGACTCTTCTTGGTGTTAAATGGATTTTTTGTCTTTTTTTGTTTTTTCATGACCCTGTTATTTTTGAAGAATATGGTTCTGTCATTTTTTAAAAATGACCCTCACTTTGGAGTTGTGAATGTGTCATCATAACTCAATTCATGACGTGCCTTTTGGTCAAAATTGATGCTGATATTTGCATCATTCTCATTGACTGATCCACAAGGAATGGACCACCTGTTTCTTCTCCCTGCTCAGATTTTAGTGTGGATATCCTAGAGGAACATGTTCACCGTGGTGACCTTGCAGGTATTTGAAACGGGTGGCAAAGTTTCTTGTATTTCAACAACCTGCAAGATACCCCAGGGCTCCGCACGAGTTCATACTCGTGTTTACATTGTGAAGAAGATTTCGAATTCCCTCCTTCAAATCTTTCTTGGCTGAAATGTCTCAATTGTAACATCCAGATTTACCTGTCAGAGGTTTCGTTTGAAGCTTCGTGTCGTGACTGTGGCTCCAAACTGGGGAAAGTTGGTTGAGGTTCCAAATTGATCACACAGGAAATCATTGGAAGATCTGAAGAGAATCACCGTCTTTTAAATCTTAGTCTGGGTTTCCAGTGTGAGTATATAGGACACATATCAATGGCACAACATCACGAAACCTAAAATTGCACTGTCTTAATTCCCAGGAAGAGCAGAAGACTGAGGGTATCATCAGAAATCGTGGACACTGGCTCTGATCTGGCTTCCGTGGAGCAGATCTGTGAATTATATTAGTTGCTGGCACACTGCGATCATGCCAATTCCTTCATGCAAGGAGGCTTCAAAAAGTTCATGAAAATTAAATTGAAAGATAAGAAAACCTGTGTCAGTCATTGTATTTAGCTTACAAAAATGAAATACTTTATTCTCCCATCGAGGGAGAGTACTTTGAGAGGTTGTGTGTGTGTGTGTACTTTTCCAGTAAAATGAAATATCAGATATATTTTATTCATTTGTGCTGGCTAAGAAAAAAAAATCACCAATGACTGACTCCACCTCATACTGATGCAATCAAATTGACTTTTAATTTTCCTTCTTATCTTTCAAAGTATAGTATACTAAATCTATTTATCGAATGAATTTGCCTGTCACCCCTGGTGACAAAGTGGGATTCATATTGGACAGTTCACCACTGTGCCTAAGTACAGCTCCATTAACCCTCTTCAGGAAAACAATGAGAACTTCTGCTCTCATTAAGGTTCACTCCCTGGGAAACCCAAAGGGCCAATTCTATGATGCTCCAGAAGGTAACTCTAAGTCTGAGTGGCTTCAGTTGCAGTGTTTGCTTGTTTTCTAAGACATCCTTGTGGTATGCAACTGGTTAGTTAGACAGCCTGTGTCAATTCCATGTGCTGTTAAAGGTCAAACACTAAGGGCATGTCTGGATTTCTCATTCATTATTTTGAGGCCCCACTCCCCCCAACCAAATTGAGACACTCCTAAGAAATATTTTGAATGCAAAGCCAAGGGAAATGCCATGAGGAATGGTGTGATGTCTGTTGCTGGTGCCAAATTATTCCCTTTGGATGTTCTTGCCAAAGTCAATAAGATGACCAGGGCAACCTGAATCTCTCTTTCTTCAACTCATCGTCAGAGATGTAGAGAAACAGCTGTAAATCATGTTAAATTAACCCCAATATTTTCTTAATCAGTCAAAGAAGAAAGAGACCCTCTTGAGAAGCAGAGAGAGTGAGACATTTGTCTTGCTAATTATAGACACATCATCAGGGAAAAAAATCAGTCACTGGTAAAGGACATCATGTTTGATAAACAGAAAAAATGCAGGAGCCCCTCAGGGAGACAGATCAACAAAAATGAACTCAAGTAAGCAGATATTTACTATGGAGAGAGAATGAGAACCCAGCAAAACACTCAGCACAAAGACGGAAGTAACATTGTGTTCCTTCCACAGTGAAGTACAAAGCACTCAAGTTGACAGTCTCCTGCTCCTGACACTGGGGTGGGGAGGTGGGGGGGGGGACTGGTGTTGCTAAGTCTAGAGGTGAAGTCGGTGAAGATGGCCTGTGGGAATGTTTCCCTCTGTGATACTCGATGGCAATTAAAACAATAACAATCGTTTAATTAGGTTAGTCAAATAAAAGAAGAAACTTGGTTTTGACTAGTTTTACCGCCACATCTTTTGAAAGAATCCTCCTATTGCTAGTGTAGTGCATCTTTTCTTTTCTGCTGGATGTTTAACATCAACTTTTATATTTCTTTCTCTCCTGTTTCCTCCAATGCAGCATTAAGTACTTTCTAAAAGAAAATATCTCCATTTACTTTTAGCTTATTTTATTTTGTAATTATTTTATTGGGGGCTCATACAACTCTTACCATGATCCATACATACATCCACTGTATGTCAAACACATTTGTACATTTGTTGGCCTCATCATTCTCAAAACATTTGCTTTCTCCATAAGCCCTTGGTATCAGCTCCTCACTAACTTGTTAAGTGCATGTTTGTAATATTTTCCCAACAGTTTTATTGGCATGTAATTTGCATATCATACAACTCCATAGTTCAATCACATTAAGAAGAGTTATAAAGTCACCATCACAGTCAGTTTTAGAACAGTGTTTTCATCATTTCACTCACTATTGTGAGATCCTCATTTACCCCCCCTCAACCTGCCATGCCCCCAAGGAATCATTAATCCAATCACTATGCTTATAGATTTACCTACCCTGGATTTCATATACAGAAAAACATTAGAAAGCAAAACACACAAAACAACAACGATAACAAAATAAAACAAGAACTCAATAGAAAAGAATGCAAAAAATATTAAAAACCAGAGAAAAATTAAATGAATCATAAGAAAGTCAGATGGGTCAAATGCATCAATTCTTCTTCAGTCTTCCTTATTCAAGGGACAACATGCATATGAAGCAATTGTATATAACATGGCATGGGTCAGGCACATCATAGTCCTCAAAGTGTTGCTTTGCAACACTCTGAAAAGCTCTTGTGCAACCCATTTCTCCAATGCACTATGTCTTTAGAACTCTTGACTACTGCTTCCATGAGTATTGGTGGTAGGTCAATAAAGACCATATTTTGTGGATCCAAGAATAACAAACACCAAGCCTAAGTCTTTGATCCTTCATTGACCCTGTTGCTGGCCCCAAGGTCCTGTGCATATGCCATTGCTGCTGTTGTTGTTAAGTGCCATTGAGTTTCCCCTGCATCATAGTGACCCTGTGGACAATGCCACAGTACCAAATCCTGTGCCATCCATACCAGAGTTCTTATGTTTGAGCCCAATTGTTTCATGCATTCTGTCAATCCAACTTGTTGAAGGCCTTCCTCTTTTGACTCTCAATACATTGTACCAAGCATGATGTCCTTCTCCAGACATTGGTCTCTCCAGACATCATGCCTAAAGTGTGAGAGACAAATTCTCACCATCCTTGCCTTTAAAGAACGTGCTATCAAAAAAAAAGAAAGAAAGAAAGAACGTGCTATCTGCACTTCTTCCAAGGCAGATATTTGTTCTATATTTTATTATATTTGATAATGTATTTTTAAAATTCTTTGCTAGCACTATATGTTAAAGGCATCATTTTTTTCCTTTGGTCTTCCTTATTTAATGTGCAACTTTCACATGTATATGAGGCAATTGAAAATGACGTGATTTGAGTCAAGCTTATATTAGTCCTCAAAGCCAAATTCTTGCTTTTCAACATTTTAAGAAGGCCTTGTGCAGCAATTTTACCAAATGTAATATATCCTTTGATGTCTTGCCTGCTGCTTCCATGAGCATTGATTGTAGATCCAAGCAAAATGACATCTTGAAGGCTTCCACTTGTTTCTTCATTTATCATATTACCTTGTGGAGACTTTTATTTTTTAAAAAACATTGTCTTATAATCCATAGTGAAAACTGCAATCCTTCATCTCTATTAGCAAGAGCATCAAGACTCCCTCACTGTCAGCAATCAAGATTGTGTCATCTGTATATTGCAATCTGTCAATAAGCCTTCCTCAAACCTTACAGCACCATTATTATTCTTTAACCTAGTTTCTCTAATTATTTCCTCCCTATGTAGATGAAGAAAAATGAAAGCATTCAGCCCTGAAGCACAATTCTCCTACTTTTATATCATGTATTATTCTCTTATCTGTTTTCACTACTGGGTCTTGACCCATGTCAAGAGCCACATGAGCACAATTCAGTGTCCTAGAATTGTCAATGTCCCAAGGTTATCCATAGCTGGGTGTCATCCACACAGTCAAATGCCTTTGCATAGTCAATAAAACAGAAGTTAACATCTGTCTGATATTCTCTGCTTCTAGCCATGATCCATCTGACATCAGCAATTCCTTGTTCCACGTCCTCTGCTGTATCTGGCCAGAACCTCTGACAGCTCCCTGTCAGTGCACTGCTGAAAAATTGTTGGATCATCTTAAGAAATTTATCTACATGAACATACCAATGATACTTTTCTATAATTTGAGTATTCCCTTGGTCACTTTCTTTGGAATTGTACAGATATGGGTTTCTGCCTCACAGTTGGCCAAGGCTATCTTCTGAATGCCCAGGCACAGAAGAGTGATTGCTGGCTATGCTTCCTGAGTCTACTGAAACATTTTGATTGTTATTCCCTCAATTCTCAGAGTCTTGCTTTTGGCTAATGCTTTCAGTGCAGTTTGAACCTCTTCCTTGGTACCATTTCTTCTTGCTTATATGCTATAACCTGAAATAATGGAATATCGATTCGTTCTTTTAGGTGACTCTGTGAATTCTTTTAATTGCATGTGTCTTTCTTGCATCATTCACTATTTTGCCCACAGAATCTTTCAATATTACAACTGAAGCCATGCTTTTTTGTTAGTTCTTTCAGTGTAAGATATGCTGACTAAAAGAACTGCAAGGAAAAAAAAAAGCATGAAGTGCTCTTTCTGGAATCAAAGTATCTTAAGCATCTCTGTATGTTATGTATCTACTTTCTGTTTGGATGACTTGGGAAGCTATTTACTTTGGGTAACTCAGTCTATTGATGGAATGGTTTGTTTCTGGAAACACACACAAAAGATAGTCTGTCTTAGTTTGGAAGCTTCTCTGTAAGTTGTGAGTGTTTGAAATATTGGTGGCATGGAAAACCATAGCAACATGCGTATTGCCCTAGTATCTTTAGCTGACTCAGAGGATACTTTCCTTAAATAATCTTAGAGACAGCATTTTAAATTAGTTGTAATATTTACATTGCTTCTATGAACTCGCTCTTTTTTAAAAAACCAATGATATTGGTGTGTGTGTGTGGTCTTGCTTATTTTGCCTATAATCTGCTGTAGAAAATACATACCATTCAAACATTCTTCATGTCTCAGTCCAAACCTGCTGTGGTGCTGACTGGCACTCATCATTCACAGATCCACCCACCCCCGCCCCCTCCTCATAGACTCCATACCCTTGATCATACTCAATAATGAAACCTTTCAAGGAGTTTTCTTTTATTCTGAGATTTTTGACATCTTTGGCCCCATTAAATCCATCCAAAACACTTTTGAAGCCATTTGTGTATTTCAGAATTCATGATACTTTGGTGTTCAGAGAGGTTTGGGCTGAATGCATTGTTTACATGATAACACTATCAATAGTGACAGGAACAGATCCCTATAACAAAGCATACAGATATTTCTTCAGTGATTCACATAAATATCAACAGTGGGATAAATAAAAACTATAAATAACCATATCAATTCAAATAAGTTTGTGTCATTCTTATCAAGTGATGTCAAGTCAGTTCACAATTTGCTCCTAAGAAGTCTTCCAAAGGAAAAAAAATAAATTTTAAGGAGTGCAAATAATTAATTATTGGCCTATATCAGAGCTCAGCAACCATTTTCAACAGAAGGCCAAAGGGTAAATATTTGCCTCTCTCACAACTACAAAACTCTGTTGTTTGACCTATAGAAAATATGTAAACTATGAGTATTGCTGTGTTTCAATAAAGCTTTATTTACACAGCAAACTTTGGCTCTACTTGTTGTGTATGATACAGTTTACAGATCCCTGATATACTTGTGTGCTATCTTTATTTTCAATATTTTTATGTCCCATGTATCAAACATACAACTGCTTAACTTGAAATAATTTTATTCAGTTGACATTTTGAAGTGCACAATTTTAGAAGAGGATAAGGACAGTCCTGTTTGGTTACCACCGCCTCCTCTTTTCACAACTCCATAATATATAAAACTAGGATCTGGATCTGAAATAGTCCCTTGTACCAATATCAAAGTGCAATCTAGAATGTACTTTGCTATTGACTTTGTGATTAGTAAATGTTCTATCTTGAAAACAAATATCTGCGCATAGTTGTTTCAGTGACTTTTGAGTTATTCATTTTAAGGAAAAGTCTTTAGGTTCAAGTTTGACTTTCGCTTCTGGTGAAAGTCATCACATCAGATCCAGTATTTGTGCCCTCAGACTTTCGTGAGCTTTGTCTTGTGCTTCTTTAATTAGGAATGCCAAGAAAATACTATACAGCTGAATTAAAACAGACAGACCATTGTAAAATTTCTCATAAGAGTTTGCATTTTTCTCAACTCAATGTGGAGCAAGACTCATGGAATGGGTTTAAATGGAAGCCTTCTCTCAGTAGAAAAGTCTGGGATTTTGACCAAGAGTGAGAAGAGGGAACAGAGAAGTGCCTTAATGGACGGCTTCATATGGGGTTGAGAAATTATAGAGCCTCACTAGATAGTTGATTGTGTATTTGAATGAGATTCGGCTTAAAAGACAGAGACAAAACCTTTATGACTTGAAAGGAACAAACTCATTATAAATGTTCTTCTCTGCTGAGATGATTCTTAGGCCTGCTTGCTTGACAAAGCTAATTGAGACTTCCTGAGGGACTAGTTTGTGCTTTTGTCAATAGAAACTTGCCTGACTTAGGCACCTTTTCCAGTCTCTGTCCTCTTCTTCCTTGATGATGTTGAGGCTTCCAAATGAAGAGTCATCTGCTTGATTGACCCTCTGAGAACCTGGATCAGACCTTGTAGGTGGAGGGATATAGATGCTTTCTCTATATGGTTATAATTTTTACATATGTGGCACAATTTCTAAACCTGTTTTGTTCAGTTGTCTTAACAGATTGAACACACTTTTTCATAGCATTTATTTTTGCGTGGTTTCATGTAGTTGTTTCTCTTCTTATTTTTGTGTGTAGCCAATGAATTCTTACAGAACAGCTACAGTATGGCAGTCGGTGATCTCAGCATTTCCTCCAGTATCTGAGGTTTGGTAGGTGTTTGGCTATAGAGTACAAAAATGCATGTATAGTAGCATGTAAATATTTTGTATGAACAATTGACTATTGTTCTCATGGCAATGATAAATAATAACCCTTCCAAGTCTAACAAGTTCATCTTAGATGAAATAGGACCAGAATGCATTTTAGAAATGAGGCTGACATGAAGACATTCACTTTCTTGTGATGAAGAAGACTCATCATGAGGAAATCACCTCATGGTTCCTCAAGTAGTATTGAAGTAGAAGGGACAAATTCAATGGAAACATTTTGCACCCTTGGGACAACAAGGGACTTAAACATACCAGTGATCATAAAGATGGCAGAGAACTAAAGAATGTGTCTTTCTAATGTTTAATTCATATGATCACCATCACTCAGAGTCAACTCTACAAAAACTAAGAGTCCCCAAAGGAATAGTATCAAAGCAAATCAAAAAGTAAGGCAAGTTGGAAGGACAAGTCCTATTGGTTCCCACAGATTTTATCTAGTCAACTCTAAGAAAGCACAACAATAAGTAAACATTGCTGTTAATATTTCTTACTTAATTTCTCTGGGATTTAATCTGACCACTCCTTGATTTTATTTGTTGAAAGAGGTGATGGATTTACATCATCTGTTTCTCTTTGGTGGCTTTTCATCTACCAAATGAACAAAGAAGCTGCATGAGCTTATAAATCAGGTGCAAGGATCTGAAGAAGAGCTGGGATTATGAGGGCTAAGTACAAATTAAGAAGGGAAGACAATGGCACATTTCTAAATGATACAATTAGTATCTATTAAGATTTTTTAGTTATAATTGCAATTGTTTGCTCTTCTAGTTGGTGTGTGTCTGCGAGACAGTCATCCCTCCCTTCCAACACATCTGGAAAAGGGGGCCATGGGTAAGGGGTAGACAATGACAATGATCAGCTGCCAGGTCCTGGCAGTGAATGAAGCAGCCCCTCAAAAACTGAATGGATTGCCAATTTTTATTATGTTTAAGGCAGGCAGTAATTTCAGTTTTCAATTCCACTAAGTAATAATAGTGATTAATTAGTAAATTAGGCCACTCGGTTCTAGAGGTGAGCTAACCGAATGATTAAAAAGAAAGAGAGGGGAAATTCACAGATAATGCTCAGGTTTCATAGAAGACTGCCACAATTGAGAGTTTATGTTTGTACATCTCTTCAGAATGGATTGCTGCACTTAAGAGCAACTTACATTGCCTACAGTGCTGTCTGTTCTGTAATTGCAGCAAAGTGAGGCAGTGCACCATACATTGTCATAAAGATGTCAAGAAACGAAGGGAGCTGTTTGAAGGGCTTAGCTTCTAATACTTACATTTTAAATCTGGGGTCATTAAATCCAAATAGGAGAATGCCTGGGATCACCCCCATTCTACACACACAAACACATACGCGCGCGCACACACACACACACACACTTGTTAGAAGATCTGATGACAAATCCAGGAAAGATTTCTGGACTGTTGGTACATCTAATTCTTCTAAGAGTGATTTCTGGGCATCAGGTAGTTCCAATTCTCCTCACAGGCTATTTCCAACATAACAGACGTCCAGAAGGACCATCAGCTGCATTTAAAAGTACTTCTAATGGACATACATGGATGTCCATATCTGAAATCACATTTTAAACTTCTAAAGACTGAAAACACTTGAAGTAGTGTTTTGCAGGATCATAGATAGGACAAAAAAAAGCAGGTAACATATCTTAAATCTGTTGGAGTGCATTCCTGATACAAAAAGAAGTATCTGAAAAGTCAGAAAGCAAGTCAAACTCATTTCAAAAATACAAAATGTAACAATCTGCTGATGGTAGATATGATTTTTATAAACTATTGTGGCAAATCATGTGTAGACATGAACATGGGCTTTGTCTATAATAACAGAATGACTTAAAATAAATCATCAATAGAGATTCCAGACTACTCTTGTTACGAAACATGCTACATCTTTATTTTATTAAAATTAAAAATCTGCAGAAATTCTGTTTAAATTTTAAAATCTTTAGATTTCAATTTACTTACATACAACCAAAAAAGAGCAGTTCTCAAGACTTAAAAAAAAAATTCTCATCCAGTTGTTCTTTCTATCTGAACACACTGCCTGCCTTGCCACCATTTTTATCCGCAAAGTAGAGCTTAGCATGTGAAGAGTTTAATTCCTTTTCTATTTGTTTGTTTATTTCCTTCTCTCTATCTCTCTCTCACTTTCTTTCTCTCCCTCCTCTTTCTCCCTCTCTCCCTTTATTTCCTTCATTTTCTCTCCCTTTCTTGACATTAAAAAATGTGCCCTTTCTCATTTTTGCTTTTGTCTTACTTTGAACATTTGTTTTTGGGATAACCATGAAATACTAGAAAGCATATGTGTGTGTTTATTTTATATTTTTAGTTTGAAGCCAAGTAGACTAAGCCCTAGTGAACATTACTCGCTAGCTATTTTCTCACGAATAGCATTGATCAGCCTTTCGAACTCCCCCATCTCTGGCATGTGCTGGGGGGGAGGCAGTGTTGTGGTGGAGGTGCTGGTGCTGGTTGTGGTGATGGTCGTGAAGTAGAGATCTCACACAGAAGTTTTGAATTGCCTGCAAGGCCAAAGCACATATCGCTGGAATAAAGGAAGGGAAAAGAAGATTAGAGTTAGTTGATGACCACATAGACAAAGTCTTTTGTAACACCAAGTATCTGCCTGGAGTGTCTAAACTATGATCTTAGGTACATAAACTCTTTTGACACTTATACAGGAAACCTTGAGTGGGGAAGTGGTCAATGTGACCAAAAGGTTTGAGGTTTCTTTCACAGTGAGATGCCTTGAAAGAACGGTTAGCGATCTACTCTTCAAATATCAGACTGAAGGTATTAGGGAGCCTGAGTCAAGGGAGATGCATGCAGAGCACCATGAATTACATTGAACTCAATGGAACCATGTAGGCACTCAATATACAGGAGTTCCTTTTTCATCTCTCCAACTCTATTCTCAGTTCCCATCACACACACCAGCATTCATAGATACTCTCTGGGAGTCTACTTGGTGTGTTTATGTGTGGGGATTTTTCATGACCTCCTGCCTCTACTTACTTTTTCTAGAACCAGGTAGAAATGCTCTATGAGTTTATGAGACTGTAATTTTTTATTACTGACCTTTTGGGTTTCAGTTCAATGCATAACCACTATACTTTACAGACTCCCAGCTTCCATATCAGCATCAATATTTTCTTTTTAACCTACCAATTCCAGGTGATTTAAAATGCTCCCATGTTATGCTTTACAATAGCCTTGCCATCCTGTACCATGAAAATAAAGGCTAGGTATGTCCTCTGGCCTTGTTATTTGGGGCCCAGATCTACTTTTAAATTTATAGTTTATAGAAAGTAAATAATCAAACTATTAATCTGCAAGGATAGTTGTAGAGAGGTTATGCATGTCCCTGAAAACTGGGGACAATGATCGAACGTGAAAGATGGCAGACAGTAGAGACACAGTAGAGACCAAGTGAAATAGACACAGATAATACTACTGGAACTCTGGCCTGCATAGAAAGGGATAAAAAAGTGGATTGGATACCAATTAAAAGAGGAAGCTGAACTAAAGTGTGAGAGAGAAAATAAATATGAGAGAGGAAAAAAAACAAGAATTATAAGCAGGGTGGATGTAGTTCAGTCATCCTGAATTTTGTAAACAATCTCTCATTGAGACACTGGCCTGGAAGACTGGTGGATGGCTATAAGAAAAGTGGGATCCTTCATTGTTCCTCATTCCCTCCTGTTGACCAGAAAGAGAACAAACCCCAAGTTTCCCCATCCGGTGATTGGTGACATGCCCAGCACCCCTTTACAAGGCTCCTACTGTGTCTCAGGTCAAAGTTCTACCCTTTATGCATTTGGTGCTGATGAAAACTCTTCCCATGATCCCCAAAAGGAGCCTGGTGAATTACCTCTACTAGCAGAGAAAAATGTGAACTATCAGGTCTGTGGCAGCCCCTAAGCAGACAGAAATGCTTTCCGTAACCTGGTGCCCTGCCCTGGGCTGGCCCCTAGCCCTGAAATAATTCCTTCTCAACTAAACTCCCTGATCTCAGTGGCCATCTAAATCAGCAAAGGGATTCGATTAGGCACCTTGCCCCAAGACAATATATCAATCAGCCAGCAGGAATGTCATCTGGGCCTTTGTGACTCCCAGACTTCCCTGTACCATGAGCTCTCTGACTCTTACACTGAGCTGACACAGGCTGGGAGCCCTGCTGCTCCATTTCCTTTGATATTCCCCTCCCCTTTCTTTCCTTCTATTGGTTTTTATCCATTTATTCCTGGCTTCATTTTTCTTTTCTTTTCTTCACATTATGCTTCCCTTTATTCTTTCTCTTTCCCCCCACTTTGTTCTTTCTTAATATACAAAGTTTGATGCTCAAAAAATTGGAAGTCATCAAAAATAAAACAGAATGTATAAAGATTGATATCATAAGTGTTAGTGTGCTAAAAGAGACTGGTATTAATGATTTAAAATCAGACAACCAAATGATCTACTATTCTGGGAATAACAAATCAAAGAGAAATGGCATCATATTCATTGTCATAATGGACAATTTAAGATGTATCTTAAAGTACCATTCTACATATGAAATAATGATATCTATAAGCATACAAGAACTCAGTCAATACAACTAACATTCAAATGGACATACCATCAACTCAAGCTGGTGATGATGAAATGAGGAAATTGAAGAATTCTACCGATGTCTTCAATGGGAAATTGATCAAACATGCAATCAAGATGCATTGTTAAGTATGAGAAATTTTAATGCTATATTTGGAAGCCTCTGATTAGACAAAGACATTCATCTGTGTGGATGATAACCAACATGGAAAGCATGAGGGTAACTGGAATTCCAGAGTACTACACTGTGCTCACAAGATACTGACATGTGGATGAAGAGACTGTCCCTTCAAAAGAACAGCTGAATGTGGCATGGTTTGTAATCAAGAATGGTGTGTGTCAGGACTGCATCCTTTCAGTCTCTCATTCAATCTGTACGCTGAAAGAAACCATCCCGGGGGGGGGGGGGCTTATCCATAGAATAACATGGCATCAGGAGTGGAGGACGGCTCATTAACAGTTTTCCATATACCGGGGACACAAACTTGTTTGCTGAAAGTGAGGAGGACGTGAAGCACTTTCAGAAAAAGATCAAAGATAGTATCTTACAGCTTACATTAAAACTCAATGTAAATAAGACAAAACTCCTCAAAATTAGACCAAATGGACAACAACGTCTTTGGGTTCACGATCGATGTACATGGAAGGAGCAGTGAGGGAGTCAAACGATGCACTGCATTAGATAAATTTGCTAAACATGCTCCCTGTAACATGTTGAAAAGCAAGAATGCTACTTTTTGAAAAGCAAGAATGCAACATTTACTTGAGCCAGGCCATGGTATTTTCAATGACTTCGTAGCCATGTGAAAGTTGAATACTGAGTGAAAATACGAAAGACGCATTTGACTATGGTGCCACTGCAGATTATGGACGGTCGAAGGAATAAGCAGTTGCATCTTGGGAGTGTGGATAGAATGCTCATGGGGAGCAAAGATGGAGAGACTTTGACTCGCATACTTTGGACATGATAATGGAAGAGAGCAGTGCCTGGCGGAGCCATCGTTCTGGTAAAGTAGAAGGGCTTTGAGAAGAGGAAGACCCTTGCCGAGATGGAGTGAGGGGCACAGTGGATACAACTAGGGCCCAAACAAGAACAATTGTGAGGACGGCAGTGTAAGATCAACTTCTTCTTGTACACAGGTCAGAGGAGTTGAAACTAACCTACAACACCTGACAACAATGATTCATTTTTAGTTTCCATTTTTTCTATTATCTTGTACCTAGTTTTGCTAGTTGTATTTTTTTCTTTTAGACTTCGATTGAACTATTTTATTTTCCTTTTCCACTCTTTAGTTGTTCAATTTTTGTCTTAAGGTTGTTTGTCTATTTTCACTGTTTTTTTTTCATTTTCTTATTTTGAATTATGTTCTTTAATGTTATTGTTTGCTGTAGCTGTTTTTCTTAGTATTTTGCTTGCCTCAGCCAATTGGAAAAAGAAACTGTGCCTATGTGATCCAGCCACACTTATTCCTCCTGCATCCAGACCTACTGCGCCAGGAAAATTTCCCACTCCTGTACAGCCTGGTCATTGAGTGGCAGCTGAAAACCCAAGCTAAGACTGCCCCCTCGAATGTGCCACTTGCAGAGTAAAGAGTAGGGTCCCTAGGAAGGGGTGATTCGGCCAGGGTGCAGGATAACACTGACAAAACACAATAGTTCTTTACTGCTTCCTCCGCCTGCACACACCTCCACCCACATGACCCCCGTTCTATTTTACAAACCCAGCAAGACTGCAGCACACACTTTGGTACAGATCAGAGCGATCAACACATCAAATTCAGGATAGAAATCCCTTAGGAACAGTAATGGGAGTAGTGATACCAGAAGAGTAGCGGGAAAGTAGGGATAGAAGAGGGCAGAAAGGGGGACTGATTGCAATGATTGATGTATTGCACACACATCTCAGGTGTGTGAACAACAGGAATACGGTTAGTGGGGACATCATACAGTTTAAGATATAAAATAACAATAACTTATAATATATCAAGGATTCACAAGCAAGAAAGTGTGGGAGGTGGGAGGTAAAAAATGAGGAGCTGATACTAAGGACTCAAGTAGAAAGAAAATGCTTTGGAAATGAATATGGCAACATATACACAAATGTGACTCATACAATTGGATGGATTGTTGTGAGTTGTAAGAGCCTTCAATAAAATGATTTTTTTAAAGAAAAAAACTCAGATTCAGGTACACACTCATATTCTATATTACTCCTGCCAAGAAACTTGTGATGAGCGATTAAGTTCTGACAAACATAACCATACAATACCATCACAAACTTTCAGTGACAACAGATAGCTTCAGTTCACACAAAGAAGCAAGTCAGATTTACCCAAATAATATACAGAGTTGGAAGCCCTTCTCAGGAAGAAAATCTGTTGAGATTACCTGATCAGGAATTCAAAAGAATAATATTTAGACATACTTAATGAGAAAAAGAGCTATAAAAACATGAAAAACAGATAAAATCTTTAGAAGAACTCAGGAAACATAAGAACAAACTTACAAAATAAACGAGACTTAGAAACTGGACCAGAAAATGACAAAAAATCCAGAACACAAATATTAATATTTCAGAAATAGATAATGTATTAAAAGACCAAATAAATAAAATTAAATCAATAAAAGACTGGATTAGTAAACCTGAAGATAAATATCCCAATACCAATCTGCTAGAAGAGAAACAACAACTAAAATACACTATTTGAAGAAAGCCTCAGTGTAGGGCACCACCAACTTTGAAATGTTCAGAACACTAGAACAATAAGAAATAACAAATACACAGAGAAAACTGCCAAAAAATTGTTAGAAAAAAATGAAAAAAAAAACAATATCTTCAACCTTATAAAGACCCAAATATAAAACCTAGAATTATAAAGATCATCAATGAAAAATAATGATAGCCTTAAGGGTTCTGACTCTGAGCAAACACGTTTTGTTTCCCTAGTTAAATTTCCCCCCCCAAAGATCTCATCTTTTGGATAGCTATTGTAATGTCATATTTTCATTCAAAAGAAACTTCCAGATTTTCCTTCCAGGGCTGTCTTTGTCAGGATAAAGGAACTGGACCGATGTTTCTTGTGTTGATTGTGTATCCTGTCCCTGTGCTGAATTAGTGCAAACAATTTTCTTGCTGTGGCTTTGGGGTGTTCTTCATAGAGGGTCATATCATCTCCAGATGAAGAGTCTTACTTCCATTTTGCAAATTTGGATACCTTTAATGTCCCTATCTTGTTTTATCCTCCAGCTATGACTTTCAGCACAATAGTGCATAAAAGCGGTGATAAAAGACATCCTGGTCTGGTTCCCATTCACAAAGGGAGTACTTTCAGTTTTCTTTCATTGAGAGTAATATTGGTTTTGAAGATATATTCTTTATTGTGTTGAGAAACCCCTCTTCTTTCTGTATTTTTGAGGGTTTTTTTAAATCAGGGATGGGTATTTGATAAAAAATAATAGAAAACATGTAAACAATAGAAGACAAACGTGAAGAGAGGAGCCTTTTGAAAATTACACATTTATGAGCACCAAATACTAAATGCATTCCACATTCCAATCATTTATGGACCTTTAAAACTTTTTAAAAATTACCTTGCAGTGTACATCCTCAGTAAATCCAGTAAGATCCAGTAAGCTTTACTACATCCACATCATTAGGATCAACTCTAATGTGAGAAGCCAGCTCATGAGAAGACATATTTAGAATGCCTTCCAACTTGAGGGGCTCTTCTCCAGCACTGTGTACTATGGTGTTCTGCTGCTATTCATAAGGGTTATTGTGACTCTTGCTTCAGAGGTTGACAATCTAGTTTTTTGTAATCTCTTCTTGGTATGGAAGCTCTCTAAAATCATGATGAGATGAATGATAATTGATGCTATTAGCATTTGAAATATAATTGACATAGCTTCTAGCATCACAGCAACCTGCAAACCTCTACAGTATGAAAACTGACATACAAGAAGGTTCCCAGTGCTAATCTAGAAGTCATCAAAGAAGTACTACAACACCAGGATGTGTAAAGCTCAATATTCTATGCATAAGTGAGTTGAAGAAGAGAGACATTGGCCACTGGGAGTCTGCCAAACATATAGTTTGCCCTGCTGGGAATGAGGGATTCAAGAAGAATGTGTTGTGTTCATTGTCAGAAAGAACATTTTAAGATCTATCTTGAAGGACAATGGTATCTGAGATAATATAATATCTATATGAATACAAGGATGTCTAATTAATACACTTAGTTTTTAAATTTATACACCAACCCTAAATTTAGTGACAAATCAATTCAAGAATTCTGCTAACTTTTTCAGTCTGAAATTGTTAAAGTACACAATCCAGATGAATTAATAATTACTAGTGATTGAGAATGTGAAACTAATAAAAATATCAACAATTGGAAAAGAAGATATCTGGCAATATTAAAAAAAACTTTCATTGTAAGTATACATTATCCACATATAAAAATATGAACAGTGAATATACATGTGAACTTCTCCATAGGAAGGACAGAAGAGTCAAATTGAATATATGTTAAAGGAGGTTCTGAAAAGCTCAAAGTCATCAGTCAAAACAAAGCCAGAAATTGCCTGTGGTGAAAAGAAAAATAATATCAATTAAGGTCAGGATGAAGCTGAAGAAGTATTGCCCTAAATTCTACTTGAATTAAGAGAAAAATCTAAATACCATACGTTAATAAAATATACTATTGATAGAAGACCTGATGAGTTATGAATTGATAACAGGTACATAATACAAAGAAAGCAAATGGTCATTAAAACAACAAGACTGGACTATATTGGAGCTTGGTTCAGCGAGTTTTAGTGGAAGATTTGGGAATGAGAAGTGTCCATGCAAAATGTGTGCCTTAGGTTCTGACTGACCAGGAAGAAGAGCATCAAGTGGAAGCATGTCATGCTTTGATAAAACAGATCCGAAGTGACCTAGAATTTTTACCAAGGTCATTACTGATCATAAGACATGGTGCTGTTCATGTGACCTCAAAAGCAAACATCAACCAAGCCAATGGAAGACACCATCATCACCCACAAAGTTTGTCAAGCAAAGTCAAAGATTAAGAACATGTTCATTTGTTTTTTGTTTGTTTGTTTGTTTGTTTGTTTGTTTGTTTTTGAGGCGAGGGGCATAGTGCATATGGAGTTCACCAGGTCACATCTTTAATCAAACTTCCTATTTAGATGTTCTGGAAAGATTGCCAATGATGTGTCACCAAAAAGGTCATATATTCGGCAGACAAGGCACTGATTTTGCCCCCTGCTCACACAGGCATCTCAGAGTACCTGTTTTTGGCAAAAAGCAGCAGGCTTCACTTGCCCCACACACCTTACTCACCTGACCTCGCTCTGTGTGACTTCTTTTTGTTTCTGCAAATGAAGAGAGACATCAAAGGATAGTGATTTGATGCCATAGAAGAGGTGAAGAAAACAAACGAGGGAGGGGCTGTCTGCTATCCAAACAGATCAGTTTGAAAAATGCTTCAAAAAAATGGAATTTCACATTTGACAATTGAACAAAGTGTTATGGAGAATACTTTGAAAGTAGTAAAGCTGTGTTTGCTTCAGCAACGCATATACAAAAAAAATTAGAAAGTGATGGAGTTGTTTTGTAATAATATTTTAAGTATAAATATATATCTATACTTATCTTCCCAACAAATATAAGCATGGATATGGTGGAGCACACAGTGAGTGTTATGAAAGCTTCTTTGACATAACCCAGCATATGTAGCTGAACCTAGACATTAAGGAATATAACCTCAGAGGACAACAGTCAATTGGCCTCACATCATTCACAATGACAATTTTCTTTATTCTGGATTATTTAGCAGCAACTAGGTCTTAAACATTTTAGAGTAACTCTCTAGGATGAACCTACTGGTTGATCTCTAAAATATACAGAGAGAAAAAGTGATGAACACTAAAAGAGTAATGAATCCAAAACAATCCCTCAAATGAGCCATGCAAACATCGATTTCTACAGTCTTGAGACTCAAGAACTAGATGGTACCTGGTTAGCACTACCCCTTAAGCTGAAAAGGATCACATTAGAAGTTCCTTAAGCTGAAAAGGATCATATTAGAAGCTCACATCAGAAGTTCCTGGATAGAGTGAGAAAGCAATGTGGAACAAAACTTGAAATCAAAGAAGACACCATGTTTATTTTTCAGTTAAGAGTGATGGAACCTTTAAGGACATGACCCTTCAGGTCTGAAATGAACTCATTTCCTGTTAGAATAATCAACCACTTAATATCAAAAGGCAGCATTTATTTGTAATCAGGTTTAGAGGGTAATCAGGAAAGAAGGAAGGATAAAAATAAGAACCATAAGGAAATTTGGATAAGTGAAGGTACATTGAAGGGATTTCAAAGAATGGTTTGGAACAAAATATATATAAATTGCTGAATAATAAACTGATGATGTGTTAGTCCAGGTAGACTAGAGAAACAAATCTATAGACATGCATATGGATATAAGGGAACAGTTTATATATGAGGAATAGGACATTAAGAAAACATCCCAACATTGTCCAGTAC
The DNA here is from genome assembly GCA_004026705.1 of Nesogale talazaci. Taxonomy (NCBI): domain Eukaryota; kingdom Metazoa; phylum Chordata; class Mammalia; order Afrosoricida; family Tenrecidae; genus Nesogale; species Nesogale talazaci. Next base: position 79,267 of record PVJH01000003.1, on the reverse strand, counting down.
AAAGTCACAAGTCCAAAATTAGCTCATATGTCTGATACCAGTCTATAACGTCTCCTTCTGACTCACAAAGTCACAGGCCAGTGGGTGAAGAGTCCCGACACTGGCAGGGGTCCCCTCATGGCTCCTTGCTTCCAGGGCTCAGGGTCCATCAACAGCATCTAGTGGAAGTAGACGCAACTCAGCATTGGTAGGGATCTCTAGCTGGCTTCTCTAACTACAGAGGTCTGGTTCCATCAAGGCAGGGCGATGTGCCTTCTCATCTGGCTCCTTCAGCTCCTTGGATGCTGCCATCTTGTCTTTTCCGTAGTTAGTTGTCTCTAAGACTAACTCCCAACAACTGGGAAGATAGCTTCTCATCTTCACAAGGGAAATATCATGAGATTACCCAGAAGTCTCAGGAGAAAGTCATGCCCACACGGAGGCCTCATTGTCTACTCAATGGCTATCTCCAGATTGACAGGCTAGACTCCACCCCTACATCTCAATCATGAGATTAACATAAGCACATGACAGCCACAGATGGTCTATCCTGTAAGTTTTCACATAACTCACAATATAAAGTTAAATAATAATATGAAATAGAAAAAAAGCACTCATCATATGCAACTGAAATAGGATTTGAAATGAGGGAAAGCTCATCAAAGCTTGTCATAAAAATTCAATCTAAAGATTTTCTTAGATTCACCAAATAAACAGAAAACAGAATAACATGTTAAGTAGGTGAAGATATTAGGTCAACTATTTAAGAATAAAACTCTTGTTTTTCAACTGAAAAGATAAACACTTGCCTTTATTTTTATCTTAAGATATAATGTTTAAGTATATGAAGATCTCTCTGAACCCAATAAAGAGGTGAGAACTGGACCTGCCCAGATTAAGAAAGCATTGGATGGTTAAGGTGGTTTCTATATCTGTTTCAGCCATCACTACCACTGAACTTTTCAGCCTTAAAGAGTTTATTTTATCTAAATTTACACTATTCCATTTCTAAACCTACTCAAGTGATTTTCAGATGATGAGCAATGCAGACTCTTTTTGTTTGGTTACCTCATGCCATCAGCTGTGACAAAGCAAGGTGCACCTTGCAAAGACCTGGGGCTCCAGGTTATGTCAAGCCCTATGTGAGGATGCATTTTGAAGAACTTGAAATTGTGTTAGTTAGATATGTTTTTATTTCTCGGGCTCAGTCTATATCGTTCTGCTTGCTATTTTGTGGTCCATCAGCCCATTCTTCAGTTCAAGAGACCAAGAGCAACTGGACTTATCAAAACAGTTGAAATAATGGGGTCTTATTATGAAAAAGTGTTAATTAAATTGAATATTAGGCCAGTGAGGAAACACTAAAATTTTGTGCAGGGGAATTTATTTCTGTTTGGACAGTGTACCTGCTCAGTCTTTAAGAAGAATAACACTCTCTTGTGAGAATTTTGTTGATAAACTTCTCCCCATCCATCCTACATCACTGACCTGCCTTCAGATTTCTCCCCATCCATCCTACAGCAATGATCTGCCTTCAGCCTTCTTCATGTAACCCAAATTTAAAGAACATTTAAAATGAGCAAAATTTGAGTTCCTCAAGGATGCTAAAGTGGCTTTAATGCCATTTTGTACATGACATAAAGCAAGGAATGGAGAACTCTTTGAGAAAATGTTAAAGACATGGGTACTTTGCCTCCAGGCATAATATCAGCCTAGATTTTAGGTATGCCAAAAAACAATAACATTATATTTTTATATTTTTGTTTCATAAATATTGATATCATTTTGTAGCAATTATTTTGTTTTGTTTTATCTTCATACTTACTCAAATACCTAGCAGAATTCCAATGCCATTGAGTCAAATCTGACTCACTGTAACCTTATAGTATGACAATAGACTTCCCCTTTTGAGGTTCCAAAGCTGTAATTTTATGCATTCAGAAAGCTTCATCTTTCTCAGAGCAGCTGGTGGATGTAAACTGCATGCATCACCTATTACATAATGTGGGCTCTCTACCCAGAGCAGCAGACAAAATAAAGCCATTTGGGGGCTTACCATCTATGAGAGAAAACATGCTTTACATAGATGAAATACTCATTTATCTATATAAGCAGTAGCAAATCATTACTGGAAGGAGTAGGTCAGAGTGAAATATCAATAGCAGGTCATGAGTTCACGAAGGTGTAGACATCTAAAGCAAACAATGTCTTTTAAATAGATAAATAAGTAGATCTAGGTACAGTTTATATTGGGGAGACATCTTCAGAAGAACACAGAAATAGTCATTGTCAATGTGTGCCCATTTGACTAAGTGGATAATACAAACTGGCAAATAGTAGAAACAATTTGAAAAGGTGATGTGAAGGCAAGTTCCAAACGGTACATGTAGGAGGATGAGTCAACAACAACAGCAACAACAACAACAACAAAATAATTACATGAATAATCGTGAACACATGGAAGAAGAAAATGTTCTAGAATCAAATATGATGATAATTGTACAACTCTTCTTGATCTGACTCAATTATTGAATGGCATGGAATGTGAAAGGAGTGCTAATGAAACATAAAAAACAAAGCAGAAAATAACAATTGAAAAAATGGTTTTGAGAAAGATACAATGGGCTACAGGCAGCTCATGGAATAGATTCTTTGGAGTGCTTGGACATTGTGTCAAAGTGATGTTTCTATAATATTTTTCAGACAGCATATGTAATCGGTACATAGAAATTCATAAGTCTCTAGGTTTTAGTGCATAGCACAGAAGAAAAACCTATTCACAAAATTGTTGTAGGAACTCCAGGGTTTCACTATGGAAAAGTCCATGAAACAGGGAAAGGCTGTGACACAAAAAAATGAAGGACTGAACAACCCCATTAAGAAAATACAGAAGTGGATTCTGGAAACTATGTGCTACTAATCTTCAAACTCTTTCCTTAAAAGTTTCTGATTTTTTTAAATACAAATTTAATAAACAATGCTAACAAAACTATTAAATTTTAAGTTTTCATGAGTTTCTTAAAAACAAGTGATTGCAAGAAAAAGACATTTTCATTGTTGATAGCCTTCTTTATGGTGTGGAGGTTGATGCACGGTGTTAACCTCACCTGCTGGGAGGTCCTTTTCTCCATCTGTCCTTCTTGAAAAACACCTCATGGCTGCACTTTACAAACAAATGCTGCACGATTGTCTGAATATACAACTCTGAGGAACAGGTTTATCTAAATCTAGATTTGCTAAAACACCTGGCAATACTTTGTGGGGACAATACAAAGGAATGTATACAAAATGATATGATAGCTTGTGGACCATTGTTACCAGGTGCTACCAAGCAAATTCCATCCCTTGGCAAGCACATGTGTTTATTCAGCAGAACTACTCCTGGGCCACTTCTGCCCAGGTTTTGGTCTTCCATAGTATTCTTAATGAATTCCAAGTGTCAATCTTTAGGTTACCAGTTGAGAGCAAAATGTTTGCACAACCTAGAGACCTTTACTTTTTGACTAGTCATCAGTTTGGTTGACACAGAAATACCAATTAGGAGTGCTTTTCTTAGTGGCAGGAAACAAGTCTTATTTTTCGTCCTCTTCTCCAACATTTTCAATAAAGATTTACATGTTAAAAATGCATTTTGGGGGGTTGACACAAAGTTGACAAGACTGGCTACATGGAGTTGACAGATACAGAATGAAAAAGTCTAAACAAGGCAGATCAGCATCTCTCCATAGTCAAGGCTATAGCACGAGCTGAGAGGAGTGTGTTTAGGCTGCTATAAGAATCAGATGCAAGAACATCAGTGTGGGAAAAAGAAATAGTCCAGAAACTACGTCCCATGTGAAGACACATATAGGGGCTTGTAGAGAAAGAAGGAAGGTCTTTGAAAAAGAGCTGGCATGACTACACAGTCTCTCTTCTGTTCCTGGAGGTCGATATGGAAGCTCCAAGTTGGTTGGCCTCAATTTAAATAGTGCTTATCCATTGTTTAAGAAGGCCTGATGGCAACATGGTAAAGCACTTGTCAGCTCGTTGAAAATTCTGTGGTTTGAATCCACTGGGGGATTCTTGGAACAAAGAAGTAGGAGTCTGCTTCCATATGGTTATAGCTTTGGAAAACCTTTAGGGCAGTTCAACTTTGTACTTTAGATCCATTGACTTTCCAGTGGGTCTGGTTTGCTTTTCAAATGTTAGGTGAGGCTATGCTACAATCAGAGTATGTTAAGATATGCATAATTGAAGCACCCCCAGTGTGAATATTATAAGATGGAAGATTTGTTTCCTTGCCTGTTCACCATAAGAAGATCAAATCTGGGGGTCCAAACTGATTGAGTAGAAATGAGAAGCTATTTTCCCAAGATCCCGTTATACCTTTTCTCTCTAAGGACAAAGTTTGAGTCTAGGTTTCCCTTAAACAGAGAAATGTCTAGTCAGGAATTGAGGGGGTTTGCTCTTCAATGGGTAACTTAGTCAAATGTCCTTGATTTTCCTTTATCAAATGTCCAGTAGCAGCTCTCCTGCTACTGTTTGGACCTTTTCTCTACATACACATTTCCTCTGCTACCCTATAAATATCCTGATACATGCAGTTCACAACCCATCTCTACCTGCCCTTATTTTTTTTTTTTGTTTTGCGGGTATCAATGCCCTCTGGTGGTGGGAGAGGAGGCCCAGCCTTTGCTCTTGTGGAGCCACTGCTGGAATTGAACCTCCATCCCAGTGGGCCGCAGTCCCATGCACAACCACTACACCACCGGGGTTCAGCCTCAATCTCCCCCAATTGAGGAACACCTTAGACTGTGTTCCTGAACTATCCAACTCTCTCTTCCAGACTGATTTATGCCCCTTGTATCAGATTCTTTTTTTAAGATCCTTGTATTGGGGTCTCATATAACTCTTATCACAATCCATACATAAGTCCATTGTATGTCAAGCACATTTTTATGTCTGTTGCCCTCATCATTCTCATAACATTTATAAGAATGAATAGCAATCTAATTTTAAAAAGTAAATTATTTCATTACTCCCTTAATCGTTACTTTGTTCATCATTTCACATTTATGAAAATAATGAAAAATTAAATCAATGAGTTGATGGATTATTTGTTGGATTAGTTGATGGACTTTTGTGTGACAGTAATGAATGCCAAGATATGAGGCAAGAGGAACACTGGCATTGATGGTTATATGTCAGTGTGGCGGGCCATGAGTCACAGTGATTTTTTGGTTATACAGAAAAGTAATGTGGTAGTTGTGCAATAATGTAGTCATTCTCCATTTTTTCACAATACTATTGTGCACAATTGATTTTTATAACTTAATCATCTTCATAAATGAGGAATTACACTCTCCCATACAAGGGAAGTCTAGAACACATAACTGTGTTTATTTAGAACCTCTATATAGACCAAGAGCCAATTCTTTAAACAAAACAAGGGGATAGAATCATGTAACTAGCAGAACTGTGTGGACTAATATTAGGAAAACTGTGTGTGAGGGTTCTATCTTATTATCATACTGATTTATTCTGGATGCTGAACAAATAATCCAAGTAGAATGTGGATTATCCTGAATATATACAGAGGATTGTGGCATCAGGATTCAGTGGAGAGCTTATTCACAATCTGCTATAAACAGATGACAAAGCATGCTTGTTGAAATAGAAAAGGAGTTGAGGCGTTTTCAGATGAAGATCAAAGACCACAGTCTTCATTATGAATTGCAATTCGGTGTAAAGAAAACAAAAAAGCTCACAGCTCTATCAAAAGGTAACATAATGACAAATGGAGAAAAGACACTATTGTCAAGAAGATCATTTTCTATGGATCCCAAATCAATGCTCAAGGTAGTAGCATTTAAGTCAAAAGATGTACGGCATTGGGAAAGTTCTTGGCATAAGACCTCTGTAAAAGGTCAGAGTAAAAATGTGACTTTGAGGACTAAGTCATAGTATTTAAATCACCTCATATGCAGGTCAATATTGTATGTTGAATAAGGAATACCAAAGAAGAATTAATGCATTCAGATGATGATTTTTGGCAAATAATGTTGAAAGGACCAGGGACTTTCAGAAAAAGAAGCAAGTCTGTTTTCAAGCAAGTATAGCCAGAATGCTCCTAAGAAGTGATGAGCCTTCTTTTCCTGTACTTTGGGCATATTCTCCGGAAAGCAGAGTCCCTAGAGAAATATAGCATTCTTGATAAAGTAGAAAGTCAGTGAAAAAGAGGAAGATCTTCAAAAAGATGGATTGAAACAATGGCTGCATTAATAAGCTCAATATGGCAAAAAAAAAATATGAGGATAGTGCAAGGCTATGAAGGAGGTGTTCTATTGCTATGCTTATGGTCAGTATGAGTCTGACTAACTGCACAGGAGCTAATAAGAACAATAACAGCATACACACAAATACACACTTCTCATAACTCTGTCTGTTTAGGAGAACAATGTAGCAAGACCCTTCTTTCCAATGATGCCTTAATAAACTATCTCCTTATTGAACTAAGGAATAAAGGGGCTGGGAGCAGTGAGCATCACTTTATTGTCTTGTGCCTGATACATTTCCTTAAGTACATTTAACTCATGCATCTAATGTTGACCGACTGTCTACCTAGAAATGCATGGGTGAAAGGGGGAGGAGAAGAGATAAATCATGTGCTTTGGTGCTATCGCTCCCACGACTCCTCACAGAACATTCAAGAATAGGTACTGGCCTGACTTACTGCACACGTTTCTGTCCTTGCTGTTGCCTCATACATTCCCCAGCAGCAAAATGAGGTTGGCCCATGGCAGGCCACCCAGAACCATACATCAAACAAACAAAGGATGAGTATTATGTTGCTCAGTCCCTTCACAAGTATGAATCGCAACTAATTTCCTCATAAGTTTTCAAAACAGTACCAGGATGGGCATTATTTTTCCTTAAGAACAGAGTAACTTTATAAAAGAATTGACATGGTTTCTGTTTGTTTTGAAAAAATAATGCAGGTATAATTTGTCTAAACGCACTGGGCTATTTTCTGGACCTCAGTGGCATTTCAAGATGCATGACCCATTGAGATTGGAATAACCTGATGTTGCCTTGATGGAAACGGCCCTAAAAAGCTCTCATTCCTTCCTACCAGACCATCAATGGAAGCGGTGTCTCATGTCCCACTATGTATGTGCTGGCTACAGTAGGAGGTACTTTACATCCATTATTGGTTTAAGCCTCATTATGCAGATTTTGTCCTCCTTTTTAAAGATGAGGAAATAAATTGAGAAATGCTGTCTTCAAAATGAGCGGAAGAGCTGGGTAATAGTTTGCTCTTCTCTGGGTGCTGTGACTGGCTCCCATCATAGTGGCGTCTCAAACAGACCTCACTGACTTTGTGCATTAAGAAAGCAAAACGTCTTCAGGGGCTTTCTAACTCACCAGGAAATGTTCTCTATACGGTAAGTGCCCAAAGTGTGTCGAATGGCAGCTCCTTGCTGCAGGAGAACCTGGAGACTCCTTGGATGTCTGTATCATGACCAATCACAAAAAGAAAATCATGAAGAAATAGCATTGGATAACTTCTAGATAGTGCCATCCCATAATTAACTAGTTATAATTCCATGGCTGCTCCTTCCACTACCCCTCATGTCACGTGGCAGATGTTCACACTGACAAATACAGTGCACTCATTCCCTGCCCAAGCCACCCCATCAAGCACTAGGGGGAGGCATGATGTTTTCTATCATGGATGAAGATTAGTTGATGAGTGAAGTTAAAAATAAACATCCTCAAATAAACATCCATGTGGCTGTCTTTTGATAGGAGACATGACAAATTATGAGGCCTCCGAATACCCAACTTCTGAGCTTTCGTAATGACCGCAGGATTCAGCTCTGGCTTGTCAGTGTATGGGATACCAGTTTTAGGAGAATTGGACATTTCAAGTTTCAAGAACAATGTTCAAAGGCTTTCTTTGGCCCATGTTAGCCTTCAAGAATGCTTACAGGGGAGGCAAAGGGAATAAAACTTAGGGCCTAGGTCTCCCATTCCTAGGCATGGGTTTCTGACTTTAAAATGGTTTCCTGGGAAAATTAGAGCCTGAACAACCTTCACCAAAGATAAACCCCTTGGCAGCTCAAACCCGGAGGGCAAAGCCCTACTCCTAGTGGGAAACCAAAGTAACTGAAATCTTATCTCATCACAAACCAGCAAACGTACATGTCTAACTTGGATGAAAACATAATGCCCTGAGTTTACCGATGGTCTTCCTTCAAACCTGTCTTCTGTGAAAGCCTTCTCATCACAAGCTCGTTTAGCACCTTATTTTTTTTTCACTAAGACGATTAGGTGAGCATTATCCCTTTGGGAAAGTAGACAATGTCCAGAACAGAGAAGAAGTCTAGAATTTGGCAGTAGGCTAGTGAGAATAAACTGAGTTAGCATTGGCTTCTTATTGACGCCGCCAGGTCTGCTACCTCACTGCCATGGAGTCATGGCTGACTCCGAGGGACTCCCTGGGGTTTCCCAGATGGCAGTAGAAAGTCTAGTCTCTCTTGCCAGGAGCTGTCAGTGGTTATGAACAACCAGCCTTATGAATGGCTACCCCCCCTCAGATCAGTTTAAGTCACCAGGACTTAAGTGTCGTATAGTCACTCTACTACTTGTCCCCATGTCATCACCAATTTCAGAAGCCAGGTCTATTGGAAATAGGCAAATGGGGATAACTTTCCTATTTTTGCATATTTGGGCAGGGGTACAAAGACACAAGTTTTCCCTATGGGTTTGGAAATTAGAAGTTCACCCAGGAGAGTTTGCCTCACAGCCAGGATATGAACAGTTTCAACTGGATAAGCAATAACAAAGTCTTGCCTGTACCACGTAAGGAGAGTATTTGTAAATACTTTGCCCTGAGAAGCACAGATTAGGCCAGGCACATTTCCCCTTCATAGAAAATATGCTGGAGATAGATGATATATACATAGCTACCAAGGGTAGATGGATGGCTGGAGAGAGAGAGAGAGAGAGAGAGAGAGAGAGAGAGAGAGAGAGAGAGAGAGAGAAAGGGAAAGAGAAAGAGGGGAAAGACAGGAGAGGAAATGAGTATTGCTTCCAGGCAACTGGAAGGTGAACTTACTCTGATCCATCTGTTTCTTTTACACTTAACTCGTCAAAATAGGTTAATGTTCGGTTCTCATTGTCTAAAATGCCATCAACTCCCATTGATACTCCTTTTGCCTGAGAACAGGGCAGCTGCGACAAGACAATGTTTCAGGATATTGGTCCCAAAGCTAAGATTCACAAAGTTTGGCTGAAGGCAAACCGATTCTCCTCTGCTCATTATCAAACAGTTACACTGCATGCAGTTGGCCATTTCGCTGCCTCCTAACACCTTGCCTTGCCATTTTATAAGTGCTGCTGTTTTACGGAAACACCTGCAGAGTTCCTTGGCTTGCAAGCATCATTGGATCACACAACAGGAGAAAGTCTCGTTTACCCTTTGGCAAAACAGGTGAGGACTTTTCTCTGCAGTCAGAGGCTGGGACGACACCTTCTTTGGGTGCATCCTTAGTCCTTCCTGCCCCGGGCTCAGCAAAATAGGGATAAACAGTGTGAAGCAAAGAGAAGTCTAGCACACAGCTATGCAGTGTGTGGCTGGTAGATAGCGTCTGCCTTAGCTAGTCTTGCTCTTTACTTTGCAAATGGTACCATTAGATATCTTCTTCCCTCGCTTTGCCTTTCTCCCTGAAAATAATATTTATTCCAAAGCAATTTCTTTCTAAATGTTAATTTGGTAGCGTTAAGCAGAAGAACATACCGATTTGGAAACAAGCATAGTATCGGTGTGCTAAAGGGACACAGCAATGATATTTGTCATTTTTTTTGGCTCTAGGGCTTCTTCAAGAGGTTGTATTTTATTGAGGACATCAATGAGTTTTCATTTATTTGATATCCTGATCTAGGTCTAGGTTTCATATGAATAGTTGGAAGTGAGATGGCTTAAGTTCATCAGTTCCAGGGAGACCAAAAACTACATGAACTTTTTGTGTTTCTAACAGGAGAGAGATTTCCAAAGAAATTAATGGCTAGATTTCAAAATGAAAGTATAATTGATACAAATATTTACAAGTGTATTTGCTGATCTAAGAAGACTGGTAAGAATATAGTAGGACTACAGAGTAAGACACTGTTAATATCTGAAAACTCTAGATCTGTACCATAAAAGGGAGTTCTTAGAAAATTTTTGAATAAATGAGCACATATTCCACTAATCATCAGAGTGATGTCTTCGTCACAAGTCATGTAATCACCACAAAATTCCTCTCTACACTTTCAGTATGGAATGAAATTGAAAGGACAGACAGTGTCATAGTATTCATTTGACAATAATTTTGCCTTCATCACCACACTAAATGGGTCTTGGAGACCTCTCAGACTGATCACATTAGTTTAGTTAGAGGAACAATTACCTGAGATTGATTCCAAGTTTGGCTAGTAACTAAGAGGATTAAAGCAAGTTTGTTAACTTCAAAATTGCTTCATTTGTAAGATGAGGGTAATAAATATCATAAGGTAAATGTTCAATTGATTTTAATATGGAAGCTAACCCCAGGCCCCTGCTTTCTTCATTTTGTTAGAAGGAGTCCAACATTTTGCAGAAAATGGCCACTTCCTTTGCATCACCCCTGCGGTGTCAGAGGCATCATTGAGGTCTAATTGGCACTGCCCTCAAGTCAAAGATAAGTGTGTTTTCCAGCTGTAAGAAATGAGACTGTGAGCAATTTAATAATGAGAATAGGCAGAGGATATGAACAGACACTTCACCAAAGAAGACATTCAGATAGCCCACAAATTTATAAAGGAATTCTCATGGTCATTAGCCATTTGAAACATCCATAGAAAAATAGCACTGAATTATGTCCTCACCCCAGCATTAATAGCAATGTTAAAAAATGAACACAGTAAATGCTGGCAAGAATACACAGAAATTAGGATCCTCACATACTGCAACTACTATGGTGCTTTTTCCAACTCTGGGGAATAGAAATCCCAGATAACTCAGCAAACTCTCTCCTTTGTAACTATCCTGGAGAAATAAGATTCAAAACAATGAGTAGATAAATTCGCATCCATATCCCTCACAGCATTACTCATAGTATCAAAAATATGGAGACGACTTAAATGAAAGCATGAACTTTGGTACATAATCTCAATGGGATACCTAACCTCAGGGGACAATTATGATGACCTTGGGAAGCCTCCTGTCATGGAAGAACCTGGAGAACATATGCTGAGTGAACTTAGTGAATGACAAATGGTCAAATAACCGATGAGGCCACACTTGCCAAAAAATCAAGAAAGGAATTTCACAATAAAGAAAAAGTTTCTGGATCTTTGGTGAACAGCTGAATTAATCAAACCCTGGTACAGTCCAATTTGAAATTTTGGGGATATTATAAAATGATTTCTCAATAAATTACTACCAATACACTGAAAGTAAATTTAAAGTGACACTTTTGCAATTAAGTGCTTAAGTAGAAGCCAACTCACAAAATGCCCACTGAGATGATGTGATGAACAAGACACTTTACACATACACATCATTGTTATGTGCTTTTAAACTGGTTCTAACTCAGAGTAACTATTCGCAACACAAGGAAACACTGCCTGGTACTGTTTTCTCAAGTTTTCCTATGTTTGAGCCCATCGATCCAGCCACTGTGTCAATTCATTGTGTTGAAGGTCTTCTTCTTTCTTTTTTTTTCAAGTCATTTTATTGGGGGCTCAAACAACTCTTATCAAGATCAATTGTATGCAGACCACATTTGCACATTTGTTGCCATCCCCATTTTTGAAACATCCTCCTTCTACTTAGACACTTGGTATCAGCTCCCCATATTTCCCCTCCCTCCCCACCCCTTCTCTCTTATGAACACTCAATAATTTACAGACTGTCATTATTTGGCATATCGTACATAGTCCGCTGTGTCCCTTCACCCACTTCCCTGTTGTCCATACCCCAGGAAGGAGGTTATATGTAGATTCCTACAAATGGTTCCCCCTTTCTACTCTACCCTCCCCCCACCCTCCGGGTACTACCACTCCCACCATGGGTCCTGAAGGGATTATCTATCCTGAATTCCCCAAGTATCCAGCTCCAGTGTACATCCCTGGTTTTCCTCTTTCTTGCTACTCAATTATTTTACCTTTTCCAGGGACATTTCTCTCCTGACAACATATCCATTGTACATGAGGGGAAGTAACCCCATCTTTGTCTCTAAGGAACATTCTGGCTATACTTCTTTCAAGATATATATGTTTGCTCTGTGGGTAGTTCATGTTATTTTCATGATTCTTTGCAAGCGCCGTAATCCAAATGCATCACTTCTTCTATGACCTTCTTTATTCAATGTCCAACTTTCATCTGCCTCTGATGCACTGGAGAGTACCATAGCTTAAGTCAGGCACTTCTTAGTCCTTAAAAATAAAGAATGCTTGGTTTTTATCTCTTGACGACAACTTGAACATTGATTGTGGATTCAAGTCAAACAACTTCAATCTTTTCTCCACTTATTATGAATCACACTGAAGATTCAAAACCTAGATCCTCTCTGTCTAGATATGTGTGCATGCACACACACATCATTTATCTCGAGTCTCTAGAGAACCTATCTTAAGATGTTCAGCATTGAGAGTGGTTCTAGAGTAAGATAATTGTAACTATGTAACTATGAGACTTTAAGATTTACTGTATTTTTTGGCTGTGAAGCACATATGACTCTAAGACACACCCAGTTTTTAGATCAGGAAAACAAAAAACATTCTAAACCAAATAGTACCAGTATACTGAGGGTATACTGAGGGTTCTGGGGTACCACAGTTTCAGATCATAACACACACCTTTGTGTCCCCCCAAATTTTTTGGGGGGAAGTGTGCCTTATGGGCCAAAAATTAGGGTATTTTTTAAAAAATCTGCCTTGTCTTTAAGACAATGATGACTGCTTCCAGTAGGAATGTGGGCACTGTTAATCCATGTCATGAGGTTGCAAGAGAGATAAGCAAAGGATCATCAAGAATGTATCAACAATTTTTTAAGAAATGGGCCTCCTTGTGATTATACATTAGATATTGTTTCTATAATTTTTTCAGAGTGAAAACTGTTAAGAGATCTAGTTGGCTAATTTTAATTTTGCTAGAGAAAGTGGTAAGAGAAATATCGGAGCTCAAGGCTTTACAGTCACAAGTCATGGACCATATGAAAAACCTCAATGTTGAAGTTATACCTAGAGAAAAAGTTTGGTTTCTTATAATAACAAAACAGATGTTAAAAATCTATCCAAGAGTCTACTGTAAGAGTGGATGAATTACAATGTCAATGAACTCCTAACTCTGAATAGTGTCTGAGTTAAAAGGAGAGATTTCCTTGAAAGAAGTGGAATACTAAAAATTGGAGTGTTGACATGCAGAGAGACTATTAAGGATATGCAGATATTTGGTCCCTGGATTCTGTTAGGTTTCAATGGCCATCAAAATAACTCCACCCATCTGAAGAAATACTCCATCATTGTCTGTTAAGTCACCCTTCTCGGGAAAACCATTATCCCTTCCACTCAGCTGTATCTGACAAGCCCTTGTTGAAGAAGGCACCCGGGACATTGCCTGGGACATTGTATGTGGAAAATGTCTTATAACATGCTGTTTAATGTTTCTAGGATATATCTCTGCAACCAATTTTTACATCTATACCTATAATTATACTTCAGTCCCAACAAGACCCAAAAGGTGAAGTATGCAGCATGAAATAGGAGAGTTCTACATGCCCAAAGAACTGTTTGACTTTTCTAATATAATCAAACAAATATGTGGAAAATATGTTGGAGGATCACCTTTACAAGTGCAGTATAATGGAGCAATGGAACTAAAGTTGGAACAATCTGAACTTATTGAAATAGGCCTATTAAGCATATATCCTTAATTTAAAGTGAGGTTAGAAATGAATTTAATAGTTTATTGGATTGGCTCACCAAAGCATGAATTAAACAGTGGTCTACACTAAATTAAAGGACAGGGAAGTAGGTGAAGGAAGACATTGGACAGTGTAAGATATGACAAAATAATAAAAATTTATGTTATCAAGAGTTCATGAGGGAGGGAGAGTGGGAGGGAGGGGGAAAACTGAAACGCTGATACCAAGGGCTTAAGTAAGAAGCAAATGTTTTGAGAATGATGAGGGCAACAAATGTAATAAATGTGCTTGACATACAATGGATATATATATGGAGTGTGACAAGAGTCGTATGAGCCTTTGATAAAAGGATTTGAAAAAAAATAAAAGAACAAGATCTGCATTGGTACATGTATAATGTAGAATTAGGAAAATCCACATCCAAGAATGGGTTTATGTTACTATAAGTAATATTAGATTAGCGCCAAAGACTCACACATGGAGCACCCAGAGAAATACTTTTTTCTTCAATGGTGAGGAGAATGGAGGAAATGGGAACTGTTTGCAATGATTGACACATAACTGTAACCCCTTCCCCCAAGTGGGATGAGCATCAAAAACTATGGGGGAAGGGAGACAGCAGTTGGTGTAATATATGAAAGTAATAATAATATATCATTTATCAAAATAATATATCATTTATAAATAATTTATCATTTATCAAAATAATATATCATTTATCACATGTGTGGGGCAAGGAGGAAGGAGCTGACACCAAGGGCTCAATAAAAATTAGATGTCTAGAAAATAATGATGGCAACATATGTGCAAATGTGCTTGATAAAATTGATATGGATTGTAACAGGAGCTGTAAGACCCTCAAAAAACTGTATAGTTTTTTTGTAAGGGAAGTTTCTTCACTCTTGAAGAGTGCTAGTACAGTGATTTTATGGAAATCAGATTTAGCGTGGCCCTAATTAAATTAAGACTTACAGCTACAGTGAGGTTAATTGAACTCTGTGGTAGTCAGAGTCCAGTCGAGACATTAAATCAATGCAGGTGAGGTGGACATAGTTGTGGTCCATGAGAAACAAAAAGCAAACCACTAGGCATAGCAGTCTGACTTACATGGAGTGATTAAGGTTTATGGACTTCTGGTGAACAAAAACATCATAGATTCTGGATTATACAAATACATCAGTATTGGAGAAAGCCTTAAGAACCTGTGGAACTCCGGTGACATAACCTTGCTGAGAGCTGGGAGTACTTGAAGATCCTGCTGGTGAAGATCGCTGATAGTAATCTTTAGTATTGATTACAACTCAGTGCAAAGAAGACTAAAATTGTCACAAATGTATCAGTAGTAACATGACTACCAGTGGAGAGAAGAATGAAGTTGCTGAGAATTGCATCTGCTGTTAGTGTTCATGGAAGTAGCAACAAGAAATTGATACTGCATTGCATTTTCTGATTGTAAACAATTTGGTATCACCTGTTCTATTTATATAACTTCCTCTTGATTCAAGTACAAGCACAATGAAACGGTATTCCTCTCAAGACTCTCCATCATTTGTTCTGATCTACATAGTCAAATGTCTTTGCATAGCCAAAACCACAAGTTTTCATCTGACATCACCAATGATGTCTCTTGTTCTGTCTTCTCTTCTGAATTCAACCTGAACCTCTGGCAGTTCCCTGTCAATGTCCTGCTACAAGAGCTGTTGGCTGATCATCATTAACTTTTGCTTGCATGGGATATCACTAATAATGCTCAATAATTTGAGATGCCTGTTGTGTTCCTTTATTTGGAATGGTTATAAATACACATTTCTTCCAGTCCATTGACTAAACAGCTGTTTTTGTCTAATACACTCAGCACAGTTTCTATTTTTCCTTCAGTATCATTGGTTCTTTATCATGCTTTTTCTTTATATATACATAATATATGTATATATATATACACACACACCACAGACATAATTTTATTGGGGGCTCATACAACTCCCATCATGATCAATACATACATCAATTGCATGCAGACCACATGTACACTTGTTGCCATCATCACTCTCAAAACATCCTTGCTCCACTTAGGTCCCCAGTACCAGCTCCCCATACTTCTCCTCTTTCCCTACACTCCTCCCCCAGGAACCCTTAATAATTTACAAATTGTTATTACTTTTTCATATTGTACACTGTCCAATATGTCCCTTGACTCATTTCCCTGTTGTTTGTACCCCAGAGAGGAGGTTATATATGGATCCCTGAAATCGGTTCCCCCTTTCTATTCCACTATGCCTCTACCTTCCTGGTATCATCACTCCCACCACTGGTCCTGAAGGAATCATCTGTACTGAATTCCCCATATTTCTGACTTCAGTGTACTTCCCTTGGTCTAGCTGGATTTGTCAGGTAGAATTGGGATCATGATAGTGTGCAGGAGGAAGAATTTGTGAACTAGAGGAGTCTGCTTAAATAGGAGTAGGTGAAAACCTAAAGACATTTCTTTTCGATTTATTGTGGTTATGACTTGACTATGGAGGTAGACTACTGTTTCAGCATTGTTCGCTGCATTACATTGTATATGTGTGTATATGCATACACACACGCATATATATACATACATACACATATATACACTCAGGTAAGTTTGGGGCTTCAAGGATTTATGGGAAAGAATGAAGAGATAATGGATTCTCCTCATGAACTCTTTAAAGTCCCCATATGTTACATGTATCTGTATTTATATGTGTGTGCATAATTATAAGTATGCATATATGTATATGTATACATATGCATAAAATTACTAGCTTGACCTAAATCTTCCATTCAGTTTATCATGGTCTGACCTCCAGTTCTTGGGATTGATTATTTATTCCCTGCAGCTTTTATGTGAGTCAATAGAAGCACTAACTTGACCCACCCACTGACTTGGGTTTTACATCCTCTCCAAATAAGTTCTTTCCCGAAAGATCTCTCTCTCCTTCCTTCCCTCTGATTTTGTTTTTCCTAGAGAACTTAACCTAGGACATAATATAAGTGACAGGAGGCATGTTTATGATGAAAAAGTGACCTGTGAAGTGATTCTATATTTATGGAAGGAAAGATGGTGTATTTTTTTCTCCCACAGATTTTGTTTCATGCATTGGGCAATGCCAGACATTCATCTGTGTGTACTAGACATTAAATATTACCATGTGTGTTCATCTCCATGCATGTGGGCCAAATCTGTGTTTTAAAAGGCCAGGGCTGTCTAACACACAAAAGGAAGCGACATGGATTTTACAGAAGGCCGAAATTCCTGGGAAGGAATGAATGATGTTGCCCTTGATCTGCTCACCAAACTTTAGTTAATATTAATGCGCTATTTAAAAATGTATCATTTGCCACCAAAGTAGCTCTGTGGGTGGGATTAGAGCCCATGGGCAGGCAGCGGAGCCAGAGTGAAGTAGTTGACTGCTACTTATCACAGACTACTGCTGAGTCCAAAGAACCCAAGCCCAACTTGGCAGGGAGGAGGAGGAGTTTCCAGCCATTTCACTGTGTTGATACGCTAAGGCCATAGTGGCCTCACCTATTCACTTCTTGGAATGATAGTGATAGGATCATATCTCTAAGTTCAAACTGTTATTCTCTCCTGAAATCCACCGGTGCCTCCACATGTGACACGCTTTCACAGTCTCTTCTCAAACCTGCACAGTACATTTTGTAGCAAGCTCAAAATATCTTTTGGTTTGTTTCTAACAAGGCAAACTACTGAAAGACACATTTCTGGACAAATTTATGAACTGCTTCTATTCCTACCCTCGTTCCATGCTGCTGAAAAATATAGGATTCAACTAGGGCCAGACAGATGCTGTAACTACTCTGGGAAAGAAATATAGATTTTAGGTGGGAAGACATCTAGATAGAACCATGAAAATGTGAGCTGAGTGGTTGGGCTTTAACTCAGCAGAAATACTCATTCTATTTAGTGTTTGCTATTTTCAAATGGTAAATCTTAGAGAAAACAGTGTTAGAGAATGTGAAATCCGGGGTTTGTTATGAAAATGAGCACAAATCTGAGTTTGTGTTATGAGTCCCATATAATTGCTTGACAGGGCAATAGCTAATCCTGTGCAGCACTAGACAGAGGCTAGAAGCTACATTCAGCACTAGTTGATGTGTTACCTTCTCCCAAATTGTCTTGTACCACTTTGTCTGCAGTGTTTCTATAACACTCTAGCATAAATAGTGGCCAATGTTATAGAGTAGGACTTTGTGAGAGAGAGGGCGAGGGAGATCTGCTTAGTAATAGATCATTATTTTCCATACACTTATCAACTAAACTAATCAGGTATTTTTTTCTTTCAATAAGTATCTGTGGGGCTGAGCCATGGTGGCATAGTGGTTGTGCACGTCTCTGCAAGCCACTGGGTTGGAGGTTCAAATCCAGAAGCAAGGCTGGGCCTCCTCCTACCACCACCAGAGGGCAGTGATGCCCCCAAAACCAAAAATCAAACAAACAAACAAAAATAAGTATCTGCATAGACCTCCTTACTCCAGAGAAGGGATATTATTCATTCATAAATCTGTTCATTTAGAGAGAAACCATTTCAAAATCTGTGCTAGAAGAGCCTAGATTAAGAAATGAGCAAGACTGAGACTGAGCTCCTTATGGAGTGCCAAGCCACATACAGTTAAGGTCAACAGACTGACCGATCACTTATCATTCTCTCCATCTATAATGTTTCCAAGAAACCTTTTAGTAACAGCCTTCAATTCTGACTGACCCAGCCATATGGCTTTCCTGGCCAATGAGATCATTGCAAAGATAAAGGGCAGCTAAAGAAGACTTGTCTCCAGTCTTATCCTCTTGCACCAGCAGGAGAATATGCTGGGTCATTCTCTGAAAGATGAGAGACATGTGTGAAAGTGTCATGTGCTTTCAGAGGCATCCTTGAATTGATCATAGATCAGTGAACAAACAGTCCTCTCAGAAACACGAGCAGAAGTCCAGACAATATATTCACAATCAGCTAACCCACAAAGTTAGAGTAACCCACTTGACCCACAGCTCACTACAGATCATGAGTGAAGTCAAGATTAGCCCTGGTATGCTCAACAGATCATGAGCTAAATGAGTATTGTCTTATGATTTTTTATCTTCTTGTGATTGCCTGTAACACAACTTAGATAAGGTTGACTTATATGATACCTCAGATCTCAAACCAAACCATAGATAAAAATTCAGTTCAAAGAGGGTCTTCACAAGCACCCCCCAAATCTATCATTTAAATCATTTAATGGGGGTTAACACGACTTCAGCATTTTCTCTAAGACTGTATTGGAAAGAGATGCCAAGAGAAGGACGTCATCGTATATTCTTAAGATGCTACAGGAGGGGTGTTGAGGGTGAAAAAGCCTCCAACCTATCTTCTACAGACAATGCCATACTTTAAAGTATGGCGATACAGATCTTTATCAATCTGCTTATCTTCATTCTATAAGACAAAAGGTTCACATTCTTTACTTCATGAATTTGCATTTAAATTTATGGTGGAGTTTTTAATTATTATAAGAGGGCTGGCTTAAGAAGTTATAAAGTGGATATAATTTGGGAAATCAACTAGATCAGAGCTACTTTTAGAATTATAATCTCTCTAGGTAGATACAGTCTAGTAAAAACTTAATTTGGGTCTCAAGCTGAGCAGTTCATTGAATTTGTGGAACTAGGGTAATCCTGGGCTAGGCCATGAGATTTTATTTCAGTGTCAAATATTGTTCAAACAGGCATACCAAAAGGCAGAATCTAAAGGTACAAGATGCAGTCAATTTTAAAACTTGGAATTTCTGAGTTTCCTGCTGAACCAAAATTGAGTACATCAATTGATATTTTGGTGGTGATGAAGGAGAGAGCTACTGTGTGTATTATTTGCAGGCAAATGCTATAAATTTTTTTTAATTGATGTAATCCCATTCCTGGTGCCTTTTAATGTTCTTCTTACAAGACTACATGGGGACAGTTGCCCTAAGGAATGGAAATGGCCATTGAGTATGGAGTGACACAAAGAAGGTACTCACAGTTTCATTCCTATAATTCTAAAGCCTTTGAGCACCAATATGAAGTTAACATTTAGCACTCCCTCTTCCTGACCTGAAAATAGTGAGGAAGCCAGTCAATTACACACACACACACACACACACACACACTCACACACACATTATACTTGCTTTCATCAACTTTATATTCAAAAGCTTAAATCAATGCCTACCACCCTCTGGTTGAATCTTCAGCTACCACTTCACTCCCCTTCTCCCTCTTATGCAGCACTATCTTCCAGTTCACCCAAGTTAACATCAACCAACAGTCTAGTCCATTGTCATATCTTCCTTCCCTTGTCTTCTGCCACCTTTGGCAAGACCCAAATTTTCATCCCTTCAGTATGCATGTCTTTATCTTATTCGGGGGTGTGATTCTTCCCATTGTTTTGGTACTCAATATTTCTTAGAGCAGTGAATTATTTGCATGATAATTTATTATGTTAAAAAGATCAGCTCTACATCAAACAAAATTTAAATTGAATTCTGCTTGTTTCATTTCATTTTACTTTTATATTTATTACTTTTATTCCTTGTTTTGGATGGGGGAAGCTATATTAATGCCATTTAGCATTTATGTTTGTTGAAAGAGAGAACATAACATAAATTTACCAGAAGATATGGCGTGGCTTTGACTTGAATTGACTTGATAGCACTGGGTTGGGTTGGGTTTGAGCTACAGGCATTTAATGTTTACTATGTCTCCAGTTCAGAGCCAAAGACAAACTTAACGATGAGAAAAACATGTAGCACACACTTTTAAACCCACCATGTTGTGATATTTATTTTATTACCAAAATAATTTGTAAAATATGGAGAGAAGAGTGTTAGAGTAAAAACTGGGTTGAACAGATTTCATTCAAAAGGAAAAAGCAAAACAAACACTTAGCTACATCTAGTCGCACATGTACACACAAAGGCTGTATGTTTGAGTTGTTCAACTGTAAGCAAGACACATTGCATTTGACCATTGCTGCTTGTCTTGATCACATTAGTCCTGAGTTCTGAGTTTGATTATTAGTTTTACCACCATATGACTATGATTCATTAATATTTCTGTGTTCATAAAATGGGGATACTTATATTTAATTTCCCAGGACATTCTTCAAATTCATGGTGAAGGCTAAATTTCATACTGGAACTCAGAAACTTTGAAGTATAAAAGAAAATGTATAACTATTTTCGTAACTATTATTTGTCCCACTTGAAAACTGAATAGATATTTTTGGCAATGCCTAGGACTTATCTTCTCCAGTATCAACCACCATTTATTGTGTGGCTGTTATAAAACACTTCCTGTCTAAAGGCCTTTATATAAATGATGTGTAATGTATCCAGTAGCTGTAAAGTGGACATTTTGATTCTTACTTTACAGAAAACCATTGGATAAAAGACAGACTAAGTGGATGCTTCCTGTTCTTCTCAAACCGTAGCCATAATGTTACATATACTGCTAATGGTAGAGGAAGAAATCTGTATCCAAGTCTTAGTTCTTTTTGCCTACACCAGGATTCTCATGGGATTTTACACACACAAATATACATACACTCATCTGTATGTCCCCTTTGTGCCCAGAAAATTATCCATTTGTGTGTGTGTTTAAATTGAACACAACCATTATTACATGGCACTTGGGCTTAATCAAAAAGAATTGTTTTAGAAAATTTTCCAGTTTTCATCTGGTTATTAACTGTCTCAGAGCTTCTATGTTTCTGTGCAGATGGAATGGAAATGAACCAAAAGTGTTCTTTACATAGTTTTGCAAAGCAAAATACTAAATTCTCAGCTCAGGGTTGGTATTCACTGATGGTAAACAAGGTGTTGCCACCTAACTCCACTCGGATAGTTCAGCTGATAGCCAGACCACTCTGGAAATACTGGGGTTCTTCCAAGCATATTTGCATCCCTACAGTGAGAATGTATTGTGCTGGAAAGACCACAGACTCAGGTTGTTGATCTGGAGACAGTATCTAATTCTAACATTTAAAAATAATATCATTTAATATTGTCCTGCTAATTTCTTTTAATAAACCTAATTTATTAGGGCAAAGGCACACACTGCTTTTATGGATGTATTGAGTGAAAAGATAATGAGAATATTTCAATTTTCCACAAGTTTTGTAAGGTTTTTCATATGAATATATGCATTATATATGTGCACATATGTACACACATACATAGTACATACATTAATATATAGGACATATTAATCTTCTTACCACATTTATTAAATCATTATCTTGAGAAAATGATCAGAAGACTTCCTTATTTGAGGTAGAGTGTGATATCAGAGTTGAAGATATGCTTATTAATAACCCGAAATATGCAGATGACACAATTTTGCTTGCCACAAATAAAAAGAACTTAAAGCACTTGCTAATGAAGATCAAGGAATGCAGTCTTCACTATGGATTATAGCTAAATGTAGAGAAGACCAAAAATCTTCCTAGCTAGATCAGTGGATAAGATCCTGATAAATAGCGACAAAGTTGATATCAAGAATTTTATCTTAGCTTAATACAAATGATGTATTGAATGTTATAAGAGCTATAAAAACCCCCCAATAAAATCTACATTTAAAAAAAATTATCTTATGGAGGTTGATATCAATGTTCAGGGCAGCAGTAGTCAAGACAGCAAGCCATGCATTGCATTGGGTAAATCTTTTGCATAAGATCTTTTTAGAGTTTTGAAAAGCAATGAAGGACTAAGTTGTGTCTGACTCCAGTCCATACGTATTTCAACTGCCTTATATGCATGTTACAGTTGGACATGGATAGAGAAGGCCTAAGAAGAATCAGTGCATTTGAATGGTGTTGGAGAAGAATATTGACAGTACCCTGGATTTTAAAAAAAGAACGAACCAAACCATCTTGGAAGAAATATTGCGAGAGTGACCCTCAGAGTTAAGGAAGGGTTGATTTCTTTTTACAGACTTTGGACATGTTGCCAGAAGAGACCAGCCCAAGGAGAAAACATTATACATGGTAGAGAGGAAGCAAAAAGGTTTTGGTCTGTGCCTTGGAAGTTGCATCTGTATGCCAACTTGGAGATATATAAAAGTGTAGGGGTAGCACCTAAGCTGTCAATTATGTCAGTGCCTGATGTTGCCTCTTGTGGGTGGGGCTCCCCATCAGGAAGATGTGGAGAACCTCCTTATCTCTCTCTCTGTCTTGACTTTCCTGCTTGCTGGACATCCCAAGAGCTGCCTGAGTCCTGCCATGTTGCCATCAGCCCCCCACACACACAACTTTGTGATCTTCCAGTATTCTGCTCCATTGCACTTGGCTGGTTGCATCTGAAGAGGGACTTATGGACTAGTATTGGACTTGTGAACTTGAGCTGGACTTGGCTGGAATATAATCTTGATATAGAATGATGTCTTGATATACAGTTCATCTTACACACATATGAGTGTCACTGGATTTGTTTCTCAAGTCAACGCAGCCACACATAAAAGCAGTATAATCTTTTTCTGTTTGTACAACTGCCTTTTGATCCACATACAGGTCTCACATGAGCACAATGGCATGTTCTAGCATTCCTATTCTTCTTAAGGGTAACCATAGTTTTTACATGGTCCACACACTCTAATGTCTTTATGCATAGTCAGTGAAACACAAGTAACCCTCTTTGGGGCATCTTCTGCTTTAAGCCAAGACCCATCTGACATCAGCAATGATATCCCTTGTTGATACACCTGTCTTCTAATTCTGGTCTGATTGTGTTGAGAGACCCCAGTTAATGTGCTGCAAGGGAAGAGCAGAAGTGTATAGATAAAGGAGCTTCAAAAATTACATTGAGAAATAGAGTTCTATTAGCCTGAATTTCTATTTTCCCATGTGTACTTTGAACATATCTTCAGTAGAGACTAGATTCCAGAGATGAATGGCAGACTTTGTAAAGTAGATGGCAAGAGAAAGATGGAAAGCCACTCAATGAGATGATTGATGCAGTTCCTTTAATAATGGCCTCAAACATTACAACAATTATGAGGATAGCAAGAACTGGTCATGGTTCTGTTCTACTGTACATAAGAAGTGACTCAATAGAATCATAGATGATAGAGAGATGTATAGATGTTAGATAGATAGATAGATAGATAGATAGATAGATAGATGAATCAAAATAAATATCTTCCCATGGCACTTCTTATTCTGCATTTTAATGTTTTGAAATAGTGTCTAGTAGTGTTAGAAGTAGCAGAATATTTTAATGCCATATTTTATTTTCTGTTTGGAGCTTGTTTACTTAGCAAATGTACACACATACAAGAAGGTAAGTCTACAAGCACTACTACTAGTGTTCTGGTCCAGACATGCACAGGTTTATCCAAACAAACCATGCTTAAACATCTTTGATCTTAGCTGCAAACAAGTTAGCTCAATAATACACTTAACATTAGTCATCTTGGAGTGCCCTCACAAACCAGTCAGTTCAAAATAGTGTCTTGCAAAGGGATATATTGGCTCACTGAATGCAGGGCAAAGAGGCCAAGTCAGGAGGTTACAGTAGCTGTTTTTGAAGTTCCAAAAGGTAATCTTGATATGTTTTCTCAAAGGACATGGGAATATAATGGGGCCTATTAAAAAGTTTAAGTACATAATTAAAAACCACATTGGTTAGAAAAAAAGTTGAGGAAAGTTGAACTGAATTGTTTGCTGTTTTTCATCATAACAATTATAAGTACCTTCTTATTCTTTATGTGAAACACGGGCTGTCTTAAGGTAATTCCATTGGGAATGTTAGCCCATAATCTTATGAAACTGTTCTTATTCCTTCTGACTTCTATGTGTTCCTCAAACCAAAGCCATTTTAAAGAAAGACGATCTGAGTCCCTGGAGAATCCCAAATCTACCATGTTGACCTGGTGTATAGCCATCAGAGTAACCAGTGCCTCAGGCCAGATTTATAGTGATATGTCAAGAACAATAACTTCCTAGTTTGATATAGTCACTTAATGAATGTTTCTATGATTTTGTAGCAATACTTTCTGACTTACCCTTGTATGGCATTTGCTTAGAATGTCTTAGTAACTGAAGGTAGGCCTCACACTGTTAGGAAGGCACTGAGTGGAAGAGACATTCAGATCAGCTATTGGCCCAAGCAAGTTGGTTTCTTTGTCATCTCTGAGTGTAATAGATTCTTGAATAAATAAATTGAGAATGATTATATAACACTTCATTTATTTTTTTTCTAATGATCTTATTTCAGGCTCTACCTATGCGCATGTGTTGTATGTAGTGAAAATAGCTTATTTTTCTGTGTATGTGTGTGCCTGTCTGTGTCTTATCAGTGGTTTTAGCTGCACAATGGAGCTGCATCTAAATAGTGGGGAGAACTGTCAACAATCAAAAAGTATTTACACCTCCATTCTCTGTTCTTGTACTGCAGCCAGAATCACAGAAAGTCAGCGTCAGATCAAACTGAAAGCATCCACTCAAGTAATTACTTCTGATTCTATACATCTAATAATAGTGAAGATGATTTTATTTAAGCCAAAGGACTAATTCTTCACACTCACTCTTTCAGTTAGTGACCGATCAGGCTCCTCATGTGAACCCCGTCACCTTGGATTCACCTTAATTTCCTAAGCAGACATGCACATTCTGTTCATTATGCACCAAGCTCGTTTTGTGATGGTGAGCATTGTCTCACCTCCTCTTGACTTTTGTTAATCTGACAGCCACAGTGTCCTTTCTGGGGGGATATTGCAAAGCATCTCCAATTCAATAGCATTTCTATGGTCCAGGGGTTTTATGTAATTACAGAAGTTCTGTAGTTGATTTGAATGTTATGTCCCTCTTGTGGAATTATGTTTGGACTTTATCCTAAAGGACAAGGAAGGGATTGTGTTTGTTTTGCTTGAACATTTCTTATCATAGAACTATGTTGGAGACAAACCCCAGTGACACAAACATCCAAACACCACCTTCAGATGTAATATTGATTTATAAAACAACAGTGCACAGCTGCCAAGCTTCACTCTTGAATACAGAAGGTCTTCAATTCCCACCAAATTACTGGCATTTCTTTCAATTTACAAATTAGGGTTTCCTCAGACTATCACGCGGTTCTTAATATTCCAGTCACCCTCTTCATCAGCCTTCCCTCTTGAAATCTGCGGCTTGTGGAGAAGAGGGGTGGGGGTGGGAGTGGGGTTGGGGGTGGGGGCATAAGAAAGTAGAGCATTTATAAGATTGGAGTTAAAAAAATCTAGATCAACTTTTATCCTTAGGCAAATTATGCACAGAGTTAAATTAAACTACTATATGTACATGTAGATTGAAGAATCGAGGGTGGAGGAGGGGTCAGAGACACTGAGATCAAAGTTTTCCTTCTTTGAACAAAATCCCTTTGAAAAGCCCCCATGCCACCTATTCTGCTTGTTAATGTTTGGACTGCGAGTGTCTAGTGGTGTCATCAGCAGTGGCATATTTTAATTCCATATTTTATTTTATTTTCTGTGTGCAGCTAGCTTGCTTTACTTAGCAAAGCACCGGATCTGTTGCCAGTTCTGTTATATGTCTCTTAAGGGAATATTTTTGTTAATTGCAAATATTTGATTGACAAACATAGGATGCAATTAGTAGTCAGGCACAGTCGGAGTGTGCACTGAACTGGATCCCTGAACCAACGGATCCCCACTCTCTCAGCTTGATCTGAAATCAACGAGAGCATTCGCACCATATGTTTGCTTCAAACTTTCTCATTCCTACGAACGCTCCTTATTTCCCCAAACTATCTTCCTTTCACGTTGTCTCACCAAGGGAGCCAATTCCTTTATGATCACGCCAGGAAAAGAAAAGAAATTCTTCACGAGTTTCAGTCTGATGGGGCTATTTGACCATGGCGGTAAAAATTAATGCGGACAAGATTATACATGCCAGTTGTTCTTTTTCCAGAGCTCTGGGAGAGAAAAGAGAAGAATATAACTGCCCCACACCGCCACCTTTTTATTTATTATTATTATTATTATTATTCTGACATTTCTATATACTAACTACTTAAAACAACCTGGCACCAGCTGATTATCTTTATCAATTGCATTTGGCACAGAACAAGGAACCTTTGGGTTTCTCTCTCTCTCTCTCTCTCTCTCTCTCTCTCTCTCTTTCTTCCTTTCTCTCTCTGCAGTGCATGATGCACCTCATTTCTGTCTTTAAAACACCAGGCATTATTTAAGGTGTTCTGGATGCCACAAATCAATGGGAGGTACTGGAGTCTGATACTTTCAGAGTTTTGGCACCTGACCCCAGTCCCCCTCAGGGAATTAATTAAAACTCACTTATTGTACAGATTTGGGGGGAAAGGGAGAACTTCAAAGCCTCAAATACTGGCTCTAAAAAGTCTCCAGAAAAAATTTATCCGTTTTCCCAAGTCTGTGATGGGAAAACAGAAAGTTGGGGAGGAAGAGGCAGAGTCGGGATGATTTAGTCAATCTGGGGTTTGCAGCACGAAGTTGTAACCTCCCCGCGGGTGCGGGGTGGGAGGGGCACTGGGTTGATTCCATTCACATGTTGTTTGGGATGCTGGGATATACAATATGAGTTGCTCTCTGTAAATGATAAACAAATAGATATGAATGTTGTGGGCATGGAGATAAGAAATCTCTCAAGGCTGGGGAGCAGCATACGGCAGTCCTAGGAACATCCAGTAGTACACGGCAAATAACGTGGGACCTTCATGAAGCTGGGGAAACCTGAAACCCAGGGAGATTTTAAATTAGTTCAAGGACATGCTGAAAGTGCTCGATGATATGGAAATATAGGGCAGGCGTCCTGACACGCAGCCCGCGAAACCAGAATGCCTGTCAAGTCTGTCAATTATCATGTGCCGCATTCCAGAGAAAGCTTTACAATTGGGTATCGTAAGGCAACACGGCACGGCCACAGTTCATCCTGACGAATTTCCTGCATCCAGAAGAGCTAAGACTAATTTGTTAAAAGCACTGGTGGGTTCCAAACGTACAAATGAATGGTGTTTTCCCCAGTTTGGAAATTATAAAACCACAGAAGAGCAAAATAAGAATCTGGAGAAAGGCTATCTTGTGGGCTTTCCTCTGCTCTTTCAGCCTCTTAAAATGGAGATATGAGGAAACCAGATGGGTGAGCCTCTTCGGGCCAGTGGTTAGATTGGAGATGCTGGAAGGGTAGAGAGAAGGTGGGGTAGAGAGGTGGAACCAACTGCAAGACTATACATATAAGCTCCTATTTGAAGGACGGGCATCAAAGGAGTGGATTGGGGGAGAGGTCGGTCAATGTAAGATATGACAGAACAATAACAATGTATAAAGTATTGAGGGTTGGTGGGAAGGAGAGAGCAGGGGAAGAGGGGAAGGGATGGAAAAGTTAATACTAGGGGCTCAAGGGAAAAGGCAGATGATTGGAGAATGATAATAGCAGCGGACATGTGAAGGTGCCTGGCACAGTATGTTTATTTATGTATTGTGAAAAATGATGTACAAGCCCCCAATGTAATGATTTAATTAAAAAAAAATATGGTGTCTTCCAGTGCAGTAACCAGAAAAGCATGTGAGATGAATCTGGCTTGTGCCTAGGGCACTGGCTTAGCAAACTTATTAGGTGCCCTTGGCTTTTGTCATTGGTCCAAACTTAGCATATCAGCCCAAATCCATTAAGCCAAGTCTGTTTTCACGGAGTCAATACAAACTCATATTTATCCCCCAGGACAGTGTAGAATTTCCATATAGAACAGTGGTTATCAACCTTCCTAATGCTGTGACCCTTTAATGCAGTTCCTTATGATGTTGCAAAGACCCCCCAACTATAAAATATATTTTCATTCATTTTACTACTGTTATGAATCTGGTGACCCCTGTGAAAAGCTCTTTCTACCCCTAAAGGGCTCAGGCCCCACAAGTTGAGAACCACTGTCCTAGAGTGCAGCCATACACTTAACCACTTAGCGACCCAGACTCCACGCACATAATCCAGCCTTCCTTCATTTACATAAGCCCTCACTGTGGTTGGACATCATAGCTGCTTAGAGCCCTACAAGTTTAGCTATGGGTGAATCCAGAGAGGCGTCCACCCATTCAGGAAATGAGAACATGGGACTGCTTTGATAACAGAAAGTGATTGTTGACATATATTTGTGAAGGTTTACATGACTTTATAGGAGCCCTGATGGCATAGGGCATAAGGCAAGTTGTTCAAGACTACCTGCAGCTCCTTGCGTGGAAGACAAGGCTTTCTGTGTCTAGTAAGAGTCGAAGCCTCGGAAATTCACAGAGGCCGTACAACATTATTCTCAAGAGTCGTTCTCAGACAGAATCGAGCCTGTGGCAGTGAGAGATGGCATTAGGCCTGGAATTCAAGGAGGGCAGGAGAATACAAGACGACATGGAAAGAAAAGCAAACTGCAGGAGCTACACTCAGCTGAACTGGTGGTCTTTCCTGAGACGGTCGGTTCTGTGTAAGGGAAGTAGCTGTGATGAGAAGTGAAGACAGTAGGTAAGTAGATGACATCTCAGGGGGTTTCTCCCTTCCCGACACTTTCTTATGTTAAAACAATCACCTGTAATACTGATCCTGAAGATTTAAAAAAGGTGTTGTACATTGGTGTTGTTTTCAAAGAAGACCTCTGGTCACCAGAGAATATTTTCTCATTGATTTTCATTTGCAGTCTCGTTGTTAACGTTCTTGTTTCTACATAAGCTCATGCTGTGGATTTTTGAGGTCTCGTGTAGGGAACCAAATCTGAGTGCCTGAGAATCATTTGTTTTTGTTCTTAGGTGGCACAGAATCAGTTTTGACATGAATACATAGGCAGGTCACAACAGGTCATGGGTGTTGTTTGATGAACTCAAGAAAGTTCCAACTCATGGGGGCACCATGTAGAATGGAAGCAAACAGTACTCAGCTCTGTGTCATCCTTACCAGGGTTGATGTCTGAGCTCATTTTTGCAGTCCTGGTGTCAATTTCCTCTGCTCATTTGTCATTCCATTTTATAAAGCATGATGTCCTTTTCCAGGAACTGGTCTCTCTTGATACCATGTTCAATGTACTTGAGAGGAGCTCTCACCATCTAGTTTCTTATCCTGGTTGTACTTCTGCCAAGAGAAATCCATTTGTTCTTTGGCAATTATTGATGCTTTCAATATTCTGCTCCAGCTTCACAATGTAAGTGTACAAATTCTTTTTCAGTCTTCCTGATCCAGGGTCTAACCTTCACACATGTATGGGGCCATGGCAATTACTGTAGCTTGGGTCAGATACCCCTTAGTCGCCAAAGTAGCACCTGTATTTTATGTCCTTTGCTCTCTTAACTCTTAACTTTTCTGAACATTGATCATGGATCCAAGCTAGAAGAACTTCTTCACCTTCAACATTCTTTCTCCATCATGGGCGTTGCCTTTTGGTTCAGTTGTGATGACTCTGATTTTCTGTAGATTCAGTTGTCATCCACATGGAAGATGCAGCCTTTGACTCTTCATCAGCTGGTGTTTTAAGTCCTCCCCACTTGCAGCAAGCATCGACTTGAAGAACCGTTAGCTCGCAAAGTGCTGGATTTCTCCCCTGGCATATGTGGGAACCAGCACTTCTTAGGAGTTTACGGATGATGGAAATGTGACTGACGAGGAACTCAACTGCCTCAAACTTAACAAAAGCAAGATTTTATGTTACACTGAAAAAGAAAAGGAAAGGGAAATCCTTGTTGTTATCAAGTCAATTATGGAAGCAAGGTTTAGCAATTCTATAGGAACGAGTAGAATTGGCTCTGTGGGCCTTTGAGGTTAACCTTTTCGAGAGCAGGGGCCCTCATTTCTCCCATTACAAGCCACTGACCTTGGCTTCGCAGGCCAAGCTTAACCCCCGTGCCACCTGAGCCCCTGCTATGGAGTACTTAACTTCTGTCCAGCGAAAGTATAAAATGGTGCCTGGAATGACCCAGCTACTCAGTGGATATGTTTGATTGATCAAAGTTTAATGTGACCATCTATTTACTTACGTAGGTTCAAAAGGCAGTTGGTGCTGCTGAACTGGTTCAGAAATATCTTTATTGGAGGCCTATCCAAGCTGGGTTCAAGTTCAAGATGTGATCTATCTAATGTGGTTTCATTCGGCCATTTTCCCATGACCTTTCATATCTAAAGCTTCATGTTCTCTGCTGTAAATTTGAAGAAAATGAAGGATGTTAGGAGGATTGAATTAAATAGCAATTATTCCAGTTCTTCTTAGCATAGATCCTAAGTCCATAAGTACCCTTTCTTGTCTAAATATTAGTGACAATAATAGCTCAAGGACAAATGGAATTTCCAATGGTTTTTATGAAGCTCTCTCTTAACAGAAATGAATAGCAGGCATTCTTTAGAGTAAGAAGGGCATCTTAAATTATACCTCAGCGTTATAGTGGTGCTGTTGAGTAAACATTGGACCCCTAACCCAAAGGTCAATTTTTCAAATCCACCAGTTTCTCTTTGGAATAAAGGTCAGACGGTCTGCTTCTTTAGGGTCACTATGATTTAGAAGCAACTTGTTAACAGTAGGCATAATTTGGCTTTTATTTCCCAATTTTCACAACACAGAAAAATCTCCTTGCAGCCTGTTTGCTAATTTTAAATAGCTAAGATACTTTTATTAGAACATTTCATGCAATTAATCAGTTTGGTTTAATTTATGGGGAATCACAAAATGGCTTAATGTTCTAGCACATAACAGATAAATGATGGGAAACTTTAAAAATCAGTTCACTAAGTAGCCCAGATGTTCGTCAGCTGTCTGGAAGCATATACACCTGTGACTTGATATTATATGGCTTGGGTTTTTGTTTTTTTTTTGTAAATGTAGCTTTAAAAATCTTAAAACTCAAGAGCTAAAACACAATGTAAAGATTCTTATTTCCAAATAAGTCTGTAAATACACTTTGAATTAGATTTTTACACCTATGTTACTTTACCTAAATACTATAAGTGGACTCTTATTTTCTAAAGAGCTCAATACATGTATGTGTAGATGATTCAGTATTACACAACAAATGTATTTGTTACATGTTTTTCTAAATTAAGCAAGCATGAAATAGGTGGGTTTTACTATGTGTGCTTTTCAAAAAAGTATTCCTTATAATAGCCTATTGAGATAGCTAAAATTAGTAGCCCCCAATTTTGCAATAAGGGAAACCAGCTCACAAATAAATGCAGGAAGTAGACAAAGACACATAGCTAGTGAATTGTCTAGGGTTCATACATAGAGAGGGTGGTTCCCTCTGCCCTGCCCATCCTTTACTGCCTTCGTTGTATAATATATCCAACACTTGGAAAGATGGTAAGAGGGATACAAGTCCTTGCTTCATGAGATTTGCAAATTTACCGGGCTCCTGGGCATGCAGAAATGACAAGAGAGCAAAGAGGAGGATAGGCCACAAAGACTTCATAGAATGAAGCACACTTTCCATGGACACGCTGACAATGGTCACAGTTGGAAGTGGACATGAAAGAATGAATCACACGTCACAGAAAGATGGACTTCTCAGTTTCTACAAAAATGAAGCCAACCACATTGCTGTAGAAAAAGACCTTAAGGACTTTACTGGCTCACTATCATGGTGCTACAGATTTATGAGAAGTGGCCTTGCTATGTGCACCAAAACTAGAATTGCACACACAAAAAAAGCCACCAGAATATGAATCAAGTAAGTGATTATGAGCAACAGAGCTTAATAAATTCTGACCCTAGTGATGATGAGTTTTTAGGGTTTCCATAAAACTAGGAAAGTGCTTGAGCCACTAAGTCTTTCCTTATTTGTTAAAGAAAGTAATGATGATTCTTAACACCGCTGTTGAGTTTACACTGTTAAATATTAACATGTTTTGCTTTATTTTAATAAATATTTTAATATACTAGTACTATTTGGTTCAGAGCACTTATTTCTTACTTTCCTGCACTGAAAATTGGATGAATCTTATAGTCAGGTGCGTCTTATGGTTCAAAAAATACAGTAAATGGTGCCTAACTAGCACTACCAATTGCTCTGAAAAAGATCACAAGGTGCTCTAGATACTCCAGGATAAAATGTAGAACAAAACTCAAAAGAACAAGACTGGTGGAAGCCTGGAGCCGATGGCCTTAGACACCCTGTGGTCTGCAACAGAGCTTTGTCACCCTCACCCCATCCCACTTTTCATTCCCTGACAGCTTTACTTTCATCCACGCAATAAATCGGCCAATCAGATGAAGAGTAGGAAAAAGGCAAGTACTCTTTAAACCATTGAACCATCAGAGATCAGAAGGGCAGCAACTGCCCAGGAATAAAGCTGAGAAGGCAAGAAGGCCTAGGGAGGAAGGAAATGAAATATGCATGGAAGAAGTAGGATAGATGTTAGATCATATTACAGGGATTAGAATTAATGTAAGACTAAAAACAAAATGTACTGGAATTATTGAATGGGTAAGGAATGTGCTCTGCAAGCTTTCATCCATATCACAATATAAAGTAAAAAACAAGCAAAAGGATCGGGAGACCCTAATTTCTCCAGATGTTGCCCCAGAATTTTCCTTATCTGTATCGATTGCTTGTTTAAATGTAGATTTGCATGCCACACCCAGATCGTTCCGCATTCCTGCAAACAGACAGTTCCTTAAACAAGCTATGTCTCCTCTCCATTCACTTGAAGAGGGCTTAGTGAAAGTGAAATTTTACAATGGGCTTTGGAGTGATGTAAATCAATCTGCCACTTCTTGACTGAGCTGAGATTTTTGCCAGGTAGATAAGTATTTATAAATATAGGTTAATGTGTCACCATGTGTCTACTACCTTATCACTTAAAAGCTCAAGACCTATGACAAGTGAACTGCTATGTATTTGTAATTAAAATGAGTTCAATTGAACTAAGTATGCTTAATACCAAAATTGCAAAACATTTGCTTTCTTTGGCTGATGTTGTAATTTCAAAGATGAATTGATGTGCCTTTAGCAGCATGTCTCTTCATGGTGGCTACAGTGTCTATCCCTTATTATTTTCATCAAAGCTTTTTTGCACATTGATGGTGCCTGCTTGAGTATTTGGGTTGACATTATCTATTGAACACATAGCTCAATCCAATATGTGATCCTACATGAAACTACTCCTCACCATCTTCATGACAACGACCCTAATGTCAAACTATTGTGCGTTCTCATCTAAGTTATTGTTAGGGTGTACTTACTGGTCTTTCTGCTTCTCTTATCCCTTACCCTTATAGAGTCTTACTCCAAGGAATGGTAATCCCATAAAACTAGCAAATATTGGATGGATGTGGAAAGACTAGTGGTACTGTGAAAATAGGCAATCACTGTGGAAAGTGATAGGTATTGCCTTCCACAAGTGAGGGTAGACATTTCAGAAGACCCAGAGACTGCTGGATTTATACCCCAAGAAGCATGAATAATAGCACAAACTAATATATGCATACCTGTGTTCATGATAATATGTATAGCACTGATCATAATGTCAAGAAGATGGAAACAACATAAATTCTGGTCAGTAGAAGAATGGAAAAAGAAAAACTGTGACATACACACAATGAAATACTATGCATCTTTTTTTTTAAAGGATGAAACCATGAAGCACCTCACATCATGGGTTGACCAGGAGAACATTATGCATTGAAATTAATCACAAAGTGACAAATAGTGTACGACACCACTGCTATCAAGGAAAACCCAAAGAAACCAAACCAAACAAGCAAACCAACAACAACAACAACAACAACAACAACAAAAGACAAAGACTCTCATACCAACAGAAAGACTTTGAATGTTACAGGGCAGTGGGTGGGGAGAAAATGGGGTGGGGAGTAGGGAAGAGGGAAGATGAAACTATAGATCAGAGTACTGATGGTCCTTAAATTGGGTGAAAGATAGAAACCCAAAGGAGGATGTAGGATATGTGAATGAGAGTGCTTGAGAAGTTGTTTATATTATTTATGATCTGAATCATAAACCCCAATCTAATTCACAATTTAAACAAAAGTCTATAACCTTCTCATGATTTCACCTTTATTGGAATTCAATCTGCTATTCTCATGATGGAAATCATTGTCCTCTATTTACTGAACACATGGCAGGGCTCTATTCGCTGTCCATACTTGTCCCTTCTCCAACCTCTGCCATCACTGGATGTGGCTCTTTGACTCACTCTGGCCAATGGCTTGTAGGTGAAAGGGATGCATGTCACTCCTAGGCTGAGGGGAGACATTTCTCAGTCTTCTTTCTCCCTGCTTCTATGTATGACTGCCCTGTCTCTGACAGGAACTGCTCCACTGGCCTGGTGCCTAGAATGACACTAACACACTATGTAGGATCTCCAGCCTAACTGCTGTGGTAGACAAAGTGTGAGCAGCCATTAAACCTCTTTGTCTTCAACTGGATCCCTTGGGTAGTACACAAGTTTAATACACTCAGCTACATACCAGGAGGTTGGAGGATCAATGCACCCACCCACTGACAACTGTGACAAAAAATCTAGCAATCCACTTTGGGAAAAGTTGGCCATTACACCTAAGGGTCCCATGAGTAAAAATTGCCTGAATACCAACTGGTGGAGCACAGATTAAACTATGAGACTTGGAGTTTGTTACCACAGCATAATCTCATATATCCTGAGTGTTAGTCTGGCATTTACACATACATACGACTCTACAGTCTAATGCCCACCTATGTTTCTGACCTCATCCCAGAATGTTTCTCCTCTCTCTCTCTCTTTGTCACTCTCTTTACATATACACATACTTATACCCGCATATTTTTTGTCTAAAAGTATACAGCTGTGTTTCTAATTTGGGACCTTTGCATTATGAAAAAGGCTTTATGAGTAGATAAGCATATGCTTCAACAGTTGAGCATTTAAAAGATCAAAGTTCTCCTTAGATGGACCTTCCCTGATCCAATGTCTAAATTCAGTCCATTTCCCTGCTTTTTATACTATCTTTTAAGCAATATTTCTTAATCACATTATGCTATGAATTTATAACTATATTGACTGAGTAGATTCCTTTATCCAAAGGTGGGGATATTATTTTATTCATAATTGTTTTCTCAGTACTTTGAGCATTGTGTATGATAGAGTATTATTAATAAATATTAATGTTTGTTGAAACAATTGATTATTTTGACATAACATCTAATGATCTGAGAGCAGTTTTTTTTTCACTTGAAAGTACTGATTAGCCTGGCACTCAGCTTACCTCACAAAGTTATTTTCTAATTTTAGTCATTTATTGTATATTATGCTTCTGGGTGTGTGTATTTTAACCACAATGGTAGGTAAATGAACTTTGTTAGTAAGTTCTCTATGAAATATCATAGAGAAATTTCCTGGCAATAATTATAGAGAGCCCTAAAGATGCATTTGAGACCAACAAGTTTTGGACTTTTTGGTTCCGCTGGTATTTTACAGACTCATTACTGTGTTAATGGTTAGATAATCTCGGACGGATCTGTGCGAACCAGTCTCCACTGGCAGGCGACACATGCAGTGCAGAACCCTTCATTCTTCTCAAAGGAGGATTTGTTCATCATTGCTCTGGAAGGCACTGGCAGAGTTTTGCTTTGTCACACAAAGTTTATTGATTCTTTTATAGAAGCTTGTTTGAAAATTAATTTGGAATTCAAGCATTGACCATTTTAAGAAATTGAGAATATTTAATTTTTATGCCAAGCCTTCTGCAAGTATAGTAATGGGGTCTGTGTACACTGAAATAGAAGATTCATTTTCTGCCCTGAATTTTGCACAATATGATTTTACCTATAAAAGACAGGATGTCTCAGTCAACTCTGGAAATATAAATTTATAATTTTCCACTTCTTAGAGGCAAGCACACAATACAATTACCATAAGAAGATTGCTTTAAACATGCAAATATAAATATGGCATGATTCTATAAATTATCTGTAATTTATTTATAAATTTTCTGCAAGAGCTAATGTTTAACACATGCATTTTTAAAATATCCCCTTCTCTTCAGTTCTGTCACATCATTAGATAAATATACTTAATGAGGGTTTATTGTGGAAATAAAATAATCTAAACAGTATTGTATGGTCTACTGTATTATGAAAAACTTATTTGTAAAGCCTATTGAAGTTCCTGCTTGGGCCTTTCCAAGTGGGTGTAAGTGAAGAGTTATAACTTAGAAAGAAAATAATCAAACATTTTGATTATTCAATCAAATTAAACCTTTTATTTTTCAACTTCTCCTCATCTATAGGTCATAGTCAGATACAACTGTAAATCAAGAGAATAATTTCTTCACAACACTGTTAGAGACTTTTTAAAAGACCCAACTGCAAGTCTACTTTGTCATTCATTGAGGGAAAATAAACAAACAAAATTATAAAAAAAAATGAAAAGATACTCATTTCCAAAGATAGCTCTAAGGTCTAATCTTCAATGAACTTTTCAAGAGGAAATATTTTAAGATTTTTGCTGCCAAAATTTGCAAGTTCTGTACCTCACCAAAAATTTCCATGTGCTATTAGAGGTTAAAATATATGATGTTCAAGGGGGTACTCTCCAAAACTATGTAGCTACTTTTTAGATAAAATAGCCTTATCACCTTCAAAGTACACTTCATTTTGCTTAATACATTTGTCAAATCTGCAATCCCATTCTTTGAAATATTTTCAATCTCATTTGTTTGGATTGCTGACTGCTCCCTCAGTTTATTTTCTTCATTTCTGCTATGTCAAATTGCTGTCCTTTCATGTCCCTCTTGATTCAGAGAAACAAAAAGAAGTAGCACCGAGCTATGCCAGGTGAATAATGTGTGCGAGGCAAGTGAGAAAGGATCTTTTTTTTACCAAAAGCTGTCACACTGAGATGCTGCGGGAGCAGGTGCATTCTCTTGGTAGCAAAACAAATCCCCCATCTGCCACAAATCAAGCCTTTTTGTCACACACAGGTATGCAATCTGTTCAGAACCTCTAAATAGAAAGCCCGATTAACAGTCTGACCAGGTGGAATGAACTCCAAATTCACCATCCAGTGACATTTTCACCTGTTTGGGAAGTTGAAGAATGTCCAGAATGAGGTTTGTCATCAATCAACATTTCATCTTTTTTGAAATAAGAAAACCACTCCTACACTTGACTTTTTCCATGTGAGCTATTTTCAACATCACAGCAGTTTCTGCAGAAATTTTTCTGAGTAGGAAACAAAATTTCACAGCATTATCCTGTTTTCTTATGTCACCCATCACACACACACACACACACACACACACAGAGAGAGAGAGAGAGAGAGAGAGAGAGAGAGAGAGAGAGAGAGAGAGAGAGAAGAGAGAGAGAGAGAGAGAGAGAGAGAGAGAGAGAGAGAGAGAAGTGAAACTGCTTTGAATAAAAAATTCTCTGTGAGCAGAGAGAACGTTCCCAGATCAAACTACTGGGTATACTGACTCAGAGTGATTTGCTTGTGCTCAGCTAGCAGGAAAAATGTGTACCATGAAACCTCCACCCAGCAGAGCTTTCTTCCATTTTTTTTTTGGGGGGGGGGGCGTGGGGGATATCCCCTCCTATTTTAACCTTATTGATGAGACTCTTCAGTTCTAATGTGTGAAGTGGGATTCACTCATAAGCAAAGCACAGAGGGTGGTTCATATCATGTTTCGAATCACAGAAAGAATTTGCAAGTCCATCCCCAACCCATTTGACAGTGTCTACCCACCCTACTGTGTTTCCCAATAAAACAAACAAACAGACATCAATCAAACTAAACTACAGATGAGAGACATTTGAGTTCTTGGATCCTCTCCTAATCGTCTCTGGATCCTAAGCACCTTTTAGTAGCCAGGTGCTGCAAACTCAGAGATTGTATGCAGAGTGAGTGATGACATCGGCGATCTATCAACAGAGAGGCATGAAAGCTCACATGGGAGATGATTCAAAGATTTTCACTAGAAGCTTGCACGAGTTGTTTGTACCTATGTGAAATAGAGATGATCAGAGAAAAAGGAGCCAGCACTGTGGGAGATGCTGTACCTTGAGGACAGAAATGACATCGCTGTGAGCATACACCCCAAGGAACCTGACATCCTGCAGTGACCACAGCTGTACCAATGTCTACATACAGCCTAACACACATATGTATACACAGATACTTTCCATACTGTCTTTTAAGGACAACCAATGGCAATGGTCATTGGAAAAACAACCTCACTAGCTACCTTTCTTTTATCCTTTGAAGCAAAATTTGAATTCATCAAACAGCCCTCAATATGTTGGGAAGGTGGAGGGCCCATTCCACAATATTTCCTTTTCCTCCTACCTCTGTGCTTTTCTCTGTAGGGAACGTGGGGACTGGCGGCCCTCACAAAGTTTCCAAGACCTGGATCTCTAGAGGGTCCATCCTAAAGGGTTGCTACCTGTAGGAATCGACTGAGCAGGAATGGCGGTTGTTTCTTGATCTTTTAGTCTTCACTTACAATGGTGGTTAGTCTCCGAAGCCAGGACATGGGACTGGATCTCCTGGTTAGAAAATCAGATCCATGGAAAACCAACATTTTCCTTTACACACAACATTGAAAGATGTATAAACATATGCGATGACATTAATTTATTACGTGTGCATCGGTATGTGTATGTGTGTATTTCTGCCCTGTTGTTGTTGGCTAAGTGTTTTGCTGCCATCAGCAAGCTTGGTGGTTTAAAACTCTCAGCAGGTCAGCTGGAAAACGATGAAGCTCTTGGCTCTTTGGCAATTCTATTTTGGACTAGTAACCTTCTGTTCTATAGTATTCTCTTTCTCATTCTCTCCATGGACAGATGATGATAGATAGATAGATAGATAGATAGATAGATAGATAGATAGATAGATAGAGCTATTCATATACATATGCACTATTTACTAGGTTTAATATTAATACAAGTATGTCCAAATCGAAACAAATAGAGGCTGTCCTTAAACATCCTTAAACTGCTGGGTAAGGACAAATTGAAAAGAAAGGAGTCATGATTTGGCTCCATATTGTGATTGCAGAAAACAAGCGGCGATGTCTCTTTTCCTCCATTGGACATATTTTCGGAATCATGCATGGGGATTTATGTGCATACCCTGTGCCATTTATAACAGTGCTGCAAATAAGGATTATGCTCATTAGCAAACATTGCCACTTTGCTGAAGGCGCTGCGAGGCAGACATGGCTGAAATGGAAGTCTTTTTTAGACTGAAGAGACAGACCTGAAAATAGAAATCTATATCTTCTTTCTGTGACTGCTTAGTTTTGTGTTTTATGAGCTAAGGAGAGAGATGGAGAGAGAGGAGTCTTTATATAATTTCTTACAAGCACCTGGAAGAAACCTGATATCCATTCTAGGCACCCACAGCTTCTAGGGATCTGTCATCCAGTTTCTCAGAATTATCTCCCTTATCTAAAGTCTTTCTAGTTCCAACTAAGAAGCCAGGGCCACAGATAAAAGAAGGGGGGGAGTGGTTACCTCGTCAGATATCTAAGCAAACAAACTAATAAAAACTTATGCTAATACCTGGTGTAGACAAATAGTTGACATGAATAAATGGTCACTTTCTAGGACCTCTATGGGGAGCCCAGTTGTCAACTTGCCCTTCTATTTTCCTCAATTCTCCTCTCGGGAGGCCCCGTTTGCTGCCCTCCAGGCTGTTTTTCCGGGTATGCTGTTTGCTCTAAATACCGAGGGCGGATAACCAGGTGCTTGAGAAGTGGTGGCTCTGCTCCTCTCCCCCCACGTGACTGCTTTCTTCGGGTGCTTTGTCATGGTGCCTGCAGCCCAGACTTCCTCAGCTCCCTTTGTTATCCTCGCCTGATAAATAAACAGCACAAAATTACCGAACTTATTATGGTAATTGAGAGAAGAAAACGGAACGCCGTGCCGCCCAACCTGCCCCCCCCCACCCCCACTATCTATTACACTGCCATTGCGAAAGTTGTCTAAACCTGCGCTCCACCTCGGATGCTATTGTAACGTTCCCCTCTCGCCTGCGCCCACCCTTGGTCCCCGCAGCCCCCCACCCTTGCCAGTGATGGTTTTCTGTCCGTCTTGAGCCGGGTGTCAGTTCATTGAGATTTACATCAGGTAGTAAATTAAAATAATCACTCAGCAAACACTCTGAGCTTAGTTTTTCCTTTCAGCCAGGAGTTGCACGGGCTGCTAGAAGCATTCAAGCAGAAAATATTGCTGTCTAGATATTTGTCCTCTGGGTGATGAAGGAGGCATTGTTTTGGGACCCACTCAGGCCTCCGCGCCGATCGTGGCTGCGCATCACAGCTGTGAAGTGCGCTTTGTTATGTGTCTGTGGACTCGGGTTCAGGACCTTGTTTTTCTTGAAATACCAGCCTGATCAGAGCTGCATATGTTTGGGGGAAAGCAGGGGTCGGTGGTTCTCTGTCCACATTTTGACTAGATTATTCTTGGACAGAACTCTGGGAAAATACCCTGCAGCCTCCACCCTCTCGAGAGTTAGGTTTTGTTTTCGTTTAATTCATTTTCTTCCTCCCCCTTCCTGGTGTCTTTCTCTCTCCCTTTCATTTTCTGCTTTGTTACTGCCCCAGGAAACACAGGGGGTTATCTGCATGAGTCCGAGACAAAGGCTGATAGCACTGATGTTCCCCCTGCTCTGAACCCTGAGCCGCCGTGTACCAAGTTATAAACCTGTGTCTTTGTGTCCGCTGTACAGTACGCCCGTCTGCCCGCCGAGAAATCACAATGCCCACTGCAGTCGCCTGGGAGGAAACAGAGTGGTCTAAAGGGTCATGAGGCCATTTGTCAATGATCAGGGGAATCTTGAAATAAAACCGGGAGGCGGCAGAAGCAAATGACTCTGGAAATTTTGCTACAAATTGGAATCCAATAAATAAATAAATAGGATGTCCTTTGAAAATTACTATGCCATCAGTGGTGAATTTCATCTTTTTTTGTATGGGGTGTGATGGGAGGAGTAGGTATGTTGTCTCCTGGAGTTCACTTAAGAAGTAAAATACTTGTGAATCTACCTACTGAGAGAGAAAAGATCAAATAAGAAGCAGGGAAATGGGCATTTGACTAGAAAGTGGAGTTTCTAATCAATTCTCTGACTTTTGTTCCAAACAGTTCCACATACATGGCTAATTAACTATTTCCGCCGATTTTTGACTAGATATTTGGCCATTGTGTGGCACATGTATCTAAGCCAGGCTATCTAGTGTAAATGTGATATCTGATACATTCCTTTTCTGTGTTGTATTGAAATACAAACCATCCATTGTAAATGAAGATCCATTTCTACAAAGTAAGGAGACTACTATAATATGCAAAACAATCAATGCTACGAAACAGATGGACACACATATACTTGCACACATCTCTGTCGACACATATAGATGTATGTATGTATGTATGTATACAGGGAGAGCATATATAGAGTCACACACAAAAAGACTAAAGTGAATTTCCTTTAGGAATCTTCCCTGGGTGCTGATGAAAACTGGCTCTGCTCCCTCCTGGGACTGTACCACCACCAGCCTCAAAGCTCACTTGTGGAACCCACAGGGCTTTCTCTAAAGCTGTCTCTATGAGGAGCCGAGGTTCCATTAGAACTGGCCTGGGTAAGCCCTCAGATTATGCCAAGCTCTGCGCAAATAAATGGAAAGAAGCGCCAGACCAGAGAGTGAACTCACCAATCAATTCCAGGCAGATATGATAGTCTGAGATGTTTTGCTTCTCTTAGGCCCCAGTTGAGTTCAGAGATGTAATTTGAAGGAGCCAATTCAGACCAGTTGCTTCTGATTTGATAGGAACCCAGTCAGAGAGTTTTGTTTGCCTCCCTTTTCAATTCCCATGGCTGAAGAACTTTGAGTTATCTAACCACTCAGAGGCCTCAGTTAGTCCCCTCTGTACAATGGGAATACCATCAGTGTGTGCCCCATAAGGTTGTTGAAACAATTGCATATATAATGTGCAACAAATATTTTGAATGGTTTCTAAGATGTAGAAATTTCAACAACTAGTAATTTTATCACAAAAAATAATGACAAAAATTCCAGAATAATGCCGGGATGATACTAAGCCCAGGAGGCACAATTTAGAGTGGGCCTGTCCTAGGTTTTAAGGCTGATAATACACATCAGGGTCATTTTTCCCCTGAACTGCTGTCCTAATTTGGCCACTTATTTACAGTGTATAGGCAAGTTACTTGACTCCTCTAGGATTCCATATCTCTATCATAAAATAATATGTGTCCCAGGGGGTTGTGTGAAGATACAAATAGATGTTCCTTGTAAGTTGCTTACACACACACACACACACACACACACACACACACAAAACCAGATCCATCCCTAGGGAGTAGATAGACCATGGGTAAAAGCAAAACCAAGATGAGGGGCCCCTTTCTATACAGCCAATTCACTTTCAGATTATATTACAAAATTAACATGTACCCTGCCAATCACTGAAGATTTAGAAACCTGGGAAAATAAGAAGAAAACAGGCACCCTTTAATTGTGTAATCATTCTTCAGGGCCTAGACAATATCTCTTCCTATCCGCATCTAGGAATCTTCTTAAAGTGTACTCTGGTGTATGTTGAAATTCCATGTTTACTATTTCTGATGAAAAGTTCATCTCACCCCATGAGAAGAGGTAGCAATGCTGCTATTACTGATTATCCCAGGACTCCTTGGAACCTGCACATATTGAAGTGATATAGACCCATTTCCTCTGGAGTTCTTTAGTAAGATTTATTTAAAGTGTGCTATGCTTCTATTTATATCACCTCATCATCTACTCTGTTGCTGGTGAATGCTAGATTCCAGTAATGCTCACAAAGTTTGTGCTGGAATTCATTGACGATGAACCTTTATGTAACTCTCACCCAGAGTACTCAGACAAATGTCAAGCAGTTCCTGGAGCAGTTCTAATTTGCCCTTCAATATTTGGTAGCATTAATGTCAAACAGTCCATTTCTAATCCTGTTTTTTCTTAACCCTATTAGCCTGTGATTGCTATATTCCTAGAAGATAGCTTCTTTCAATGTGGAAGGAGCCACTTCCTTCCATGCACCACTAGCTGCAGGGTGGGTAGATAAGGGACAAAGAGATGAGTGAGAAGAAGGGTCCAATTTGACC
The DNA here is from genome assembly GCA_004026705.1 of Nesogale talazaci. Lineage (NCBI taxonomy): Eukaryota > Metazoa > Chordata > Mammalia > Afrosoricida > Tenrecidae > Nesogale > Nesogale talazaci. The sequence goes on along the minus strand of PVJH01000003.1, from coordinate 35,220 downwards.
CTGTCTGTAAGAAATGACTTTCCTTTAGACCTCATGACTTAACTCTGTCGTGGAAAATATGTGTAGACCCTATCAATTTAAGGTAGCAAGTGACATCATGGGAAAGACCTATTAGCTTATGTTGGGACTATCATAGGAAATAGTCACCCAAAAGATTGTGTGACATGATACTAAGCCTGCAGAGATGTGTTACTTCTCTGTCAATACATGGCACACAGAATAGTCAGTGTCTATTTTCACCACCTCATGCATCATACACCGACAGCAATACTGTCAGTAATCCAATACGGATTAGCACAGCACTCATATATGGCTCAAGTCTATGGTAGTAGTGAACCATAGGCCCAGATGACTAACCTTCAGGAGAAGTGTATGACTTGAGAGTCATTCAAAATTGTGTAAGCACCATTCTGACATGAAAACATAAATGTTTATTCCTGACCAACAGGAGGATTTGACTTACTAGATCAGCCTCTATGGCAGTCATATAATCTTGTGTCAATTTCAAAGTTGGGAGTGTAGGAGTGGAGTCTAGCCTATCAATCTGGAGATAGCCAAGGAGACCTCTGTCTGGGCATGACTTTCTGTGAGAATTCTGGGAAATCTGGTCATATTTACTCTTTGGAGGTGAGAGACTTAGGACTCAGTCCCTTTGAGAAACTCTACTGACAAGACACAAGGTTGACTCTCTATGAGACATCTGGGAAGAGAAGTCATAAGGGCTTATCCTGATGGAATCAGACCTCTGAAGCTGGAAAAGTCACATAGAGAGTCCTGCCAGTCCTGATGGTTGAGAAGGCACAGAGAAGCTCCTGCCAGTGCTGAGATGTTTCTAGCATCACTGGATACACAAGACTCTGTACCCACTGACTGGTGATTGTCCTGGTGTCATTGCATGTGCTTCATGAGTCAGAAGAGGACTTATGGATTAGTATCAGACATATGGGATAATATTAGACTTATGGACTTGGACTGGGATGAGATGCTTTCTCAATGTTCCATTCTTCTTGTATAAAAGCCTATCCCTTATATACATATGTATGTTTATGAATTTATTTCTCTAGTCTACCCGGAGTAACACAGCCTCCTAGAAGAGAATCACCGTGTGACCCCAGGGTCACCCCAGGGTTCCTGGAGAACCAAGTAATCCTGTAAGCTCAGTGCCATCGGGTCGTGCAGGTTAGAGTATTGGAGCACAATCAGGAGGGAAATATCATTAGAAACCCTATCCCATGTGTAATAGGAGTTAGGGGGATCTGTGAAGAAGTATAAAGAATGATAGTTGTCTTAGTTATCTTGTATTACTTACTATAGCATAAATACCACCAATATGTAACTTTGACAAACAGACACTTATTTCCTGAGAGTTTAAGGTAACTTGAAGTACAAATTCAAAATACCAGTCCTGTCCTTTCTCTATGGGTACTGGGAGAAGGCCCTTGTCTCCTTTCGTTGTCAGCAACTTTGGTATTCTTTGGAAATCTCCCTGTGCCTTATCATCAATCTTTGCCAGAGTATAAAAGGCTCCTGGGTCCAAAGGGCATACTTCACTCTTGGCTCTTCTCTCTTGGTGGCAATAGAGCACTCTTTATCTGATCACTTATTTCTCATTTTATCTTTTGTAAGCTGAAAGGTGATACAGACCATGCCCCAGGGGGACCTCCATCACACCTGACTGTTGCACCCTAGCTAAACCTCTTGCAGCTGATTGACTGCTCACATCAGATCCCAAAAGGGAGAAGGGTTGAGTGATTATATCATTGCATTATTATCAAATTGCTTCATGACTGTGGCAGTTAAACAATCTGATGTCAACTTGTGAAGGGGTGGACTCTACCCCGTCAATCAGCTAGCAGCTTGATGAACTCATTTCAAGGCACCAGGAGATAAATCGCTAGGTGGAGGCAGGACACAGAGACGCTCCCTGTGAGACATACCTATTGACAAGCAAAGCCACAGCTAAAGGAGCCACATGGACACCCCTTCCAGCACTGAGATGCTTCCCCTGCCACTGGATCCACAAGACTTTCTACCTACTAATGCATATGTTGCATGAGTCTGAAGAAGACTTTGTAGATTGGTATCAGACATATGGGCTAATATCAAATTTATAGACTTCATTTGGACTGGGCTGAGTTGTTTTCTTTTTATTTTTTTGGTGTCATTGCCCTCTGGTGGTCATGGAAGTTACCCAGCACTGCTCCTGAGAGCTGCCGCTGGATTTGAACTGCCGAGCCCATGGGCTGCAATCCGACACTCAACCACTTACACCACCGGGGCTCTGCCTGTTTTCTTAAGCACAATTACTCCTTCATATAAAGTTTTCTCTTACCCAAATATGACTGTCTCTGGATTTGTTTCTCTAGTCTACCTGGACTAACACAATGATGTAATTGCCAAACCACTGAGAATCATGACCTAGTCCAGTTGACACATGTTTGTTTGTTTTGTAGTGAGGGAGGAAGGTGAAGCACAATTCAACCCATACTGGTGGTGATCTGCATTTGGAGGTGATTCTTCTGGTAAAAGTATAGAATTTAGAAAACAAAAGGAGAGGTATAGCAAAGAAAATTTATTACATCCTTGTTGATTACATAGGGGGAAAGCAAACCTCCGTTACGATAACAGAATGAGAATGGAGAAGGAACATTTGTTCAAGAATCTTGTAAAGGTAATGGGAGCAGACATTGACGACTAACTGGATAAAGGAATAGATTAGTACATTTGTTGTTAAATGCATGTTGACACATGTTTGTTTGTATACACATGCTGTTTTATTCAATCCATAAAATTGTGTCGAGACTATTTGCTCATGTATCAGGTCGCATACTGGGAAATAAAACAGGAGGGGTAGGTCAATGCATCTAAGTCCTCCATGACAGAACTTAACTGCATATTGAGTATGCAGCCTGTTAGGCCTTCGTAGGTGTGGGAACTAAAGTCTGGATTCTGTGTCTTTATCAATTATCCACAGTAATGCACACAGCAGGAAAACTTTATAGTCACTGTACACACCAGGCATTTGGTTTTAGAATGGGTGCAGAAGATCTATCGATTTATCTATGAGACTTAAATGTAAAAGGATTTTGAAATATTTTTATTGCATAAAAAGTTGGTTTGCTGTGTGTGTGTATTTGGGATGGGGTGGGGTGGGCAAAAAAACCATCTGAAGAAGTTAGCACAATTAGGAATAGGCTTTCCAGAGACAGTCTCTCCTTGAATCTGGGAAATGGAGTTGGAAACTTCTGCCAATAGAAATATCTCATTTGTTGACTGAAAGATCAGCTTGGCCTCCCATCCAAAACCAGCTTTGGACTCTAACATTGATTATGGTGATTGATATTATAATTCTTCCTTTTGCAGGATGAGTGCCTGCTGTGATATACGCACAACACTGTGGTGAGCCAACATGGGAAGGCAACAGTTCTCTAGTTGGAGGGCAAGAGACTGTTGATGATAGTTTTATGTTCTCTGTACTGCCTTTTGGCTTCCTCAGACCCACATGAAGTGTGGAGCAGAGACGTTGGATGTCGATGCTCTCCTGAGCAAGGACGCCTGTGCTCTCCACAGATATTGCCACCATTCTGAACCACAGCTTGCACACACTACCATATGTAAGACTAGTGCCCCGCACATCTTTTTCCTGATTTCATCTCAGATATAACTTTCTCTCCTTCAGAGCCCTTTTCACGGTTCCTCCCTCCCCAAAAGCAACTCCTTTTAATCTTACTACCAGATTTCTGTCAAAACGCAGTGTGTTCTAATGGCTCTGTGTTTTTATCTCACCCCAGTAATGTGCACTTAATAGAAGACTTTTGCCTAGAAAGTGTCTTGAAAGCATAAAGATGGCTTTAATGATGAATTTCAGGTAGCACCAGATATTTTTTTGTTTAGATGAAGAAAAACTAATTATCTAGGACAAATAGATGATGAACAAGGTATCGAGAACACCTTTTTACAGAGACATGTCTAGAGAAAATAGAGCCAGTAGCAATTAGTTTAAAGTACTGAATGATCTCTCATAGTAGGCAATGTCAGGTTCAAGGTCCTTTAGAAATTTCGCAGTGGCCCCTCCACCTTCAAGGGCCTCCGAGAACCAATCGTGCACTCCCCATGCGCAGATTCCCCTCCTCCATTTCCAAGTCAATATTTCTATCACAAACTCCAAACATTAAAGTAGACTAATGTCAGCTAACTTCTTTGTTGTCCTCTTTAGGACATCTAAATGAAATAATATACAAGAATAAAGTCTCAGGTTGAGGCTTGGTACTCAATCATTTCTTTCTTAATACTTTCCCTGAATTATTCAGCTAGTAATTTTATTTAACTACACAATGATGACAAAATAAGAAACTAATAGATACTTCCTGAATGTCAAGCCCCGGAGTTGAGCTTTCTGTATATAATCTCATTTCAATATTGGCAAACAGACATATGAAGAACTTGCTACAATACAGTAGAAGGAGTTGTTATAAGACATCATTAAGGTGCAATTTCTGCAATAGACTCAGTATTGTTTCTCTATTTATTGGATAATGGATGCATTTTAGAAACTGTAAACCTAGCTGAGATTTAATCTTTTGGTGTCCTAAATAACCTTGAAAACAAATGAAGAACTTTACTTCATAGTAACCTTTGAAGTTGGCATCCTTATTTTGCCAAGTATGTGATTTATGTCATAAAAAAATCACATGCAGCAAAGCAGTTGTCATGAAGTGCATTCTGGCTTGTGGTGACCTCAAAGGTTTAAGAAATAACATCTCCATAGGATTTTAAAAATGCTACTACCCTCAGGTCTTTATCTGAGGCACCTCTAAGTGGATTCAAACCACCAAGCTTTCTGTTCATAGTGAAGCCCATAAGAGATCAAACCACATAGAGACTCCTTAGTAGCTCATGCTGTAAAGGTGATAGATATGCTCTGAATGTGTCAAGCTTTAGAGAACAGGTTTCATGATATAGCAGGGGTGACTCTGGGTCCTTTTTCCCCCTTCATTAGCTTTGTGTTTTTAGGGCACTCTGAAAAGAGGAGTATTGTCAAAGAACTGTGTGCTGATTGGATAAAGTTAAGCTAGCATGCCATCTTATTCAACTCTGGCTCTCAGTGCATTGCAGACACTGCTTCAGAAAGGCTGTCGACGGTGTTCTGTCCATTTAGAGGTTCTCAAATCACTGGCTTTGCCAAAGAATATGTCTGTGAACCTTCTTTTCAGAGGTCCTGTCTCTGATATTTCAAAACCATTCCATTATAATCTGTATGCTACCTTTTATGTGTTAGTCATGGGTTGTCACCAAGGATAGAATTAAGAGAGGCATGTAAAGTATGCTACCATGACTCATGCCTAAGGAGCTCTCTTTCTTTTGTTTCTTGTGACAGATGACAGCCTTAAAGATATTTGTCCTGACTCTTCACTGTCCCTTTGCAGGTAAAAACTTCTATTGAAGTCAAGCAAGCTTCATTGAAGTTAATGGGAAGTAATGCCCTTGAAGGAGAGAGAGAGTAAGGTGATTAATTTTAATTATCCAAGCATAAACAAGCATGTGTCTACAAGTAGTGACAGGAAAGTGGATATGTATGACTCATAACCTAGCTAGGGGGACCTAGGTGTGTCTATTGTGTGAGAGAATCAGATGAAACGATTTCAACAGAAATGTAAGAATGCCCATGGAATCTGGTCTCTATGAGTGAGTTTTCTGAGCTATTCTTCTGTAAATATTTATACAATGAAAGCTATTCAAATATTTCCACATACCAAACACTCTCTAGGGGATAAAATGATGAATACAACTAGCTGCCCATGGGTTCCAGGCACAGGGAATCACTGAAAAACAATTGTCATCCACACCATTCGTTTGTGTTTTAGCATAAATGGATGAATTCAAGGAATACTTGTCCAAGGCTCTCTGAATGTTTTCCCCTGGATTCTACAACAGTATGTGCTAAGTCACCCTAGAATCCAATGGAATAAGATCTTGGTTTTTCATACAAGTATGAGTTGCCATCATGGAAAGCTTCTCATAGTGAGTGTCACTGGAGCTGAATTTCACTGAAAGAATAATACCTAGTTCAACAAGGAAAAGTAAGAAAGATACTTCAGGAGTGGAAACTTCTAGGGAAAACTATGAAAGTACACAACCTCATTTACCCCTTCGGAAAAAAATTAATGCGCCTTTTCAATGCACCTAGTGCATGGGTCAGTGAATGTGATAAAGTGAAATTTCTTAATATTATTCTTTTACCCATTTCTCTGTAACTCCCACCAATGGATTGTTAGGACAAGGCAAATAAGGTGCAGAGGACTCCAACTTAAGAGACCGGTCCACTTTCCCTTCCCCTGGTCATAAGAAGAAAGCTGTCTTAGAATCCTAGGACCATCAAGAAAAAAGAGCTACCAATGAAACATGAGTGAGATACCTGCTGGAACAGACAAGAGAAATCAGAGGCTCAGACACAGTGACCATGGGACAAAGCAGAGAAACCATGGCAAGACAGAGCAGAGGGAAGAGGGCTGCACCAGTGAGGCACACAGCTGAAAGGTTTTCTTGTCCGGAGAGGTGGAGACCAATGGACGGTTTGCCTGAAAAACTGAGGACTAGAGAGATATGTGACTGAGAAGAAGTGAAATTGTGAAGCAAAGACTATCTGCTTCAAGTTTTCTTACCCTGACTTGTGATAACTTGTGATAATCTCCACAATTGTGAGTACTGTCTGTGAGCAATGTGTGGCCATTACAATAGATTCTTAAACTCATCCAGACAAGGAGAGTGTCAGAGGTTGGTGTCGGAATAGGGGAAAAAGGGATAGAGGATGGACATCCATCTCCTTGTAACTGGTCTTGTGTTAATTTGGGTTTTCCTTCTCCCTGTTAAAACTGGAGAAGTCACATGTGGTTCTCTATGTCATTTTCTCAGTGAACTACAAGCCACAAGCAAAATTGGATGCACAGTTAGTTTTTGTACAGCTCTTCAGCTAAAAACAGTTTTAAAAATATAAATGGTTGAAAAAATTAAAAGAAGCCTACTTTTGACAAATGAAAATGATGTAAATTAAAATTTTATTTCCACACATAAAGTTTTATTAAAACATAGTGGTGTCCATCCATTTGCATATTGCTCATAGTTGAGTTCATGCTGCAGAGGCAGAGTTGAGTTACTCCCACAGAGAATTAATAGCTCACATGGCCTAAAATACCCCCCCCCCAAAAAAACCCCACAAAACTTATTATCTGCACCCTTTTAGTAAATGTTGGCCAACAATTGCTCTATTGTGCAAGGAAAGAATGCTGGTAGATTGAACTCAAAATGAAAGTGACTTTAAATATCAATTGAATACATTTGAACTTTATCTTCAGGGATACTAAAGATGAAGTATTTAGAAGAGAGAAACCAACTTTTTGATGAGTAGATACTTTAACCATAAAAATTTTTTTTTAACCGGAACAAAGTGCCAGATGATCACAAGCAGTGGATACCTAAAATATATGTGCATATATATATATATATATATATATATATCTACAAATCCTAAAGATTATGACAGGTTTGTTCAGGTGAATCTCAAAAATGATAGGCCAAAAAGAAAACAGAAGTTTTATGTCTAGAGAGTCCCCAAGTAACTAATTAGCAAAGACAATTTCCTGAGGGAGAATGACATACGTATACCAAGTGTCCGTGGTCCAAGAACTAGAAATCAGTTGTTATATGACACCTTACGGGGCATTTTGACTGAGCTTCTCAATATATTAACTAACCTGTATCTTGTTTGTGTGATAACTTATAATCGATCTTAATTTTATTAATTTTGTTAGCCTAAGAAACACAAGTTTATTTTAAAAGAGAGAGATTTTAGTCAATCATACAGAGACAACTTTCTAACCTCATTAGTTGATTGCTTCTAATGGCTCCTTCCCTGAACAGCTAGTTGATGGTCCTCAGATAAACAGAGCAAGTTCAAGACAAAATTCTCCCATGCCATACACTCCACTTGAGGGCTTGCCAGAATCTTTGTGTTGACTTTTCATCCAGAGGCCTCCACAATTTTCTCTGAACTCACTTTCCAACAAGATATAAAATGCACTATTTTGCCTTGTAAAGAAATTTGGATAATTTAACCTTTTCCATTAAAAAAAATCTTTTAGGAGATATCTGGGAAATGTGCAATAAAGAAACTTGACAGTAGACTGAAAGATTGATGATGTCATCAGCACGACTCAGACAATGGGAGTCCTCAACTACAGGAGTCTGACAACCACTGAAAATATGATCCTCGGGCTTTCGTTTCAGGAATCTCAGCCAAATCCAGCTACGACTGTGTTCAGTGAATCTTCTAGCATTTTGACTGAGAGGTGATCTAGAGGTCAGGAGTGAGGTCATGAGTCGGGCAAAGTGATGAAACTCCCATTTCATTATCCACCATGAATGTGAATGAAGTTCATTTTTATAGGCAGAGTAAGAGCTAAAGGCCAGTAGGGATACCCTTGGTTGTCAATTACTGGATGTTTTATGCCTCGCATCATTGGCCCTAGCACCAAAAGAACTTTGTGTTTGTTTGCTAAGAATTGACCCCATGTCCTTACTCTAACCTCTAAATATGTAGTATTCATTGGAGTTACTCTCTTTGTTGTAGCTATTATTACTACACTTAATGTCTTTCTATTTACATATTGCATTTTAACAGTTTATTGTCATCACCTCTAGTTTCATTTGATTTCTACAATGACTCCATAGTGGTATTTCCGTTTTGCATATAAAAAACACAGTTGGCTATTTAGTTTAATAGACATTTTCTCCACTCTTGCACAGGGAGATTTTGAGCTCAAGGAAACTCAGTGATTCTTCACAATTATGCCTGGTCCTGCTGTAGATGGAAGAGACAAAAACATGATTTGATCACTTGTGTCCCTAGTTAATCCTTTCACTCCTAGTCAAACATTCAGGCCAAGATGGAATAAGAATCATTTGGTTAGTTAATAGGCAGAGCTACCAAGGGCAATACAATATATTTTAATATAGTTTATAGCTAGTGAGAAATCTGAATCAAATAAGTTTGAATTAGAATCCAAAAGTGAGCCATTGAAGATGAGCAGGGCATGGCTAGCTGTGGTCATGTGATGTCATGCTGATACTGGCTGGGAGTGATGCTGTGTACAAGTGAAGAACCACTGCCTCGTTCTCTCCATCCTCACTATCATGATGCCCTGTGGTGGCAGCCATTGTGTCAAGTCATGCTAGGCACAGAAACATGTATAATAAGCAAATGTTATCATTAACATATTTTATAATCCTCCTGAAAGAGATGTATTCTTTACTTATGGAAGCTCACATAACTTATTTAACCTTTTGGCTGAGAAAAAATAGTATTTTTTAAAAAATCACTACATTAATGATTGAACTGAGACTGGATTTTAGCAAAGCATAATCATTATGTGTTTACAAAATTATTTGAAATGAATTACCTACAAAGCACCAGTCTCTCTCTCTCTCTCTCTCTCTCTCTCTCTTACACACACACACACACACACACATCACAAATGACCTGATAACGAAAAACCCATGGGACCCTGTAGACTTTAAAGCATTACTTTGAAATAAAAAAAGAAACAAAATAAAACAAAAGCATTATTTTGGTAAATCATTCCTTTCAAGGCAGTGCAGTAGAAATAGAACTCGTTTATCAATCAGGAGACTCGCTCTTATAAAAAATCTAGTCTTAATCTACCAGGAGCAAGTTTTTATCAGTTTATCTGTTTATTCTAAAAAAGGTGGTTGCATGAGCATATGCAGTAAACTAGCTGGTCCCTGGGGCATTTTTAACTTTTAAATATTCATTATTTTAAATTATTGAAGGATCAATTGTAGACACTATGAAATGTCACGATGTGCAGTGGGATACACATAAGGCTGTGAGCCACAAGGTCAGCGGTTGGACACCACCAGTTGCTCTGCAGGAGAAAGACAGGCTTTCTACTCCCACGAAGAATTTTAGTTCTAGCCTCAGAAACCCACAGGCCCAGTTCCACCCTATGCCTATCTTGTCACTGTGTGTCAGTGTCAATTCTATGACAGTGAGTTTAGAAGTTTTGGGCTTGGGTTTCAGGGTCAGAAAAGTAACAGACGCAGTTCTTCCTGCCCTTGGGGGATTCCTCTGAATAGCAATTGATTTGATGGTTGTAAGTTTGGTTTGGGTTTGGGAGTCTATGGACATTGTCTGAATGACTTCTACTACAATACTGAAAACACTATGATGGGGCCTTGAAGCTCGCACAACTTAGGAGATTCTAGGTCTTTCCTTGTCATTTGTACTGAGAGGCCCTTGGTGTTCCTTTAATATTTCCTGTACAGGAAGGGACTGTAATAAGTTTAAGAAAAAAATGAAATGTAGCAGTCATAGGATTTTCTCAGAATTTTTGAAGCCTTCTTGAATGTCTCTTTGTCTATTTTACAATTTTCATAAGCCACAAGTGACTTGGTTTGGAAACACTATTCAGCTCTGACTCAATTAGCATAAGAAAGAAAGCTCTGACTTGAAACCTGTTTTACTATCCGCGGATGTAGTTTCCAGGACCACAAAACACACTTTACCAATTGACTCTGATTAGTGTCTGACTCTAAGCACCCAACAGCAAAGTGCAGTCCAGCCTCAGAGGTTTGCGAAAGCTGAAGATTTATGGAAACGCATTGCCATGCCTTTCTCTGCGGCAGCAGCCAGAAAGCTTGAACTGCTGACCAAATAGTTGCCCAGCACAGAACCAGTGCAGCAGCAGTGTTTTAAGAATGTTTATTTTTCTGTAGGGGGAGGTTCAGTCAGGAGTACATCTGTGTACATCACGATCAGGAGAACAGAATTGCATTGCAATCACGTGGATGCTGAGTCAGGGGAGGCACACATCGGATGCAAAGGAGAACTGAGGGAGTGCCACTTTGATGTCAACTAGTGGCTCTTTGAAAGGAGCACTGGAAGAGTGGCAGCCTGGAATTCCCTGTGGGGGCAGTTCTCCTTGGTCATGGGGGGTTGCCGAGAGACTTGATAACACCTAACAGTGATAGGATAATCATTATGAAGATAGGTGGCCAAGCCTTGGCATTGGATGCGTTTGCACCCAGGTGGGATCTGACCCAGGTGCTCTAGAGTCAATCCACACCAGGCCTCGCAGAGCACAATTATGCACCAATGGGTTTCTATTATTGAGATCCTTTGGAAACAGTTTGCCAGGCCTTTCTTCAGAAACACCTCGAGGTCCTATTTAAATGACTAACTTTTCGGTCAGTTGCCGCTAACTTTTGTGCACCACCCAGGCACTTCAAACCATAGTCATGCCCGTGTCAAGTAATGGCTGGCTACCCTTTTGGTAAAGAATCTAACTTATGTAAACCTTGATTAGCATCATGGCTTGTCTGTGTTGTTTTGTTTTGTTCCGGCCTGCTGACATGCCTCATCCCCCCTGTCAACAGGTCTGGTTGACTAGCTTTCACTGTCATGTGGGTGAGGATAAATGTTGCTGGAGGTGGTGAACCCATGGTGGGGTGAAGGAGAAGAGTCCTGTGAAGAAGCTTGTAGGAAAGTTTTCTTGTTCAGCCTGTCATTGAGATCATTTGAGTCACTCACCTCATCTTGAACATCGCACTCCTGGAGCCACAGTGTAAACGCATACGTACTCTTGAAGGATTTTCTGTGAAGACAGGAGTTGCCACATGAGCTCACTGTCATGGACATGCAAGAGCAGATAATGGTTTACAACATTAAAATATAGTCAAAGCACATACCAAGGAGCCCTGAAGTCTTGCACTGGCTTCTATGGAAACTAAAATAAATCTTTTCACTTTGTTCAGTTTGGAACGTTGGTGAAGGCAAAATGGTGGAGAAATATCTTCCAGAGCCCTAAACTCTGGAGCTCAAAGGAGTCTTTATCTCAATTGCTTTTCAATGGTGCTAGGCTGGCCCATCTGGAGGCGCCCAGGTGAAGGATCATATGTGGATTGACTGTTGGGGCTCTGACTGATAATTCCTACTGTGATACACTTCAATGCCAGCCCACAACAAGAAGCTGGGAGTGGATGTAAAGTCAATGTAAGGTTTAAATGGAGTTTTCCTGTGAAACAAAACACCTGTCTTTCATCCCAAGCTAAATTGACAAGCAATAATTTAGTTGTCTAAACGGAGAGCTTTCAGGATTCCAGACTGCATAATGTCAAAAGACAATGTATAAAGTTGCATTTGGAAGGTTCAAAGGTAGAAAACCATGTAGGCAAACATATTAAACGACCAGTGTCCCCTTCCCTCTCTGTTTGTCTTGTCTTTCTCCTGGTGGCTTCCCTTTATGACATCGTGTGAGGAAGGGAGACAGACTGTGATAAATTATTGACCTTGGATGGGTGGATCACAAGGAAAATTCTAAATCTAATCATCATAAGAATAATTAATGATTTTATTTCTTTGTGTTTCCCACTGAAGTGAACTTTTCCTATGGTAAACTGAATTAATCAAAGATTGTGTCTACAGCAATTTTAATGGGAGAATAAAGGAACACTTGAGCCAGGTCACCTTGTCCTTTTGTGCAAATGATGAATTTTGCAACAAACTTTTTTCCACATTATGAAGCTATACATGATATTCAATGCATAGCTTCTATTTTTAAAAAAAATATCACTTCCTGGCATCAGAGAGTCTAGTTTTATTCTCATTCTCTTGACTCCATTTCATATTTACCTCTCAAGGACTTTGGGGATAAATAATAGCATAATCTTAGTCTTTCTCCTTACAAACTAAATTAAAACTACACAGACACACACATTTATTTTTTTTGCAGGTTCATATGCTCTCAGTTCTTCTCATCTGTTTTTCAAAAGCGCAAGTGACAGAAGCAGGGCTGATTAGCAAAATGAAACAGATGCTGTAAAAGTAGCCAGTTACTTGTCTGCAGAGAGATCTGATTGGACTCTGCCAGCTGTCAATTAGTATTTCCGTGTTTTGTTGATGAAGTGATATTTACTTTTCAGGACTGCCATTGGCTGGGATGCCTAGTGTAATGAATGCTAAACTGAGCCTAGATCATTTTTTAAATCGTGGCTTGCGGCTTAACAGCCCTTTAAATGAATTGTATAAACAAGATAGTTTTTAATTCTCAATCAATGTATCATTAATCATCAAATAGATTTTTGTTCGTTTTTTAAGAACTGTCTGTAGAAAGCTCAACAAACATCATTAAAGTCACCATGAAGAGACATCAGTGACAGAGTCCTTAAGCTCTCGGTTTCTAACTAAAAGGTTGAGAGTTCAAACTCACCAGCTGTTCTGTGGGAGAAAGATGTGTCAGTCCACATCTGTAAAGATGTGAAACCTTGGAAACACTAGGGGGGAGTTCTACAGATATGCTCTGGGGCCTCAAGGAGCTGGAATCTATGCAATAACTAGACTTAAAATTTTCTATTTTAATTACAGTTATCTATTCAGGGACTGTTTTCTTATGTCGTGTCAAGGTATTAAGATAATTGAAGATACATATTTCTATAGCATAGTAATGAAATTTGAAAAAGGAACGATATCACTTTGAGGAGCAAGGTATATCTAAGACATGCTGTTGGTTTTGTGTAATTGTCCATATGCATACAGAAGATCTACGATATACCAAGAAGACAGAAGAAGAATTGATCCCTTTGAATTACAATGTTGGTGAATGGTATTGACTACACCATGAACTTCTTGAAGAACCAGAATATCTGTCTTGGAAGTAAAGTAGCCAGAAAGATCCTTGGAAGAAAGCATGATGAGATTGGTCTCAAGTATCAGGAGGCACAGTTCCTAAGGGGGACCTCATCTGTGTTTGGCAGGATTCTCTAGAAAAGCCAAATCAGGACACTTATGAATATGTGGCTATGTTTATACCTTAAGGAGGAACAGAACAGCTAATTAATCCACACCATAGTACAGAGGGCTCAGTTCAACTCACTTTCCTGGAACAGTAAATATACAGGATGTTCGTCGCCTCACTTGGACTTTAGGGTCCAAGGCCAAGGAAGCAAATGGCAGAGTCCTCCCTGAGGCAATGCAGGCAAAGTCTACCCTCAGGCAGCAGACAAGCAGGGTGGATCAGCAACGGTCAATAGCTCCGGGACTTAGCAGAGCAGGCCTGGATATATCAGCAAGCTCTGCTGAGCACCAGAGAGCAGGAGAGAGGGACCTGGGCTTTGCAGAGCCATTTCTCTCTTTGTCCTCCACTCAACCTGCAACCTAATTAATCCCACAGGTTCCTATTGGTCAGGTTGTCACAAAAAACCTAACTGTCGCATCATCTAGAGTCAAATAGAAGCTCAGTGGAAAAGACAGAGACCCTCCATTCAACGAGGTGTGTTGATATAGTAGGTTCAAGTGTAGTGATGATCGTGGAGATGGTTCAAGACCAGGAAGTGTTTTGTTCTACTGTACATGGGTTGCTATGAGTAAGAACCCAGTGAACCTAACAAAAGCAACAATATCACTAAATCTGTAGTTATAAATAACATAGATACTATTTTTATTAGTTATTTCTGTGCATCTTTACATTGCTGGCACCCAATAGCAAAATCCACCCAATAGCGAAATCTCTCAATTTCATTGAGAGAGATTTGTGTCAAAAAATCAGAAAATATATGTAAGCTAATATACACAGTGGTTTTAAAATTTATTAAGGATTGAAGACCTACAACCCTTAGGGAGCAGTCTAGTGATTCTCTCTTACCTTATCTACTTCATTGGACTACCGTTTTATACCTGTTGTTCATTGAATCCTAGCAAAGTATACATTAGTTAGTAGACAATATTTTGTCATGGGGAGTAAAACAGTTAAATGCTATTCTGCTAACTTGAATGATGGTTCTACAAATCTATCCAGAAACTCTTTAGAAAACAATTCTGGTTATCTGCTTTCAAAAAGTCCCAGCCTTGAGATTTCTACTGAGCAATTCTACTATACATATCTGAGGTTGTTATGAATTAATTTTATGGCAACTGACAACACGATTTTTATTTAATAATGTTTATTGTGAATTAGATAAGGGTTTGCACATCAGGAACGAATCAAATTTCTAAACAGCATGTCCTGCACACTGTACTTTATATATTTTCTTGTAGAATAGTATCTTTTTTCCTCTTCACCCAAATTAACACTGTCTACCTCCTAGTTTTTATTGAAATTTAGGAACAAACCACTAAACTAGTGATGAAGAAATTGAAGAACTTTGCCAACACCTTTAGTCTTTAAATGATCAATCATGAAATAAAAACGCACTGGTAATTAGTGGTGATTGGCATGCCAAAGTAGGAAACAAAGAGGAAGAGATAGGAATTGGTAAAAATGGGTCTTGTTCATAACATATGCCATTTTTCCACTATGAAAACAGTGATGACAATGGATTACTATACACGTGAACTTCTCCCAATGAAGATACAGATATCAAATTGACTACATCTGTGGGAAGAAACTATAGAGTAAATTAAAACAAGTTTGCAAGAATTAAAATATGAACTTGACTATATCCCACTTGAATTTCGAAGACATCTCAAGAACTGATTTGAAACAATGAACACTAATGTCAGAAGACCTTGTGCCATATGGGGTGCTATTAAGAGCATCATACATGAAGAAAGTAAATGGTCATTCAAAAGACAAGAAAGAAAGAAAGAAACAAAGAAAATATCAGAACGAATGTCACAAGAAATTCTGAAATCTGCCCTTAATTGTAGAGTGGCTAGAATGAATGGAGAAAATGGTGAGTCAAAGAACTGAACAGAAAGTTTCAAAGGGCTGCTCAATGAGACAAAGTAAAAAAAAAAATGAAATGTAGAGGGCTAAAATTAAACAAAAAGGAGAACACAATCAGCATATCTTAACCTGAAAGGAATCCAGAAAAAAGTCAAGTCTCAAGTTTGAATATTAAAAGATTCTATCCTATGAACAAAATATTGAATTGCTTGGAAAACATCAATAGAAAATGAAAAAAAATTATGCAGTCACTGTAGAAGTCAGAACTAGTGGAAAGTCCATGATGTAGCAAAGTAGTAGATGAGTAACACATTACTGTACTCAAGGAAGAAGTTCCATCTTCACTGAAATCATTAGTTAAAAACAAGGCTTCATGAATTAAGGGAATACCAATTGAAATGAGTCAACAATGAAACTGATGAATGCCACTCACTGATCTATGCCAAAAAATTTAGAAGGCATCTCCTTGATGAATTGAGCTTACGAGATCCATATTTGTATCTATTTCAAACAAAGGTTACCAACACAAAGCCATCATATTTTCAATTGCCTCCTCTGCAGGTGAAAGTTGGACATTCAATAATGAAGAATGAAGCAGAATTGATGTGTTTGAGTTGTGGTGCTGGCACACATTTTTGAAAATGTCATGAACTGTCAAAGTACATATGTATCTTTTAAGAAGTAGAGCCAGAGTACTTCTTGGCGGAGAACACGGCAAAACTTCTTACAAATTTTGAACATGATTCAGGAGAGACCAGTCCTTGGAGGACATCATCATTGGACTGGGCGTGATAGTATTCTATTTATCAGAAAATGCACCACTGAATATATATCTGCCCCAGAGCCTTCTGTGGCTGGGCCTAAGAGTGGCAGAGCCACTGCTGTCTCTCTGTACTCAGGCCCAGCATGCTACAGAGGAGGTGAGGAGTAAGTGGAGGATTGAGCATAGGATGACCCAAGTGTCAGCCCCAAGTGAAGCTGGCAAGATGTAGCAGGTGTGAGTGAATGAGCGTCCACTGTCTGGGCCTTAAGACCCCTCCCTGGTGACCAGTCAGATGCTTCTCATTCAAGTATTGGTGACTGCCAAGCTCTCTGATTGTCATGGCCTTCATCCCCTAGATATGGCATCTACCCTGTGTGAGTCAGAAATTTAAAAGTCCAGTAAGATGATGGGGCAGAATCCCCATGGCTTCAGTTCTCTGTTCAACTCACCTGGGTGTTCTCTGTAGCCTGAGGTGCACAGATCTGCTGAGTTCTCCGTTTGAGGACAGACACCCTGACTGTGGTTGCAGGCGGGGGTGGGGGGGGAGGGATATGAAGGATTTTTGCCCCTATCTTGGGGAAAGTGGTTTGCAGAATAAGAAAGAAAGGTTTCTGGGTGAGGGATTGCATTAGAACCTGGTAAAGACTTGCTGTTAGAACCAAAGTTCCAAGTCAACAAGTGCCATGCCCAAGATATCACATTTAAGTTGTTAGGCACACACAAAAAGGAAAATGAAATAACTGCCTTGTAAAAACATCAATTTTGCATCCTTAGAGCATGGCAGGCAAGTTAAGGATAAAAAAGTGATATTGTGTAGAAATAAGATAAACATAACCGTACATGAAGACACAGAGGGCTGAATTGCAACTATGTCTATCACTACTTACTGCACATCAAGGGCAGAAAAGCCACATTGAAAAGCCTGTGAAACTGTTCACCACAGATTTAGTAAATCAATGTAAATAAACTGGGGTTTGCCTCGCTTTCCAGATACTCAGTTCCAGTCAGGGTTTGTAAAATGAGACTTCGGTTCTTACTTTTAGTAGAAAGGTGCTATGAGGATGGGAGAGGGGCAGATGTCAGCTTTACGGAGAAGAGGTTTTTTGCTGCAGCAATATATATATATGAAATTGTCCTCTGCAGATCAAGAAGCAAGCACAAGTAAATCTATGCTCCTTTCATTGTGTAATCTGACACTGCTGCACTCGCCGGGCTGGTGCCTTACCCAGCGATGGAGTGCTCACCTCTTCCACATGATCTGCACTTCAAGTCTGTTCAGACACGCACTCCTCAGGGAACTTGCCTATGTCCTCAGTTCTGGGGGAAGACAGGATTCATCGAAGGTGATTAGCTAAAACCCACTTAATTTGCCAGTGATTGACTGCAAGGTCTACATGGGAGAGCGTCTAGAGGATGGCAGGGAAGGGGAGCTCTTCTTAAAGCATTTGAGAAAAGTACCTCTGGTTTTATAGAGAGACAGCAGGAGAGACAGCTCTTCCACCGCTGGGAGTTGTCATGCTCTAGTGTGCTGCCTGAAACTGTAATACAGCATAGGAGTATAGGCGAGAAGATAAAGGAGAGTCCAAGTTTGGGATGACCCCACGGCGCTGCTAACTTAACTGGAGATGACTTTTTCAGTTTTCCTACTGAATGACGTAGGAAAAGGACAGGTATCTGGATGAGGACAGGTATCTCTGTCTTGGAAGCAGTGCAGCCAGAATGGGCAGGTTAACAGGAGACACTAGGACCCGCAGAAGGACATGACGCTTGATAAAGTAGAGGAGCAGTGTAGAAGGGGAAGGCCCTCAACAAGAGAGCCTACAACAATGGGCCCAAAACCATTGTTGAGAATGTCTCAGGACATGCTTCTTTATGTCGCATTCACAGTTTCCATGAGTCAGAAACATACGCATGGCAAACTTAACCCATTTCTGCCCCCCCTTTGTGTAGTACAACCAGAAATAATAGCACATGATTAAAGAATGTGACTATGTGCTGGGTGTCAACTGAGACAACAATCCTAAGATGTAAATTCCTCTGAAAACCTTGCCCTGTGAAAATGGAACCAGGTTAAGAAAGGTTAAGATATTTTTCTTAGGTCATGCAACCATTGGGAGATAGAGTCAAAAGCAATTTGAATCCACATGTCAAGCTTTTGGCCACATGTCGACTTAAGTTATGAGACTTGATTCTAGGGGTCCTCAACTTGTGGGTCACGACCACTTTGGGGTCAAATGGTCCTTTCACAGGGATCATCTGATTCAGAATGGTAGCAAGATTACAGTTATGAAGTAGCAACAAAAGTAATTTTTATGGTTAGGATGTCACCACACCACGAGGCACTATATTAATAGGTCCAGAAGAAAGTGGGGTGGAGGGTACAATTTTAAATATCGATAAGAAGGAATGTTGATAAATTTAGGGATTTGATTATATTGAAAGTAAGACAGGGTAACAACAGTAATTACATAGTGGTTATTTTTTAAATCAACTGACGTGGCAAATGATGCTAAGATGAAACAAGACAAATAAAATCAGATCTGAATTTTAGGTAGAAAAGAAGAATGCTATGCACTTGATATTGGGACTTGCTAAAATAACAGTGCCTAGAATGCATCCACTAGATATTTGGAAGCTATTTGGTAAGCTATTGTTGCTTTATCTGTGGTCATTAATGAATTAATAGAATCAATAAATCAGCCATCTCTGTGGATGAATTTAAGCATGCTCTAACGCCCAATTTCAACTTCTATGACCTCAGTCACATGGAAATATAATTAGACACTAATAAGGAAAGAATGAGAAATAACATATGTCCTCTGGTCTATGCTTCATATTATGCGTGTATAGATAATAAACAACAGTGAAGAATTCTTTATTTTCAAATGTGTCACTGGTTGTATTTTCTACCTGCATATTTTAACATATGAATTCAAAGCCAAACACAAATTATATATGTAAACTTTTAATATATGTATATGCTTTCCCCCTTTCCATTGTTGGTATTTGCAGTTATCTAACAATTAGATCATCCGACAAGTTCTTCAAGTGCTTTGTGTATTTTTCCCCTGAAAGCTTTAACTCCCAAGGGTCAAGAGCTCTATGGTGCTTTGGGAAAGATAACCAGGTAACAACCCAGTGCGGTGTTTCTTCTGTTGCCATCCCGTGTGTTTCAGGTGCACGTGGCAGAAATGTCAGTGAGAAGCCCAAGTAATGCACACTTGAATAGTAAAGTGTTTTCTTTCAGTGAGCTATTTTTTTTTTACAGTTACAGAAGGCCCTTTTAGCAATGAGTCACTTCCCAAGTTTGAAGAGTGACAACAAAATGAAAATGAACTTCTGATAATCAAGGAGATCGCGCCACCCAGCTACTTTGCCCAGGTGTGCACAAATCCCCTTTAGTAAGCATTCTCAAAGTCTTGGGCTCTCTGCAAATCTGTCGCCACTGCTGGAGCGAAAACACCACGGCGGTGGGACGGGAAATCCATCCATGGAGCCTCCCCTGGAGCTCCCAGAGGCCAAATGGTTTTTTGAGCAAAAAATAGCTGTGATCGACCTCAGGAGGGAAATGACATCCAAATAAAATATGGTCCAAAGGATGCTTGCCGTCCCATCCTTACAGGGTACCAGTAAGTGGACACGAGTGCATGGGGACAGCCAGAAGGTGCTGCCGGAGCTGGTTTTCCAAGGTGTTCTTCGTTTAGTCAACGAATCAGCACATAAGTCCTGTAGCTCATCATGGGTTTGGCACTCATTTCATTCTACTAAGGGCCAGTAAAGATGAAGAAAGGCACCCTGACGGCGCAGTGGATAAGCATTCTAATCACTTTCCAGAGCAACATGACCTGATGCTCAGCTCATTTAAAGATGACGACCTTGCACGCTCCATGGGGGAAGTTCTCCTCCACCATGGAGGGTCTGTAAGAGTTGGAATCGACTTAGGGCAGCCAGCAACAAAACTGGAACTGCTCTTGTGGTAAGAAGGACGTGTGCAAATCCTCAGTGTGACACTCCTCAGCGGTGCACAGTGGGGACTTGTCCTGAGCTTCTTTTCAAGATATAGATGGTGAAAGATGCAACATTGACTGAGAATCATGTTGAAAAACAGACGTTGACATGTAAAAAGCTAAGCACCGCATGGGGTGCAAGCTCTTGGCTTCAACTATTGCATGCGATGGCTTGCTTTTTCCATAATGCTGACACAGTTTATTTGAACATTTATGTGGTTTTTGTTCAGGCATCGGTGGAGTGTCTTACCTTGGCTTTTGTCTTAACTTAAAATCCACTGGCTGCAGTTTGGCGTTAGTAGCCTCGTGTCTGTTCATTGCTGTTTTGCAGCTACTGCTGTAAAAAAGGAGGATCTCAGAAATGGAGGCATGGTGGGAGTGTGTGTGGGGGGATTCGTAGTTCTTTATTAATTCAAGTGAATTTTATATGACACATTCCATTTGTTGGATACCACAGTTTCTGTTTGCTTCACAGGTAAAGGCACAAGCATATCAGGTAGGAACCGATTCGGCTAAAAGTGAAGCTGACAAAAGTTTATGTGGTTATTATTGTACTTGCTCTGGAGTTGATTCTAAATTGTTGAAACCATAGAAGACAGATAAGAATTCTAATCATGAAGGGTGCCAGGAAAGACTACCAGGCATTTCCTCTTGTGGAACCTCTGGGTGTACCTGAACTGCTGACCTTTGGGTTAGCATTAGAGGGTTTAACCATGGGTAGCAGGACAGCTCAACTCCCCACCAGCCCACGGCCAATTGCCACAAGACAGAGGTCAGATTCTGCATCCTTCTTAGACCTAGTCTGTCATGCACAATGCCTTCTACAGCACTCGGCTTCTCTGCTGAGTTAAAAAGGGCATTGCCATGGCCACCCAGAATTTAAAGACCATGCTCTGGGGAAGGTATGAGGGTACAGACTGTGAACACACCTTCTCTCTCAGCTGTGTCTCAACCATCCTCCCAAGCCTCGCTCTTTGGGCCTGTTCCTCTAGCCACACTGCCGTGAGGCCTGTGCTTCTTTTATCCGGGTGCCGGGTGCTGCCCTGTGTCCTGGTCTCCGCGCTGTTCCTCAGTTCTGCCTTCTGCAGACTCTGGTGCGCCAGCTGGTTTTGCCCCTTAAGCCAGGAATCTCGTATCGGTTCTGTTGTTGTTAGGTGCTGTTCAATTCATTATCCGTAGTGACCTTGTACAACAGAACAGTCCCCTTCTTGGTGCTGCTCCATCCTTGCAACAGTTCATACCTTTGGGTTCATTGTTGCAGCCACTTTGTGTCTAACCATCTTGTCTCAGGCCTCCCTCTGTTCTGCTGCCTTCTACCTAATGTAATGTCCATTTCCAAGGCCTGCTTTTGCCTGTTAAAATGTCCTATGTATGTGAGACAAAACCTCCCCATCTTTGGTTCTCGGGTAAATTCAGCCTGAACTTTTTCCAACACAAATTTTTTCATGCCATTGGAAGTCCACTGGGATTTTCTGTATTTTCTGTATTCAGAAGCAAAATAATTCAAATTCATATTTGAGTGCTTCTTTTTCCTTGAGGGTTTTGGGTATTGGGTTCCTGCTTCTGAGATGACTTGTGTTGATACACCCAGAGGGATGTGACAGTCCTTCTAGCAGAGTTTTACACAACCTTCTTGCATGGTCCCACCTAGTCATTGGTTAGACGTCCCAAGGGCTTGGAGGTTGCTGTTGCTGTCTTTATGATCCATTAGATCTCTTTTGACTCAGGGACCCTATGTCCCAGGGAAGGAAACTCCCCTCTGTCCAGCACCATCCTCACAATGGTTTTTCTCTTAGAGTCCAGGTTTGTATCTAGGTGTCAGTTTATCTCAGGGAGCAGGGTAAGGGGGGGTGGTGGGAGAGGCTCTACACTGCCAAGCATGATGCACTTTTTCAGGGAATGGCCACCCCTGAAAGCATGGCCAAATTTCCAAAGTCTGGGAAGACCCCCTCTTGCCTTTCTAGCTTCTAAGGAGGATTCTGGCTGACTTCTTGCAGCACAGATTTGTTTGTTCTTTTGGCAGTCCATGGTACTTTCAATATCCTTCAGCTGTACCATAGTTCAAATGCATTGGTTTTTTTTCCATCTTCCATATTTAATGTCCAATTCTCACATGTATATGAGGTGATTGAAAATGCCATGACTTAGATAATATGTACCTTAGTCTTCCAAATAACATACTTGCTTCCCAATACCTGAAAGAGGTCTTGTGCAGCAGATTTACCACATTTTTTGAACCATAAGGCACACATTTTTTCCCCACAAAAAGAGGGGTGCAGGGAACGAGGGTGTGTCTCATGGTCCAAAGATGTGGTACCCCAGAACATTGTGGCATACTGGTACTATTTTGTTCAGAATATTTTTTTCTTGTTTTCCTGCTCTGAAAACTGGGTGTAACTTCTGGTCAGGTGCATTCTATGATCTGAAAAATATGGTACCTAATGCCGCATGTCATTTGTCTCCTGTCTCCATGAACATTGATTGTGGATCCAAGAAAGATGAAATCCTTGACAACTTCATTCTTTCTTCCATTTATCCTGATATCCCCAATCAGTTCAGTTGGGAGGACTTGGGCTGTCTTTATAAGTCATCGGCATCCTTTACCTTAATCGAAGTGCTTCAAATCTTCCTCACTTTCAGTGAGCAAGACAGTATCATTGGCATTCTGCAGTTATTAAGCAGCTTTTCTCTAATCCTGATAAAAGGTTTTTCTTTATATGACCCAGCTTCTCTGATTATTTGCTCAGCATGCAGACCAAAGGAGTGAGGTGAGAGTATCCCTTCCCGGTGCACAATTGCCTGATTTTCAACCATGTAATGTTTCCTTGTTCTGTTTGCAAAACCGTCTCTTAATCTCTGTGCAGGTTCCACAGGAACACAAGGCCTTGTCCTGACATTCCCATTCTTCTCAACACTATCTATGGTTTGTTGGCACCCAGACAGTCAAATCCTTTTGTTCAGTCAATAAAACACATGTGGCCATATTTCTGATATTCTCTCCTTTCAGGCAAGATCGATCTGACAGCTTATCTCAAGTTCTCTTCCGAGTCTGCCCTAAACCTCCTGGCGAAGGTTGTTGGATGATCTTCAACCAAATTGTATTTGCACATGGCACCACCTGTTGTTTAATATTTTGGAGCACTGTGTTTTCACCTTTATTTGTAATTGGTGCGGATATGAATCTCTTCTCCTTAATGGGCCAAGTAGCTGTGTTCCAAGATTCTTGGCACACATGAGTGGGGACTTTTGGTGCTCCATGAGCTGGCTGAACATTTCATTTGGTTTTCCATCAATTCGAGCATCTTCTTCATAGGACTTTTCAATGTATTATCTCAAGGTTTAGATTTTACTTTACTTCTTCTAGTTTAAAATCGGCTGGATGTGTTCTTCCTTTGGGGTTTCCTAACTCTGGGTCCTTGCACATTTCACTATATTATTTTACTTGGTTTTCTCTAGCTGCCCTTTGAGATCTTTTCAACTTTCTTTTTTTTTTTTTTTTTGCTTTAACATTTCTTCCATGTGCTTTAGCTAATCTATTAATGGCAAGTTTCAAACTCTCTTCTGACATCTATTTTGATATTTTCTTTCTTTTTAATGACCTTTTGCTTTCTTCATGTACGATGCTCTTGATGTCATCACACAGCTTATCTAGTTTTCTGTCATTAGTGCAGACATCGATAGAAAAGCTATATTAAGCAATTCAGTTCATCATATATTATGTATGGCTTATAATCCCGAAACAAGGTCAAACCCATGTCAATGAGTCTTTTTTTCAATACTCAACAAATTTAAAGGTAGTCCATAATCATCACAACACTGTTTATAGTCATAGGAATATGTAAGCATTCTAAATACTTATCCTTTGAAGAATGAAAACATAAACTTGAGTGCCTAAACAACAGAAGTGTGAAAATAAATAAGGAAATCAGAAACGCTTCAGGAGATGGCTAGATCTGAACAGCATTGCGGTGAGTGAATTAGTCAACTCCAACATGACAAACATTACATAGGACTGCTTTGTAAGAAAGTAAAATGAAGAAGAAGAAATATAAAGACATTCATAACAAAGCAAACCCAATTTGCAGTTCAAAAGAGGAAGGAAGGAAAGAGAGTCAGGAAGAGTGATAATTTTGAAGTTTAATGAGAGTTGACTTAATGGAAGATTATTACCCAGAGGAATAAGAAGGGAAATAAGGATGAGAGCAAAAGTAAGGGGATTGGGGATTTTAGAGGTGGTTTATACAGTGGATTACAAAGTTCATGATCAGAAATCTAACCCCACACCTAGGTTTAAATAACAAAGAAGTGTATCAACTCAGCAGGAGAAGATGTCCAAGAAATAATAGCCTCAGCTATTGATACTTTTATTTAATAAAAGTATCTATGGTCTTATATAGAAAAAACAAAACAACAAAAAAATTAGATATAGCAATGAAGATAGGTAGCACCCACATTTTTGTGCACTGTCATAAGCTAATATTTCATTGGATATGAGTAAGAAGTATCTGAGTCTTTCCTTTACTTAATTCTTTATTGTTTTAATAAGAACACAGAGCAAAACAAAAATACACACCCTTGACCTTCTCCTCCTGCTTAGAACTCTAAGAAAATTCATTTACAGACGCTCCAGTTCTTGTCAAACTATTACCCTCAAATCCAATTTTTCTCTTATGATTTTAAGAATTGGTTTCAGGAGGTCTAGCAAGACTGGCTTCTGCCTCAGGCTGGACAAGCCCACCCTGAATTGTCTCAGGTTAAGGTCGGCACGGAGACTCCAGCAGAGTATCCAGCATCCACAGACAACGGGCAACTGTGGGACGTTCTACAAATTCTTTCTCCATCCTCTCACTTCTCAGCGAAGAACTGGAAGGGGTTTTGTTTCCCCAACTTCCCCCTTGTGTTTTCTTTTTTCCTTGCCTCCCAATAAACACATCATGTACCAATTTTACAAATGAAGAAACAGTTCACATTTCTCATAGAGATAGAGTAGTTTTAGAAGCCTGGGAGTGAGGTGCAGGATGTTTTTAAGTGGAGTCCAGGGCCCTTTAAATTGATGTTCAGATGCATAAGACATGAAGGACGTAGGAGGAAGAAACTGAAGAAATGTTAAAACAAAACGAAGAAAAATTCTAATATCCTTAATTTTCCCATGTTTCCTGTTTTGTTTTCTTTAACTACCACCACCAACCTAATTCCTCTGATAACCAACTTGGTTATTGCATCCTAAAAAAGTTTTCCTCAAATCTCCCTACATTTGCTTCTTACCTTCGCCTGATTATTAGAGTAGTGTCCAGAATATTCTTTTGGCCCCAAAGCCCCCCAAATTAAAGTAGGTTCACCCTTCAATGGTGACTTATGTGACCCTTAAAACAGCTGAGAAAGCAAGTAACACTTTCTATGTAGTATTCTAACATTATTCTGAAGAATCGCATCCCGCTTGTTCCCCATATAATTCCTAACTTCCGTCCCACGCGTACTTTCAAGGTCCTCCAATACTTCAGTACTTCTCTCTGCTCTGTATTTGTGTACATGTTCTTATGTAAAATAGTGAGGATCTTTTGCTTTTTGGTACAGTATCTACTAACTTAATTTTGAAATTATCTTGCACTTCAACCTTGAGGTAACACTCACTTATTAGGAAACTATATGAGCTCTATATTCAAAATGTTCTTTGAGGACATATGGTAGTTAATACTGGGTCAAACTGGCTCAGCCAGGCTCCTCAATGGTTTAGCAGTTCAGGCCACATCATCTACAGTGACTCAATCAAATGCAGTCTGTCTGTAATGGGAACTGCTGTGAGCGGCCAACCCGATATAAGAAGCTAAGGATAAAATATAACCCCCTTATTAACATCACAGCCCTGATGCCATTTCCTTGGGATGTGGTCTACTTCCTTTATAAGTCTACTCTGTGGAGAGCTCACTTGTTCTTTCTGGGTCTGGACCATGCATTCAGTTCATCAGACTCCAGTTCTTTGGACTGGAACCCATGGCCTGCCATATTACTTGCTAATCCTGGGGGTTATCCAAGACTGAAGTCTTGGATTTATTGGACTCTACACTCATAGGTTTGACCAGCCAACCTTAGATCTGTCCCCTTCCACATCCAAAAGACTGGTTTCCTGTCTTTTCCATCTTCCTGCTTCTTGACTCATCAGCCCTGTAGCTATAAGGATCAGGATGAGCCTCCAGATTAATATTTGACCCACTGACATAGAGCAGGGCGGGACTTACCTGTGACTAAAATTATGTGAGCCACTTCTTTGGAGATATATTTTCCTCTTCTTACATACATATATGGATGGTTATTAGTTTTACTTCTCTAGAAAAATCACACATTAAAAGGGCATGGATACAATGCTGTTCACAATATCCTTGATCAGACAATGGTTGGATTCCAAATGGTCCTTTCAGTGTAATTCAGCTGACTGAAGTTAAAAGGGAAGACTGATCTTAGCACATATTTAATTTAAAGAAATGAAAAGTTGAAGCAACGAGTTGCAACAGATAAGGGCGGGATGTCCTAAATACTGAAAGGGGCAAGAGGCATGAAAAGATAGCAGAAGGCACACAAGAAGTGACTATGACAAAAAGGCGTAGTCAGTATCCAACTGGTTCAGGAGATAGCAAAGGATCAAGAACCAATGATGTCAAAGGAAGACATCCAAGCTGGACTAAATAGTTTTTGCTATGTATAGTAGCCAAGAACACACTCCAGAAATTGATAAAATACCAACCAAAGTGGTTCAAAAAGTTGATGGAGCCCTGGATCCACTCACTTATCCATGCCAAGAAGTTTGAAAGACAGTTCCCTGGCCAACAGATGGGAAGAACACCTGATTTGAATGCAGTAGAATGAGGAAATTACCTACCAGTTTATGGAAATAAAATTTTTGAAGACAATTTAGCAACTGTTGCAGCAATAAATAGAGAGCTGCTAGAAATCTAAACCATATTCAGAAGAGGACAAGAACTAGCATTGCTGACTTCAGGTTGACTTTACTAGAAGCAGAGACTATCGCAAATCTGTGTACTTGTATTTTAGTGATTGTATAAAGGGACTTGACTATGTATTTCATAATAAGCTATGAATAACACTCAGAAGAACTGGAATTCCAGAACACTCCATTGTGCCCATGTGAAACCTGTACATGGACCCAGGGGCCATTGTTAGAACAGAACAAAAGAGTATTCTGTGTTTAAAAACTTGAAAGGTGTACACTAGGAATGTATATTTTCATTATATTCATTAAATTTGCACACTAAGCAAATGATTTGAGAAGTTTGTGTTGTGGTTAGATTTCATATCAACTTGATGGTACCTGCATGGATGTAGGGATGGAGTCCACTCTCTCAGTTAGGTGGCAGCTTGGTAATGCCTCTTGCATAGTGCTATCTCTTTAGAAGAAAGGCACTGAGAACTTTTACCTCTCTTGTTCTCACCATCATCTTGGCTTGGATCCACGTGAGTCTGCACTCACCAGCCTGTGATTTCTCTGCACTTGCCTTCACCTTTCTGCTTCTCTGGGCTGCAGTCCAATGGAGTATTCGGCTAGCATTGAGTCCATGGACTTGCATTGGACTGATCTGGGGTGTCTTCTTGATATAAAGTTCTTTCTTAAACAGATATGAGTGTCACTGATGTTGTTTCCCTAGATATCCTGGTCTAAGACAGCTGGATTAAATGAAGAATGTGATATTAGAATCAGAAGAGAGCTTATTAGCAACCTGTGATATACAAGTGACACAACCTTACCTGCTAACCGTAAGGAGGAAGTTCAGCACTTGCTGATGAAGATCAAAGACTGCAGTCTTCATTAAGGGGTGCACTTCAATGTAAAGCACAGAAAATTCTTCCCAACTGGAGTGAGAAATAACATCAGCTAACTGAAGAAAAGATTGAAATTAATGAAGATAAATTGTCCTTGCATTCACAGCAAACACTCATGGAAGCAGCAGTCAAGAATTAAATATACTGCACCTGATAAATCAGGTGCACAAGAACACTTTAAAGAGCAGGGGGTCCTCAAAATTTTTAAACAGGGGCCAGTTCCCTGTCCCTCAGATTGGTGGAGGGCCAGACTATAGTTTAAAAATAAAACCCCCAAAAACAACTGTGAACAAATTTACTGTGGGCCCAGTGGACTGGATAAATGTCATCGGCGGGTCGCCCACGGGCCTTAGTTTGAGGACTCCTGCTTTAAAGCGCTAAGGAGCACAGATGTGCCTTTGAGGACTAAGGTATACCTGACCCGAGTTTGGGGGTGTGTCATCATCTCACATGCCTGTGAAAGCTGGTCAGTGGGTAAGGAGGACGGCAGAAGACCTGGTGCCTTCAGTCTCTGATGATGGCAGAGATCGGTGGAAGTATCATATTAGTCAAAGAACTAACTAGGGTATGTTGGGACAAGTACAACCTGAATGTTCCC
Source organism: Nesogale talazaci (assembly GCA_004026705.1). NCBI lineage: Eukaryota > Metazoa > Chordata > Mammalia > Afrosoricida > Tenrecidae > Nesogale > Nesogale talazaci. The sequence goes on along the minus strand of PVJH01000003.1, from coordinate 6,282 downwards.
TAGAAGGGTGTGTATGGGGAGAGTTAATCTCATATATTGTGCACACTGGGAGCAGTTAGTGCCCGGAAAAGTACATGCTGCTTATTAACCCATTTGACCAGCAAGAAAAAAAAAAGAGTAAGATTGTTGAGGCAGTGAATTGACACAGTGATTATAATTATGGGCTAAAACACTGGGGGGATTGCAATAATTCAGCAATCAGCTTGCTCCCCTACTCACCATTTTGAGGATAACAAAATATTTTCATAAGTTTATTATTTCATACAACTAATACTTAAATGAGAACAATTAAAAGATAAATAAGTGAAATTACATTATAATAAAGTTTTAATATATTAAAATATTAAATAATATCTGACAAAAAGAAAACTGCTATATTTAAGATATATCATTTCTCAAGGGGGCAATACAAATAATAGTTATTATATTTGGTTTATTAGAAACATTTTTGGTGATTTCTTTGAACATTTTATGTTCATCTTTGCAAAATTCTTTTCTTCTTCTAATAACTTACAATTATTCTGACAATATTTTTAGCTCTTTAAACACTTCTCTGAATTACATAATTCACTTATGACATCCTATGAGAATCTGAGTGATACAACACTGAAACAAATGACACCAAGTCATAGGTTGTTTGACACTCTTGCTTTCTTTTGCTTATATATTTGTTTTTATATTTTATGTGTTATGTATATATACATATGTTTACTGAAGTAACAAACACAAAGGAATACAGGTGTAGCATTTCATGAAAAGTATAACAAGTTTTATGACATAAAGAAATATTTCATGCATTATCCCTTCAATATGTTATACCTATGGACAAAATAATCATTACCATGGGTACTTAGAATACACTCTTGCATAGACGAACATAAAAAAGAGTACAGAATATAAATGTGTGATTTGATCTTGATTTTTGGCAAACCAGTGCAAACTGACTGAAGCCCATCCTGGGTTAAAAGGAGATGCTGCCAGAGTTGGGGCAGGACCGGCAGTGTTTCCTTCTGCTACTCATCAATTTTTCATGATTGTGAACCAATGAAACAGCACCTAACAACAGTCTACAGTGAGGTTTGCACATCTGAGGTGATTCATTAAGAGTGAAGCCTTGGAGCCCTGCTCTCCAAACAGGATCATCCTGAACACATGTTGTTTGAAAGTTGTGTGACACCTACATGACTACACCTTTACTGCATTACCACCTTTACTGCATGCACCTTTACTGCATTTTTCTCACTTTGTCTGGTTGTTTTGCTACACTAAGTGTTTTGCTTCATATAATGAAGAAACCTAATCACCTTGCTGAAACAGAATGCAGATGACCATTCATGTTTCACATTCCACTCAACCGGTAAGAGGCAATGTGCTGGACACCTAGAATGGTCAGAGAGGCATGTGAGCCTCTTTAGCTAGATTGCTCTCTTAGAGCAGATGTGGAAATAATTGTCATTAAAAGGTTTAGTGGCTTTGTTGTTGCTTCTGACATTCCCTTGCAGAAGGGTCATGGGAAGGAGACAAGTCAGTCAGAGTGCAGTGTAGCAACAATGAAACATACAACTTTCCCCTAGCTTTTCAATGCCTCCCCCCACTATCATGATCTAAATTCTGCCATCCAAATCCAGTCAGACCAGAGGATGTACACTAGTACACATAGGAACTGGAAACTTGGAATCCAGGAGAGAGGATCCCTACAGGACCAGATGGTGGGGAGAAAGTGGGGTAAAAGGGGGAACCACTTACAAGGATCTGTATATAACCTCCTCCCTGGGGTTACATATAAGAAAGGGGGTGAAGGGAGACATTTGATAGTGTAAGTTATGACAAAAATAATATTAATTTATAAATTATCAAGGGCTCATGAGGGAGGAGGGAGTAGGGAGGTTGGGGGAAATGAAAAGCTAATACCAAGGGCTTAAATAGAAAGCAAATGTTTTGAGAATGATGAGGGCAACAAATGTACAAATGTGCTTGGCATACAATGGATGGATATATGGATTGTGATAAAAGTTGTTTGAGCCCCCAATAAAATTATTTTTTCAAAGGGCTTAAGGGAGTCCCTGGGTGGTTTAAAGAATTAATAGTCTTAGCTGATAAAGGCTAACAACAACAAAAGGGGTATAACAAATGTAGGAAATAATGTAAGCAACAATAATATTGTTATTCACTGTACTAAACAGGTAACTGGTTTAAATACTTTTGATTTATCGGGTATAGTGCTAAAAAGTTTGCATGTCTAGGTTTTTGTTTTTGTTTTTCCCCTAGTGGTACAATAAAGATCCTGATATCTTCCCCCATTTTATAAGTGAAAACAAAACAAAACAAACCACTTCAGTTTATCTTTAACTTAAGCAATGTACAACAGGGTCTCTCTTCTAAGATTACTTCTGAACGTGGAAAATTCAGCAGCTCAGGAGAGAAAGAGGAGGCTTGGTCAGTCAGACTATAAATCTCAAAACTCAGAAAGGACAATAGTTATTCAATTATTTTTATTATGTCAACCTCTTAATTACAAGTTTTGTGGTAATTCAAGTGTTGAAATAGTGAACCAGGACTTCTTATTTTCTTATCTAAGCAAAGGGAAAAAAAAACACTTGATCTCATCGTTGTGGATTTTCCTTTTAGATCCTTTTTATCCCTGTCTTCTAGCTTTCTTCCCCTCTTCTCCCTCTTGTCAGATACTGATGCAGGGCACTTCCATATGAGATCAAAAGCATATGGGATTTTGAACTTATTGACACTGTTCTGTTAAAAATTACATTTAGAAGCATGTTAAAAGGTCACCTCTCTGGTTACTTATTTCTTGACACTTTGCTAGCACGGACTGTAGCCTTGGTTCATTAGTCAAGGATATTAACAGCCAGGGTTCAGCTTTCTGAGGTCACATGGTACAGTCTGGGCCCACACATATTTCTAAGGCTTGTTAGAGTCTTTATTCTTTAAGAATTTCTCATTAATCTCTGCCCAAGAAGTGCAATAATAGGTTAGTCATCAGATACAAATCAGAATCATTTCTACAAGTATCTTTAATAGCGTTCATTAGTTCTGGGCTTCTGTTTTAAGGGAAATGAAGGTGGGGGAGGGAAATGCCCCCTCGCCAACTCAGAACCTCTCTTCTTCTTTAAGCATCTCATTTTGGAGTCACTGAAATTAAGATGTTGAGACTGTGCCAAATCAAATGCAGAAAATGTGCTTCTCCTGTGAAAATGAGGGCTCCTACAGCCCCCCACCTTTTTTTTCTTACTTCACAGAGACATCATCTTTGATCATTATGAGATTTTACAAGTCACTGTTCCCATCCTATCCACAGGGTGAGGGGATCATTTAAATGGATAGGCAAAGTGCTTGCATTAAAAGAGGCACCCAGTATTCGTAACAGCAATCAAAAAAATATTTACCTAACTTGGGTAGCTTGTATGTACAGATAGGTGTGTGTGTGTGTGTGTGTGTATACAGACATTCCCCACTCCACTTGGAAAAGAAATATCAGAAGATCAGAAAATGCATTACATGGTTTTTGTATGCAATATTAGTCCATTTCTTGGCAGAGAACCAAATCTATTGTGGCGAGAAAGTAATAGATGAACTAACTAGGGACTCAGACTTACTGGCTAGTGTCCAAGAAACATTAAAAAATTGAGTACTGAACATTACAAGTAGGACGGTGCATGCAAATTTAGATGTCTTATTGAAAACAGCACATTTATTAATATATTAGACTTGTAGACGTGAGGGTGTTTTAATACCTACTCAGAAATTACTCATGGGTCGGCTTCACAGAAATATCACTTGCATAAGCGTTAGCTTCCAGAAATGGTGCCAGGCGTGAGTTATCAGAGTTGGACTATTGTAAGGAAAACTGGGAAATGAACAGCATATGTCATTGCTATTATCATGGCATCACCTTTGTTCTTAGTTCATTCAGCATTAATTTGCTGAATGCTTATTTTATGTCAGACCCTATTCTGAGATGCAGAAGATACAATACAGTAAAGTATTATAAGCATAGTAGGCAAGAATTTTAAAATCAGGTATATCAAGGTAAAATTTATACATGGGAAAATTCTCCTTTTAATTATTACAGTATGATGAGTGTGAACAAATGCATAAAGACATGTAACTACCACCATTATCAAACAACCTATCTTCCCTACAATGCTCCTGGCTGATTCTGTAGTCAATGTCCTCTGCTGAATGATAATATTGATGACCTTTGTATTTTCTTATTTGCTATTCATATATTTTGAGTAAAATGTATTTTCAAATATTTTGCCAATTAAAAAATTAAAATGTATTTTCTTTCAATCAAATTATCCATTTTAAAAATTTGTTAAATGGAGATAATGCCTACCTCACTATTTCCGTTTGTTTCCTTGTTTTATTCTGTATGGAAAAATGTGTAAAAGTAATCACAATAGTGAATAAAAAATGCTTCATGGAGAGCATAATGCATCACGTGTTCTATACATAATGACAATTAGCTACTATTTTTATGGCAAGACATTGATTACTTTTTTACTTGACATCTAATTAAAAATCAACATACTTCTTCATGTAGTATACCATCCTTTTCCATTCATGATCTTCTCTGAATTTCAATTAACTCTTACTGATAACTAAGGCATTGCTTTGTAACAGTTAGCCCTGTGAGCAGAATATTCTCTTAGATGCAGGAGTGCAAAACTTCATTTCACATATTTTGGACATTTTATCAGGAGACTCCAATTTTTGAAGAAGGTTATTATGCTTGCTAAATCAGTTCAGTAAAATTAGGAAGCTCTTTAATTAAATGGATCAACATGGCATCTGCAACAATGAGTATGGACTTAGCAATAATCCTGAGGACGCTGCGGGAGCAGACAGAGTAGGATTCTATTGACCGGGAGGTCACACTGTATCAAAGCCCACTCCAAGATGCCTCCAAAGAATAACAGAGCTAGATGCATTTCCCAAGAAAAAAGTTGCACTACTGAAATGTCGGATTGGTGAAGTGAGTTGGTTGTTAGATGACTTCTAAAGTTGACCATTTATCTATAGACTTTTATTTTCAGAGAAGTGATGAATTTGAGAATCTTATTTCAAAATGGCAGAGTCGAAGTGTTTTCTAGGAGTCTTGGGAAGAGTCACAGAGGAATGAGGGTAGGATGTATATTTCCCTCTCTGTTGTAGATGAAATGAAAAGGGAAGGCCTATTAGCTAATAAAGAGTTGAATAAGAAACAGATTTAACAACAAAATCTTTGTCTTTTAGTTGATTCTGACTCATGGTGGCCCCATGAAGGTCTCTAAGTGATGCAATTGGTTGGCACTTGCCTGTTATTCAAATGGTTTGTGATGCAAAGCCAACCAATGATGCCATGGGGTTGGGGTGGGGGCTGGGGGCGGGGGGAGAGGAAGGGATGTCTAATGATCTGCTTTCATGTTTATAATGATGAAAACCTTATAGACTACAATTCTCTGTAGCAAAGAAGACCACGTTAGTGAATCCAGAAAATCCAAACTCACTGTTCTTCAGTCTATTCTGATACTTATTAATCATAAGCAAGAGACTAGAACTGTCACTATGGGTTTTCAATTCTTTTTACAGGAGCAGAGAGCCCCATGTTTCTCCTATGGAGTGGCTAGTGGTTTTAAACTGCTGCCTTCTCACCCAGTGCATAACCCACTAAAGCACCAGGCCTCCCCACAATGAGTGACAAGAGAACACAGATTAAGAGATTATCCCAATAATCATGAGGCAAAATGGAAATTTGATAAGACCAAGAGATCTTGGTGGTAAAAGTTAAATATCTGATTATTGTTGATAGCAGTGTTACATTAATAAAAATCCAGGAAAAAATCTCACTGCAATGAAGAACAATGATGATATTTATCATCCTTATCCCTAAACTATTACTTGCATTCATCTACCATACAGCATTCTTCTCACCTTATAGGAGACTTGTTCAAGGGTATACATGAGAGATTTATCAACATGCAAAAATGGCCACCGATATTTTTTTTCTTCCCCCAAAACCATTTTATTGGAAATTAATACAGATATCATTCCATAATTCAATCCCATCAAGCAGCATTGTACAATTGCTACCCAAATCAGTTTCCAAACATTCTTTTTCTACCTGAACTTGGCATCAGCTCCTTTTTTTTTCTTTTTTTTTTTATTAAATTTTATTGGGGGCTCTTACAGCTACTACAACATTCAGTACATCATTTGTATCAAGCACATTTGCACACATATTTCCACATACATTTCCCAATATTTTCCACCTGAGCCCTTGAT